>CM077151.1:279847006-280066865 GCA_039583875.1 Platanthera guangdongensis | reverse complement strand
GGAAAGAAGACTTTAGTGCGAGAACTTGGTCAACTTTCATAAACTCGCTCCGCCAACTTTCAGAAACAAAACAAGCAAATGCAGGGAGGGAGGGATCACAATGTCGGAAGCAAAAATCTAGCGCCAAATATGAAATGAAGAGGATCTATTTCATATTTAGTGGACAGGATTAGCCCCAAAAAAATCTAGGGGACAAGATTTTTTTGATTTAAATAAAATATAAAAGGTGGGAAAAAACAAAACCGCTGAATCAAAAAGTACAAGATCCTGCCCGTGAAATAAATCAGATCCTCGATCAGCCAAATGAGAGTTCGAGCTAGGCGCTGTCCTTAGCGGGATTGGGAATAGAGAAAATTTGCTTCTAACTTACATTTTTCAAAAACAAATTATTCAATGATTTTGCACATAAAAAATAATTTAATTATGTAACACCACTCTAAATAAATGAATTGAAGTCAGTTTAAGAGAAGTGAGAACATGGCCGACTACTCTGCCAATAATCCCAGCAACCATTTATTCATTCAAACTTGGAACACGAAGAAGAAATATCAAATATGGACCCGTCAAACTCCCCACCCCTTCTCGATCTCTCCAACCATTTATAGCCATGCCCTTCTCTTCCCCCTCCTCGACCGGCCACCACTCCGCCGCCGACCGCCCCGCCATGGATGATCACGACGGCGACGAAGTGCCGCGCTACTTCATCTGCCCCATCTCTCTCCAGATCATGAAGGACCCCGTCATCACCACCACCGGCATCACCTACGACCGCGACTGCATCGAGCGGTGGCTCTTCGTCGACCGCCGGCCGACCTGTCCGGTCACAAACGAGACGCTTCCGGCAGAAGCAGAGCTCACCCCGAACCACACCCTCCGGCGACTCATCCAGTGCTGGTCCGCCCGGCACACCGACCGCATCCCGACTCCCCGGACGCCGGCCGACCTTCCGACCATCCAACGCCTCCTCCAGGAACTCTCCGGTCCCTCCCTCTGCCTTCTCTCCTCCATCGCCGCCGAATCAGAGTCCAACCGCCTGCTAATAATCCGCGCGGGTGCCTCCCGCCGCTTACTCTGTTTTCTCACCAAGGCCTCCCCTGCTTCCGCATACTCTGCTCTCTCCCTCCTCCTCTCCCTTCGCCTCCCGCCGGAAGATCTCGGGCCGCTTTTATCCGACAACTACGACCTCATCGAATCCCTCACCGCCCTCATCTCCTCGCCGGAGCACCACCCCAACGCCATCCTCTTCCTAAAAACCTCATTCGATCTCGTTAGCGTGAAACTGCTGGAGAGGCTGAAAGCAGAGTTCTTTCACGCCGTCGCGGGGATAATACGCGCCGCCATATCGAACCAGTCGACCAAGGCGGCGCTGCAGGTGCTTCTGAGATCATCTCCGTGGGGGACGAACCGGACGAAGATTGTCGCCGCCGGAGCGGCGGCGGCGATTATCGAGATGGAGCTGAGGGGAGACAGAGATAGGAGGATGACAGAGTTGGGGCTGGCCGCGCTGGAGCAGATGTGCATGTGCGCCGACGGGCGGGCGGCGCTGGCGGGGCATCCGGCCGGGATAGCGATGGTGGCGAAGAGGATGATAAGGGTGTCGCCGGCGGCGGATGCGAAGGCTGTGGGGATACTGACGATGCTGAGCAAGTATTCGGCTACGGCGGAGGTGGTGCAGGAAATGCTGGCGGTGGGGGCGGCGTCGAAGCTGTGTTTGGTGATGCAGGCGGATTGTTTGAGCGGGGTGAGGGAGAAGGCTAGGTTTGTGCTGAGGCTGCATCTAGGGTTTGGAAGAACTCGCCTTGTATAAATTTGAATCAATGCTTCTTGTCTCGGTACCCATGATCGATAATGAGAGCTCTGTTGGCGCGCTGTTTTGCTCCTGTAACTTTGAACAGAAACGCCAACAGAGCAAATCTTACTTGTATATGATTTTACTTTTAGTTTCTAAAATAATTTATTTATAAGGAGAAAATGGCTAATAAATTATAATTAATTTTCAGCTTGAGACGTGAGGAGTGTTTGATCATCAGTTGCACGCGCCTCCTAAGCTGAATGAGAAGATGAAGATCCTCTCATGGCTGGAGAAGTTGCTCTCTTAGGGTTCTGTTTGGGACGGCTATGATGACGGCCATGAACATGGTGGTTATGAGTTGTCGTTCGTGAACACCTAATGTCACCTAAGAAATTTCGGCTTCGTTTGACACAGTGGTGGCGGTCATGGACATGGGTGTTAAATTGTTATTCGTTAAGGTGAGCGCCCACCTAAGGAATTTCATTCACTTTTATGTTCAAACGGATGATATTTGTTAGGTGATTCTTAAAGAATGACGGTTTAACCCATACGTTAACTACCGTCGCCACTAGTGTGCAAAAAATCCGGCCCCAGGCCGGAAAAGCCAGGCTAGGCCCGGCCTGGAAAAAGTTGGCCCGGGCCAAGTCCAGGCTTGGGGGGCTTATCGGGCCCCCATATTAGTTGGTTGTCCGGTCCACTGCCCGGGTCATTTAAAGCCTGGGCACCGGGCCTAGCATGGGCCCGGCACCGGGCTAGACGGGAAATCCCGCCTAATCATAGCCGGAATTTTAATCCCGCCTAATCATAGGTAGAATTTTAATCCCACCTAAATGGGTGATTAGGCAGGATTTTAATCCGGCCTGTTTGGCATTCAGGTAGGCCCGGGCCGGTCTCCGCCGGCCCGGGCCGGCCTGAAGGGCCTTATCGGGCCCTTATTTGACAGAAAGCCCCGCCCGACTCAAGCTGAGACCGGGCTGAGCCCAATTGACAAAAAACCAGGTCCCGACCGGCCCGACCCAAGCCCACCCCAATCGAGCTTTTTAATGTTAGACAAAAAATTTGTCTTTTTCTTAATTGTTGTATCATAATAATTTTTATGTAAAACATATATTTTATAGTGATGACATTTTCTTTCAAAGTCGTTTGAGAGAAAAAATACAGCTCCAAATTGGTCATAAAAGGAGCGCGCTCTCCAATGCAGGAATAATAATTAGGTACGAGTAGCATTCCATAAATTGGGAGCGGGTGAAATCCAGAATGTTTATTCTTTGATCGAACGGTTGCGAAAAAACAAAGCAAAAAAATCAATGCAATGCACGATTTGCAAAGCTTGATCGTGAGGCTCCTGCGCTACCCACGCTCCTTCCTCTGGAACCGGGTAGTGCAGTAAAAAAATTTTTTGCCAATGCAATCCCTAGACACACTATGCACGGCTTGAACAGGTTCCTCATGCTCTGTCAACTTTTTAGATTTAATTGTCATCCTTAGTTCCTCCTCACTGCAACCTTGCATGAACCCCATCATGTAGTGGTGCGCATAAAGCCCGGTGGGCCTGGGCTTGGCCCGGGCCTGCAGGGCCCGGGCTTTTCCGAACCGGGCCCGGGCCGGGCTTAACAATGTAACCGGGCCGGGCCGGGCTATGCTCCCTGGGGGGGGCCTGGTAAGGCCCCCCAGGCCGGCCCGGGCCGGGGCCAGGCTAAGCCCGGCCCGGTTATTTTTTAAAAAAAAAATTGTTTTTTTTTTTTTTATAAAAAAAAAATCAAGTGCTGCAGGAGAACTATTTGACAGATCCACTAATTCCTGAACCAAATCTTTGGACGAGCCTGGATTCCTGAGTGTCTTCTCCTCCAAAACCGATGGAGGAGCAATCAGTTTATCAGAGAAATTGGAATCCGCTAATACATTATCAGTTTCAGTAACCTTACCGTTCTCCAATGCCGCCAAAGAATGTGTTCCTTCAGAGGGTTTCAGATTCAATTTTGCTGCATTAGGGATACAACCACGGGGGAACTGGCAGATAGCGTAGACTTTCCGCCGTTTGTACTTCAACGGTGTTTCAGGAGACACCTGCAACATCCTATTTAGCGAACCGCGACAATCACTCTTACGGGAGAGGGAGGAAGAAAAGTTGAATCCTAAAGCAAAGAGAATTACAATAGGAATGAACTGATCTGATGGACTGTGTGGTTTCACAGACAAACGCAGGACCTAGCTTCGTAGAAGGAGAACAAAGAGTTCCTGGGCTTAGCCCGGGCTTTTCCAGGCCTGGGCTAAGCCCGGTAACCGGGCTTTGCCCGGTCCGGCCGGGCCGGGCACCGGGCTGGGCATTTGCCCTACAATGGGGCCCGGAAGGGCCGCATGGCCCGGCCTGGGCCCAAGGCGGGCTTGGCCCGGGACCGGGCCTGTCGGGCTTTTCACCGGGCCAGGCTGGTCCGGCCCGGTGGGCCCGATTTTAGGACACTTTTACCATCATGCAAGCTTGAATTAATGACTTAATTTTTATTTATCTCTCTCTCCTTCTTGCTTCTGCTCTCTCCTGGCCGGCCTATGGCCATTCTCTTGCCGGTCCTCCTGGTCCTCATCCCAACGTAATAAACGGTGCTCCTCTTTTTGAAGGAAAATTTTTAGGTGCACATAATGCACGCTTCTTCTATGCACATTTAAATACCTCCAATAACGTGGAGCCTGCTTTCTTTCTTCTCCTTTAGAAAGAAAAAGAAGTGGAAAAACCCCGCCTCTTCCATCCTCGCCTCCGCCATCGTCGCGCAACTAGGGTTTCATAGATCCTCCTCCCCTCTCGTGACCCTCTGTACACGTCGGCTGCGGCTGAAGCCATCTAGGGTTTCGGTGAACCATTGGCAGAGAAGAAGAGTTAACTGTGAATTGCGGAAGATCATAAGCGGAAGAACATTGAAGGTATCCTGCGGTATTTTACATGAATTTTTTCCTTTGATTTCACCATTTTATGTTGTTTCCAGTCACATGTGTCTTCCATCTCTTCCGGTTGTAAGTTTTTTTTCACCTTAAAAACTGATATATTGCAGTTTTAACCTAGTATTTCAGTTTTTATTTCTACCTTAAAAACTGGCATATTGCAGTTGTAAAGTTGTGTTTTCCACCGTTATAACTGACACATTTCAGTTGTAAAGTTGTTTTTCAACCTTAAAAACTCTCGCATTCTATTCCAATTGTAATCTTAGTATTTCAGTTGTAACCT
Source organism: Platanthera guangdongensis (assembly GCA_039583875.1). Taxonomy (NCBI): domain Eukaryota; kingdom Viridiplantae; phylum Streptophyta; class Magnoliopsida; order Asparagales; family Orchidaceae; genus Platanthera; species Platanthera guangdongensis. Next base: position 280,061,856 of record CM077151.1, on the reverse strand, counting down.
AGTTATTTTTCTTGTTTAAATATATTTCACTCCAGTTGTAATCTAAAGTTTTCAGTTGTAATTTCGTTATATTTCTAGTTTTAATTGATTTTATTATTGTTTATTGTCTGTAGATGTCAGGTTCAAGTTATTTGTATAGCCGGTGCGCTGTAAAATCTTTTAAAGACAATACTAAACCTTTATTGGATGTCCTATCTCATGACTCGATCGAGTCTCTTCGAGAATGTAGGATTTTAGATTTGTTCAATATGTCGGTTATTCAACAAAATATCTAATTGTTATATTACATTATGAAGTCTTACTCTGTCAGGAGAAATGTCTTCCTTCTGGGTAAATGTTATGTTAAATTTACAGTGAATGAAGTTTCATCCACTTTTATGTTCAAATGGATGATATTGATGATATTTGTTAGGTGATTCTTAAAGAATGACGGTTTAACCCATGTGTTAACGGCCGTCGCCACTAGTGTGCAAAAAAATCCGGCCCCAGGCCGGAAAAAGCTCGGCTAGGCCCGGCCCGGAAAAAGCTGGCCCGGGCCAAGGTCGGGCTTGGGGGCCTTACCGGGCCCCCATATTAGTTGGTTGTCCGGCCCACAGCCCGGGCCAGTCAAAGCCTGGGCACCGGCCCTAGCATGGGCCCGGCACCGGGCCTAGCCTGGGCCCGGCACCAGGCTAGACGGGAAATCCCGCCTAATCATAGCCGGAATTTTAATCCCGCCTAATCATAGGCAGAAATTTAATCCCACCTAAATGGGTGATTAGGCGTGATTTTAATCCGGCCTGTTTGGCATTCAGGTAGGCCAGGGCCGGGCCGGCCTGAAGGGCCTTATCGAGCCCTTATTTGACAGGAAGCCCGGCCCGGCTCAGGCTAAGACCGGGCCGAGCCCAATTGACAAAAAATCAGGTCCCATCCGACCCGACCCAAGCCCACCCCAATCGGGCTTTTTAATGTTGGACAAAAAATTTGAATTTTTCTTAATCGTTGTATCATAATAGTTTTTAAATTTTATGGTGATGACATTTTTTTCAAAGTCGTTTGAGAGAAAAAACACCACTCCAAATTGGTCATAAAAGGAGCGCGCTCTCCAATGCAGGAATAATAATAGGTACGCGTAGCATTTCATAAAGTGGGAGCGGGTGAAATCCAGAATATTTATTCTTTGATCGACGGTTGCGAAAAAACAACGCAAAAAAAAAAATCAATGCAATGCACGATTTGCAAAGCATGATCGTGGAGCTCCTGCGTTACCCGCGCTCCTTCCTCTGGAAGCGCAGTAAAAAAAATTTTTTGCCAATGCAGTCCCTAGACACACTATGCACGGCTTGAACAGGTTCCTCATGCTCTGTCAACTTTTTAGATTTAATTGTCATCCTTAGTTCCTCCTCACTGCAACCTTGCATGAACCCCATCATGCAAGCTTGAATTAATGACTTAATTTTTATTTATCTTTCTCTCCTTCCTTGCTTCTGCTCTCTCCTAGCCGGCCTATGGCCATTCTCTTGCAGGTCCTCCTGGTCCTCATCCCAACGTAACAAACGGTGCTCTCGTTGAGTCCTCTTTATGAAGGGCCCTCCGCCATCTCCCCACAACTCATCTTTCAGTCGGCCCGTGACATGACTACATTTGGAAATGCGTCATTTACACTATATGAATCAAAATGCAGCTCTCATTCTCTTAGTGATGAGAGATTCTTGTGTCATAAACAAGGGGGTTAAATTGTCATTTGTTGACGTCCACCTAAGGAACTTCATCCACTTTTATGTTCAAACGGATGATGTTTGTTAGTTGATCCTTAACAAATTACATTTTAACCCATGTATTTACGACTGCCATCACTGCGTCAAACGGCTCCTAAGTGGGTACCGCCATGCAAAGTGGCGTGTGAGCAATGCACTTTTGTTCGGGACTGACTGAATGGAGAAATTAGTTCCGTTTTCAAATATTTCTGTCCGGGGCCAATGAAAAGCCTGGAATTGCACGCGGGGCCCACACATTTCTGATGTCTGACATGCACTTTTGCGCGGGGATCACGCATTCGTAGCTTCTCATTGATTCTGGTTCCATCCGGAACTAGTGGTGCGCATAAAGCCCGGAGGGCCCGGGCTTGGCCCGGGCCTGCAGGGCCCGGGCTTGGCCAGGGCCTGCAGGGCCCGGGCTTGGCCCGGGCCTGCAGGGCCCGGGCTTTTTTCGAACCGGGCCCGGCCCGGGTTTAACAATGTAACCGGGCCGGGCTGGGTCGGGCTATGCTCCCTGGGGGGGCCTGGTAAAGGCGCCCCAGGCCGGCCCGGGCCGGGCCCAGGCTAAGCCCGGCCCGATTATTTTTTTTAAAAATTGTTTTTTTTAATTCATTTAAAAAAAAATCAAGTTTTGATTTTTAAAAAAAATAAAAAAATCAAGTTTTGATTTACAAAAAAAAATTAAAAAACACAACATCGAAATATTAAAAAATAAAATTTTTATTAATGTAACGAAATTATACAAATTTAGAAATGTGCAAATATACAAAAATTTGGAAATTCTAAATTATTAAAAAATACAAATAACAAAAATTCTAAATTATTAAAAATTACAAAATTACAAATGACAAAAATACAAGAAGTTGTCTAGTTTAAGTTGATCGCGTCCATCTCGTCTTTCATGTCCGACGAGCTATCCTCGATCGCTGAAATATGTTGCTTGTTTTTCATCACATCCAGGTGGTCCTTGTAGCATATGCAGATCTCGAGCGATTCTTCGCTTAGTCGACTTCTCCGCTCGTTCAAAACCCTACCACTAAGAGAAAAAGCAGACTTCGAAGGTACCGTGTTAGCATGGATCGTTAGTAAATCTCGGGCCATATAGGGCATAATAGGATAGGTATTTACTTTACCTTTCCACCATTTTAAAATATCGAAATTTTCTAATTCGTTTGTGGACATAAAATCACGAAATTGTGTTTTTGTGTACAACCCTAATTCATTTAAACTACTAGATGTTGTGCGCGCTTTTTTCCTAGAGGCTAACTCTAACATTTTATTTTTAAAACTACTAGATGTTTTTGGTTGCGACACATCCTCTCGGGGTCGCGATCCGTATAAATTATCGTAATAATTATAACATTCAGTAAAAATAGTGTTAAAATTTAAAATACTCAGATTATCTAAATCTGAATCACTTAGATTTATGCATATATTATTATTAATTTCTTCAATAAAATTTTCTACGACGTCTACGCCGAAAAGAGGATTCAAAGCTGCGGCGCATGAAAACATAACTGGGATTTCTCTATAATATTTTAAAAAATTTCTTTCCATTATTTCTATTAATTCGCTCCATCCGGCGTATTGTTTAAAATAATTTAATTTTTGTGAAATATTAACAATATTTTCAATAACTAGCGGGCTAGTAGGATAATATACGCCCGATAAACGATTTGTCGCCGTATAAAAAACTTTTAATAAATCCATGTAATGTTCTAAAATTGTCCAATCGAACTCGGTTAATTCATGTTGACCTAACAGAGTATAAAATTCCATTAGTAGTGTTTTTTGGCGAATCGCTCGTTTTAACATTATATACGTAGAGTTCCATCTAATTGACATGTCAAATAGATGTTTCAAAAATTTTTGACCTTGCCCGGTTACGAATTTTTTAAAATCTTGACGTCGTTGTTTAGAACTATAAATAAATTGTAACATTAAACGTATTTTATTAGTGTATGGTTCCATATACGACAAATTATCTTGTACTACTAAATTTAAAACGTGACACGCGCAACGAGTATGAAAAAAAGCGCCGTTTAACATAGGTTTCAAATCACGTTTTAACCACTCAATTGAGGGGGTATCATTTGTGGCGTTATCGAAAGAAATACTCATAATTTTATCTTTTATTTTAAATTCGCGCACACATTTTGAAATTATTTGATAAATCGCCTCACCGGTGTGCGGGACTTCGAAACTTTCAAAACAAATTATTCGCTTATTTAGATCCCAGGAAACAGGATCGTCCCAGTGACATGTTATAAACATATACGATAATCCTAATTCTATACTACTTGTCCAAACGTCGCTCGTTAAACTCACTCGACCCTCAAATTTTTCAAAAAAATTAATTAAAGTTTGTTTTGCTTCTAAATAATATTTAAGTGCGTCGCGCCTAATTGAAGATCGACTTACTTGGTGATATTGGGTTGTATCCCTTGGTGGATGTACTCGGTTTCTTCTTCGTTGTCGTAGTGGCTTAACGACAACGACCCACGTCTGATGATGTTCTTCACCTGCAGCTCCCGCTGCCGACCTTGATCGTGCGTCCAGATTTGTCCGGATGCCGATAATTGCGTCTGGGTCGACTCGAGAGGAGCTTGTTTTGCTGCGCAAGACTTAACGTGTCTTGCGAGTGTCGAGTTGTCAGCGATTGAAAGTAATTTCGAGCACTGTTTGCACATCGCCTTTTGCTCCGCGCCGACTTGCACTAAGTCGAAATATTCCCAAAACGGCGTCGTACGCTTGTGCTCCGCCACTTCGTGAGCGACGGATGATGAAGAAGACGCCTGCGTTGACGACATATTTCGAGAGAATAGAGATTAGAGAGAGAGGGTGGGGGATGAGGGGGTAGAAGAGGGAAAGAAGGAGGGGGGGTTTATAGATTTTTTTAAAAAAAAATTAAAAAAAATTATTTTATTTTTTTAATAAAATAATGGCTCCAGCATGCCCATGTGGCATGCTGGCAGCTAACGGCTCTAAGAGCCAGCCGGGGCTTTTCCAGGCCCGGGCTAAGCCCGGTAACCGGGCTTTGCCCGGCCCGGCCCGGCCCGGCCCGGGCACCGGGCCGGGCATTTGCCCTACAATGGGGCCCGGAACGGCCCCATGGCCGGCCTGGCCCGAGGCGGGCTTGGCCCGGGATCGGGCCTGTCGTGTCGGGCTTTTTCACCGGGTCGGGCCGGTCAAGCCCGGTGGACCCTGTTTTTTAGGACACCTCTATCCAGAACCCGGGCGGAAAAATTAGGTCACTTAATGGGGGGCTTCTCATTGATCCGGGAAGCTGTCCGGGAAAAACACCTAAATGACACCATTTACACACACCACCTTCATTTTTCACAAGATCTACAACAAGTCAAACTTTCTTTGTCACGGTCTAATCAACAACATGAAAGAATCCAAGCAGCAAATTGCGACCTTTATCAAGAATACAAAGAATGCATAAGCAAAATGCAATCTTTTCTCCAAATGTTCACAGCAGTCCGCAGTGGAGAGTTATTGGAGTCGAGCAGCCTCCCAGTGCTTTGTAGAGAAGTCTGTCATAAAGTTCCTCTTGTTGCGAGAAATATGTTTTCACGAACCTGAGTGCACGTGAGGACGCGAGCTAAGCTATCTGTAAAATCGTCAGCGAAATACGTAATAGAAAATACAATCACAATCAAACATACATGTGTATACGTGAAAAACCCCCAAATCAAGGTAAAAATCACAGAACGATCGGAATCCAACCTGGAAAGCCTCCACTGAATAATATTCAACAATACAATGACTTTCTTCCTGTGATCCACAGATGGATCATACAACTAATACAAAATAAAGACAAAAGAAAGATACAGATATACCGACAAAGACGACATAGTCCGAGTCAGAGAGATTTGCTCCAAACTGGTTCTCTGAATCCTCTGCAGTCTTCCAATGTCTTCCAATACTGTGCCTAACTGTCTGCCTACGTCGACACACAACATTGTTGACGCACTCCAATCAGTCCGCAACCCGTCAGTAGGTTGCCCCGCTCGATGCTCGGATGTCTCACTGTCAAAGTCCACTTGAGGCTAAGATGCCTCCTAGCGCAGACCACCGCTAGCCGCATATGCGACCCAATATACTCGCCTGAGTAAATACGGCGGTTGGACACCGTCGTCCTTTGCGTCAAGATGCACTCTCTGCACCATTGCACCACCACAACCGTGACCGGGCAACACCTCCGACACTTTAACGGTACTTGCTCTCCCGAGCCCAAATGGCGGTCGCCAACCACTGCCTATGACTCTCCGGTTCCACCCAAAACCGGCTTCCACATACGCTTCTCGGCTTTGCCCAAATCGGTCTTCGCCTACGCGCCCTGCCACCCCCCCCCACCCCCCCCCCCCCCCCCCCCCCCCCCCCCCCCCCGCAACTTGCACCGCATCCCCCGCCACACAATTGACACCAACACCGTCTCCCCTACGGACCCTTAAAAGAGTCCTCGGTGCCTCCGTTCTTGCGACAATCGCCGCCATCAAAGCTCAACGCCAGACGCCAGCACACATTTCAAAGCGGACACATCTCAAAACGCTTTGAGATGTGCGTGGACATCCACGCAAACTGTTGGTTGGATGCCAACATTTTATGATAAAGTGTATCATCTTTACTTTACCGCCTTCTTTACCCAGACTTTCTGGCCTTGAATATGCAAGGAAAATAAGAGAAATGTGCCGCAGCGCGCACATGCGTATGTTCATGTCTGTGCGACGGGACGGAGATGTGCATGTCTGTGCGACCTGTGGACACACAAATGTCATTCTGAACTGGTCTTATAGTGACAACCGACATTTGTTTATTTTCTATTATGTCATCATTGATTACACTCCAGTAAGAATTTCTTTCATATATTTAGGCATTACAAGAAAATAGACTTTTAGTGATGAAATATTTGTCGTCAGTAAAAGTTTATTTTTTGTGAAGAAAATATAGTTTGATCACTAAATGATGATTTCCAATTAATTAGTGACTAAAATAAATTTTCGGTCACTAAAAGTATTTTTTTAGTGACCAAACTAATATTATGTGACTAAATATATTTGGTGACGCCCATTTTGCAACCACCTGGTGACAGATCAAATTTGGTTGCTAAATGTCTATAGTGACCAAACCGTAATATTTTCTGACCAAAAATTTCGTCACTAAATGTCAATTTTCTTGTAGTGAGAGTTGGTTTAATTGAGCTGTGCGGGAGGAGTCGGCGGCTCCAAATGGAGGTGTCGAACTGGAGGGGAGGAGGGGAGGCTGGAAAAGCTCCGATTTGATGGTTTTTCCTCTGGACAGCGGGTGCAAACGGATCAAACGCCGTCGATACCTGCTTGTTTGGACAGCGGCGTTTGCTTCTAACGGAGACGGCAAAATGTCAAACTAAAGTAGCCTTAAATTATGGGTGGTCATATTGATACATCATATATGGCTAGTGATACCTCATTTCAAAAATTAAAACCCCTCTTTTACAACTCTAAATCTAATATTTGTACCCCCTTCTCATCTGACGTCATCCTCGACCCGTGTCATTCTGTCTACGCTCGTCGCTGCTCTACGCCGGACTATCTCCCGCCGGCCTCTCTCCCGTCAGCTCGCCCTCACAGTAGAAGGTGCACTCTCGCCGCTCGTGAAGAATTCGACCTGCACTAAAGTTAACTCCGCACTTCGTCTTTCTTCGGGGTTCCTCGTGGATCTCGTGGATCTCATCCTGGCACTTCGCATAAAGGTGTGAATGCTGATTTAAGTTTTGTTTCTGCCCTTTGAGTTTTGTTTCTGCCCTTTGACACAAAATGTCAATTTATGTTTCTAATGTTTAGGGAGTTCCTGGATCAATGCTTATCAAGCTTCACGGATTAATGCTTATCAATTTGGGGTTATTGGCATTTTGATCAACCTGGTTATTTTCCAGGTTGGTCACTGCCGCCGGGTTGGATCTTACACTCCCTGATTGCAGTCATTTTGGGTTGTATTTTCTGCTTCCAAATCATGTTTTGGTTGTTCTGTATGCACAGTAGAAGTTAAATCTCATTTCCATATAAGGCCCTAGTTTGGAGGTATTATGGATTCCCTCTTATTTATATTGTTTGTGTGTGGTTATAATGTTGTAATATATATTGTTCAAACTCAATTATGTGATTATTCGTCTATATTTGCCAGGAATGACTTCAGAAAAAATGTTATTGTTGTGTAATGAAGAGTACTCTAAGGATACATTGTTAGATGTTGGAAGTCACTTCTACACTGATTCGAGCTTTGAAAGTAAAGAGAAGTTGATTGAATGTGCTAGGAAAATAAAAAATAATTTGGGGTTCGTTATCATTATTCTGAGGGCAGATGTTATTACCTCTAGAGCATCACCAAGGGTAACACTAGGTTGTGATAGAGTCGGGTTACCTCCTGACACTTCAAATAGCAAAGGCTACATTAAGAGAAACATAAGGAAATCTAGTTCGAAACTTTGTGGGTGTAAGTTTGCATTGAAAGGGCAATGAAATGCCGATAATGAATGGAAGGTTGTAGTAAAAAATGGTATGTCTACTCACAAGTTCGTTCATCTTGAAGCACATTCGTATGTCGGCAGACTAGATGAAAATGAACAGAAGTTAGTGGAGGAGATGTTCAATGCGGGTTGTAAGCCACGTAAAATTTTAACGGCCTTAAAGAATAGAAATCCAGAGAATTCCACCTCCATTAGAACAATCTATAATGAGAAGGCAAAGCTATATAGGAGTCAACTAGAGGGTGGGACTCCAATTCAACATTTGTTTAAGTGCATAGGTGATTCCGGCTATATTAGTTTCACTCAGGGGCGGATCCAGAAATTTTGGCTAGGGGGGCCAGTCACTAGGCGAAGCCAGTTTTTTTTTAAAACAAAATTTTAAATATAAAAAATATATAAACAGTTTTTTGACAAAATATATCATATATACAAAAACCACATACATGTTAATTCAATTGTGTCCGACGATTTTTCAGTTTATAAAATTCATCTGTGATACAATATTTATTAATTTTTTCCGTTATTTCTCGCTCTATGTATAAAGTCATGCAATTTGCAAGAAATTCATCTTCCATCTTGTTACGAAGTCTCGTTTTAACAAGTGTCATAGCAGAAAATGATGTTTTTGTAGTTGTTGTTGAGACCAGAAGAGTCAAAATGAGGCGAATCAATTTGTCAATAAGATAGTAGGTCTTCGATTTTTTCGTTTTCCACCAATTTCTCATACAGCTTGGAAATTGTAGGCAAATTTTTGAAATCCTTATGAAAGAGACCATCAAGTTGATAATGTTGCAATTGAGTATTTAACACATAGATTTCTTACTCACTGAAATCTTGATGGTAGAACTTCTTTGTTATGGCACATATATCATCAATCTTAAAAGACTTGTATTCATCGCTTGGATCTAATGTCATACTTAGACGAAGGAGTTTCATAAAATTTTCACTGAATTTATAATTTACCTCCTGCAACACACAATCTATTGTGGCTTAATGTAACATATTATGTTTGAGATTTGTCAAATTTATGCTAAATATCCTTAGGAGATACAAATGTTTAAGTTGCTAAATATGCAGTTAAAAAATGTTAATCCAGTAAAAACTTAAACAGTGGAATGATCAAATCTAGTAAAAATATCCTTGGCCCTTGGGAGATTTGTAAAATGTTGCTAAATATCCAATTTATATCTATGCAGTTAAAAAAATTGCAACAAAATCTAGTAAAAATTGCAAATATTAATCTCTTCATTGATCGTTTGAATGAACTGGCAAACATCGAACACATTGTGTGCAGCTTAATGAAATTTAGTGTACAAAAGTCTCTTTGAGGCCTTAAGTCGAACACATGATGTGCAGAGTTATTTGAAGGAAAAATTACAGAATCTGGAAAAATTAGTGAACAACGAACCTGAAAGAATGTAATGGAAGAAGAGTTCAAGGGGATTGAAACATTGGAATGATCGAATCAATATCTACAAAAACTTACAGGGGGATCTGCGATGAAATAGTCCCTCCAAGTTGAGGTGAATGGTGGTCCTACGAGACGTTGCTAGGTCTTCAAATATTAATCACCTGTATAAGAACAACGACACTATGCTCCGGCAGGTTACCGCCACGGCGCAACCGCGGCACAGGAGATCAAAAATGGCTCCCGTGAATGTAAACAAGCAATAATGAGGCTACAGCAAGCCGCACTGGGTTTTGAACCGGCTATTTTAATTTCAGCGGGCATTCATAGTTCTCGGCGGGATTTTGTGCGCCAAAAGCGGGAAAAAAATCATTTTTAATAGAAAATATATACTACACCTATATACTAGTACTTTTTTAAATTTCTTGGGGGGTCCGAGCCCCCATGGGCCCCCCCTTAAATCCGCCCCTGGTTTCACTAAAGTTAATGAGGGTACTATGCATTTAGAATCTCTTTTTTTTGCACATCCTACTGTCGTCCGACTCAGCAATATGTTCTCAAATACATTTAAGGTTGATTGCACCTACAAGACCCATCGTTACCGGTTGCCACTACTTTCCATTGTCGATATTACATCCACCAACTAGTCTTTTTACTCGTGTTTTGCTTTCATATCCACTGAAAATGAATCCAATTATATATGGGCTTTTGATTGCTTCAAGCTTATATTTGATGAAAATGTGGTGCCTAATATATTTGTAATGTACCGTGAGATTGCATTGATCAATGCAATTAGAGTTGTTTTCCCATAATCAATTAATTTGTTATGCCAAGTACATATAAATCGTAATATCTTGGCACATTGCAAAAAGTATTTTAGTAAGGGCAAAGATTTTGATGCATTTATGTGTGTATGATAAAAAATTGTGAATTCTACTTCGGAGAATGAGTTTCATATGCGGGTGAATCAAATGATGATTGACTATGCTACAGATTATGCGGACGTGATTGCTTATGTTACAAATACATGGTTAGAACCCTACAAGGAGATGTTTGTTTCATCGTGGGTTGATAAATACATGCATTACGGAAACACAATCACCAACCGTGTAGAGGGGGGCATAGTAATCTAAAAAAATTCCTTGAAGTTTCGGTTGGAAACCTCACCACGGTATGGAAAACTTTCGACAATATGATAGATTTACAACACACAGAAATCAAAAAAATGTTTGGTCAAAGTTGGATGCATGTTTTTCCGAGTTTTAAATCAGTGTTTTATTCCGAGCTCGTTGGTAACGTCTTAATTGCTGCACTAGAGATAATAAAGGAGGAAGATACAATAAAATCAGGATATGTTGATCACGGGCTATGCACACATAAGAACCGATACACACTTGGCTTGCCTTGTGCACATGATCTAGTTATGTACTTAAAAGAGAGCAACGTATTTCCTTTATAGATGGTGCACAAATAGTGGCGACAGTTAATTTTACATGACAAAGAAGAGTTCAAGGTGAAGGAAGAAGAGAACGAGTGTGTTGATATAGAGAATGACATTGAAGGAATATTGCAAAAGAATGGCAACATTAGTGATCTTCAAAGAAATGAGATTAGAAGAAAATTATGTAAACTAGTGAACCCGGATGCAAGCCAAACAAAAGAACCTAAAATGCCCGTAAAATTGAAAGGCCGCCCGAAGGGAAGTTTGAAAAAAAATTATGGAGGATTATAAATCCACGAAAAGAGACCATTCGCATTTTGAGTATGTCCTAAATGAATAACAACAAAAGCAACAACAATGTGAGGTTAAATTGATGAAGGCGGCAAAGAAAATTCCAATGAGAAGAGGCGGTTTTTCTTGAAAATGTACGCAAACAAATGCCACCAAATGTGAGTACATATCTCATTGATGTCATTGATGTTTTAGGGGATGGGCATTGCGGGTACAGAGTTATTAGTCAGGCTATACAGATGGGAGATAATTGGATGCAAGTACGACACGATCTAGCGGGCGAGCTACATGAGAGATCATTATTGTACACTGGTGTAAAAGCCGAACAGAAACAAACCGGAAGTGGTTTAACTGAAACTTTATTATCCGAAAAAGGTATCTATTACAAAGGTATGACCTCGCTTATATAGAATGGAGGAGAAAAGAGAGAATACAAATAAGAGATGTGGGACTAAAAAATTTACAGGACACAAGCGGACTATACAGACACAAACCGCACAAGTCGCGCGGTTAGACAGAAGGGCTAACCGCTCGGCTACTGTCAGAGAGAGAGAGAGAGAGATTGTCATGGGAGACCGCTAGACCGCCCGGTCTCCAAGTCGCCAGAGACAAACCGCTAGACCGTTTGGACCTCAGACAGCAACACACAGCAACCAAACCGCTGAAGGTTAACAGCAAAACCGCGCGGTCATCAACCCGCCATGCCAGACTGCCAGACCGCCCGGTCACCAACTTCAACACTCCCCCTCAAGCTGGAGCATATATATCGATCATGTCTAGCTTGTCACAAATATGAAGAAACGAGGCAGATACTAGCTTGGTGAAGATGTCAGCCGGCTCTTTATCAGAAGTGACGAAGGGAGTGCAAATTTGTTCTTTCAAAATCTCTTCACGAATGAAATGACTGTCGATCTCAATGTGCTTGGTTCTTTCATGGAAGACCGTATTTTTGGAGATGTATATGGCAGGCTTGTTGTCACAGAACATAGGTAGAGGGTGGTTGTAGACTTCTCCTAAATCCAGCATGAGAGCTCGTAGCCATTTTAACTCACAAGTGGTCGATGTCATACTCTGATACTCTGCTTCGGTACTGGACCTGGAAACAACAGACTGCTTCTTGCTCTTCCAGCTTACTAGATTTCCCCCAACAAAGATGCAGAAACTGGAGGTAGACTTGCGATCCCCTTTGTCATCAGCGTAACTCGCATCTGAGTATGCTTCAACCCTCAGATGACCATTCTTCTGAAAGAGTAATCCTTTCTAAGGCGCTGCTTTGACATACTCCAAAATCCGCAAGGCGGACTGTAGATGGCACTCCCTAGGTGCTTGCATGAATTGACTCACCTTGCCCACAACATAGGAAATGTCGGGTCTGGTCACTGTGAGATATATGAGCTTACCCACTAGACGCCTGTACCGCGTAGTATCCGAAAGAAGAGGCGAATCATTTGTCCAGGTTTTGTCTTCTCCAATTGTCATGGGGAATCGGGCAGGTTTGACTTTAGTCAATCCTACTTCTTTTAATATATCAAGGGCATACTTATGCTGGGAGAGGACTAAGGATTTGGGCTTCCGAGAGATTTCGATCCCCAAAAAGTACTTCGGAGAGCCCATATCTTATGTGACCAGATGTTGACGAAGATGCCGCTTTGTCAAGGCTATTCCTTCCTGATCATCGCCAGTGAGAAGAATAACATCGACGTACACAACAAGAACCACCAGACCCGAGGAGATTTTGCGAATAAATAGTGAGTGATCGGCAGAGCTGCGCGCAAAACCAACGGCCGCCACGATGCCACTGAACTTGTCAAACCAAGCTCGAGGGCTCTGCTTGAGGCCATAGATTGCCTTCTTCAACCGGCACACTTGTGTCTCCCCCTGAGCAACATACCCAGGAGGTTGCTCCATGTAGACGGCCTCCTGAAGATCACCATAAAGGAAGGCATTCTTTACATCCAGCTGGGAAATCAGCCACTCTCGATTAACAGCCACAGAGAGAAGGACACGGATAGTGCTAAGACGAGCCACAAGAGAGAAAGTGTCAAAGTAATCAACTCCATATGTCTGAGTAAAGCCCTTAGCAACAAGGCGAGCTTTATAACGGTCCACCATGTCGTCCGGGTCAAATTTGACCACAAAGACCTAGCGACAGCCAACAACATCAATACCAAAGGGAGGAGGAACAAGAGTCCAGGTACCCCGCTCCGTGAGGGTCGCCATTTCCTCATCCATGGTCAGCTTCCAGTGAGGAATAACAAGGGCCTCCTAGTAGGAACGAGGTGTGGAGGTGGCAGAGATAGCCAGCGCAAAGGCCCTGCGAGAAGAGGTAAGACGATCATAGGAAACAACAACAGCAAGGGGGTATAGGGTACACGGCTGCGCCCCTTTGCGAAGAGCTACAGGAAGGTCCAGGTCGGCGGCGCTTTCGGCATCTGGAGAATCCGTGGCAGAGAGAGCTAGCTCGGAAGGAGAGAGCGACGGCGGTAGAGATGATGGAGATGGTGGCGGAGAAGTGGGAGAGAGAGGCGGAGGGAGAGGAGTGGACGGAGACGGTGGAGGGGTGTATATCGCGGTAGGAGACGAGGGAACGAAGGGAAGAGAAGAGGAGTCTGGGGGAAGAGGAGAGGAAGCTGGGGGAAGAGAAGAGGAGTCATCCGAGAAATAGGAGGCATTCTCGAAGAAGGTAACGTCAGCGGAGACGAACTGCTGACGAAGAACGAGGTTAAAGCAACAGTAGCCTTTCTGAGTGGTGGAGTACCCCAGAAAGACACATTTGGTGGAGCGAGGGGATAGCTTATCACGAGTGGAAGATGGGGCATGCACAAATGCAGTGCACCCAAAGATTCGGAGAGGGAGAGGAAAAGGCTCCTTGCCCGGATACAGAAGGGAGAAGGGGGTTTTCCCGTGGAAAACTGTGGAGGGAATGCGATTGATGAGGTAGCAGGCAAGGAGAACAACATAGCTCCAATATGAGCGAGGGACATGCATCTGGGTCATCAATGTGCGAGCGACATCGAGGAGGTGACGGTTTTTGCGTTCCGCCACCCCATTTTGTTGGGAGGTATAAACACAGCTAGTCTGATGAATAATGTCATGTTGCACACAAAACGAGGTAAACGCATGACTCAAATATTCTTTTGCATTGTCGGAGCGAAAGATTTTAATGCAAACACCAAACTGAGTTTTAATTAACTGATAAAAAGAGATCCATACATCGAAAAGTTCAGAGCGATCTCGTAAGAGATACACCCAAGTACATCTAGAAAAATCATCAATAAAAGTTACAAAATAAGAACTACCCCGACCAATGGTGAGGCTAGGAGCAGGTCCCCAGATATCGAAGTGGATAAGATCAAAAGGACGAGTAGAGCCCCGGCCTTGCTTCGGTGGGAAGGAGGAATGGTGATGCTTGCCTAGTTGACAAGCGTCGCAGTGGAGAGGAGTACTGGAGGGAGGGAGGTGGGGCAGAAGCTGATGTAGAAGCCGTGGTGGAGGATGACCGAGGCGGAGATGCCACTGAAGAAGATCCGTACAAGAAGATGATGTAACACCCCCACTCGTCACATGGCATATAACGGTGGGTCCGGCCGGGGCCCCACGCCATATGTCACAGACAGGCGACAGAATTACTTGTGGAAATCAACAGATGAGAAGGCGGACAAGGCGGAAACGTTGTCGATGAAGTAGAGGCCGCCGCTCTCAGTCCCAGTAGCAATCATCCGTTGGGAGCTCGAATCCTGAAATGAATAAGAAGTCGGAGTAAACGTCACAGAACACTGAAGCTGCTTGCATAAAGAGGTAACTGATAAATTGCATGGAAACTTGGGCACATAGAGAGTGTCCGCAAGTCGAAGGGACGGAGTAACATGAACCACTCCCGACCCATGAACCGGGGAGGGAGAACCGTCTGCAACGAGGAACGGGGGCAACCGATCATGCTGTTCGAGTAGAGAGAAGCATTGAGGATTGCCCGTCATGTGATTAGTTGCACCAGAGTCGATGAGTCATTTACCTTGAGTTACCACATGGGCACTACCTGAGGATGTGACCACAGAGGCAGACGGCTTGGAAGAAGAGGCGGAAGAGTCACCGGAGGGGCGAAGATGGGGATGCTTCGTCCAGCAGCGTTCGGAAGTATGGCCGGTGCGGCCATAGTGAGAGCAGAGGTAGCGGGAAGAAGCACGTCCGCCGGACTGGTGACTGCAGCTACCAGAGCCACTCCGCTGAGTTTGATGAGCATAATTGTCCGGTGGAGGAGGAGCAGGCAGAAGAGGGCGCTGAAGGAGAGAGGTGACAACGGCGATGCGGGCAGCGGTGGCATCTAAGGTAGGAGATTCCGCCTCACCCAGAATTTGCTGGCGGATCATGTCATAAGTATTAGGAAGCCGGAGTAGATAACACACAACCAGAAGCTCCTGGAAGTGCTTGTGTTACTGAAACAAATCCGCAGAAAAGGGGCGATTCTGAAGAATCTCAGCCCCAAGAGCCTGAACCTGTTGGTAGGCAGCAGTAGGAGACATGGTAGGATGAGCAAAGAGGTCTGCATACAACGTATAGATGCGGGACGTCTGAGCCCCCTTGGAGTACAGAGCGGCAAGATGAAGCCAAGCGGCCTTGACCGTCTCATCATGACGGATGACGGGAAGGCACTCATCGGATAGGCTGTTAGCGAGCCAAGTATGCACAAGCGCGTCACTCGCATCCCATTCATCAAAGAGAGGTGAAGTGGTAGGAGAAGGGTCATCAACGAGATGGTGGCGTTTGTGTTGCGAGCGTAGGAGAAAGGTGAAAGAGACGCTCCAATCTGGGTAGTTGGAGCTGATAAGCTTGGAAACTGTGTCAAGGTTCCCGAAAGGAGTAGGAGGAAGAGGCGGAGCCGGATTGGCGACAGGGGTGGTGGCAGTAGAATCATCAGAAAGAGCCATAGGAGCAAACAACGGGAAGCCGTGCGGTTAGGAAACAATCTGCGCGGATAGGAAGAAGAAAAGCTGCAGCGGTCACGAGGGCAGACACCAGCGGCCAGAAAAGTCGCGACCAAGCCGCAGACCCAAGTAGAGGGATAGAAGTCGAGCGGCTAGAAGATAGTCCGCTCGAACAGAAGCGAAGATCAACAAGGCAGACAAGGCAACAGGTCGCGGTGATAGGATGCGGCGACTTAGCATATGTAACAAAGAGGTCGCGCACACAGAGGGCAACGACAAGGAGAGAAAGAAGCCGCCTGGACAGGGTGCAAACAGGCGAAGCAAGCCGCGCGGACAGGGAAGGCACACAGAATTAGGAGGAGAAGATCGAGTCCTCTGATACCATGTAAAAGCCGAACAGAAACAAACCGGAAGTGGTTTAACTGAAACTTTATTATCCGAAAAAGGTATCTATTACAAAAGTATGACCTCCCTTATATAGAATGAAGGAGAGAAGAGAGAATACAAATAGGAGATGTGAGACTAAAAAATTTACAGGACACAAGCGGATTATACAGACACAAACCGCACAAGCC
This sequence comes from Platanthera guangdongensis, assembly GCA_039583875.1. Classification (NCBI taxonomy): domain Eukaryota; kingdom Viridiplantae; phylum Streptophyta; class Magnoliopsida; order Asparagales; family Orchidaceae; genus Platanthera; species Platanthera guangdongensis. The sequence continues at coordinate 280,044,972 of CM077151.1, read as the reverse complement.
GCGCGGTTAGACAGAAGGGCTAACCGCTCGGCTACTGCCAGAGAGAGAGAGAGATTGTCATGGGAGACCGCTAGACCGCCCAATCTCCAAGTCGCCAGAGACAAACCGCTAGACCGCTTGGACCTCAGACAGCAACACACAGCAACCAAACCGTTGAAGGGTAATAGCAAAACCGCGCGGTCATCAACCCGTCATGCCAGACCGCCCGGTCACCAACTTCAACAACTGACATATTTGGGACTTTAAGGAGAGTGGAATTATTAAAATCACTCGATTGTTGGAAAGTATCGGCCCCACTAGATAAGTGGATGACAATGCATGACATGGGGCTACTAGTTGCATCTTGCTACAACATACAACGTGTTCATTTCTCTGCCCAACAATCATTCACGTTCTTACCACTACATTCAGCTCCGCCAGACATTAGAACTGTTGTTTATCTCAGATATATAAATGACAACCACGTCATTGAGTTGCGGATGAATGATGAATGCCCACTCCCGCCTTTATTTCCAGTGTGGACAAGATATCATGAGCATTTGGCAGCGCAGTGGGAATTTCCATATATTACACGACTCCTTTGATTATCAGGTATGTAAGTATTGCAGATTTTTAGTATTAATATTTTAACTTATTCGAAATTTTTTTAATCTAATATTGTGGTTAATTTGCATGGTTCACATTCTATATAATACCGTTTTGGAGAAAGATGGGGTCTTCATATGCACTACAAATTATTATGTAAGAATAATAAGACAAATTTCAATTATAATTTATTAATTTGTCTCTTGGTAATTTAAATTTGATTTCACTATGTTGTAGAGACATCAACTTTTGAGCGGACGCTTACGGATGTTGTACTCGTGTTTTTGGCGATTATTTATATTGGAAACTAACTTTGTGTCGCAACACATTTTGAGTGATGGCTAATTGATGACTTTTAATTTTTTGTACATGTTGCACCAATGTAATTTTGTAGCGACATATTTTGAGCAACAATGAAAGCAAAATGATGACAATCAATATATTACCTTTATTGCACAACATGTGATTCTTAGTGTTTTAATTAGGCATCGTATGTTACCATTTAAAATCTTAAACTTGGGGTATAAATAGCGAGTGAGTGTACAAATATATTTTTGAGGTGTACAAACAGTCATGAGTTATAAATAGTCATTTATGGTGTACCAATATCACCACCCTAAATTATTTTAAGCATCTGCATAAAATCAGAGCTTTTGAAAATAAAAATGAGATCATATTAATTTCAAAATGACCCGAAATTTTACTTGCCTCTTCTCATTAAGGGGTTTAATTTTATTTGATAAATTTTATAATGCATATCATTTCTAAATTATATAATAATAATAAAAAATATATTTAATAAAAATCAATTTTCTAAAATGAAAATCATCCCATAGTATAATTAAAGACCCTCCGATATCTCATATGCTGGTTTCCATGAGCCAACGTAGCTATTAATAACTAATAAGCATATTTTTTGAAAGAGAAAAAAACAAATATGGAGAACAAATTAATCCAAAGAAATAAAAGCTCATCACACCTTATCAGGATAATTTACATTTCCTTTTCCCAAATTTCTATAACAAAAACTTTAAAGATTTAATCTATTCTAAATATTTCACAGTTAATCCCATCCTCTGTAAAATACATGCATCATTGAAACTAGACAATGGCTAGGGCAAAGGGTCGCGATCCCCCGAGTGCGAGCAAACTTCAAAACCCGACTTCGGTTCAAATTGCAGAATATAACTCATATGCACGAAGGCGAAATCACCGTTAATATTCTTGAAATAGTCATACGACAGTACATAGTTTTCGGACTTTGTACACACCGCCCGTCACACTATGAGAACTTGTCATGCCTGAAGCCCTTACAATATTAATCTCAAGCGAGGATGTGGAACTGTGGAAGGTAGTGCTAGTGATTGAAGTAAAATCGTAATAAGGTACGGATACCGCATTTGTACAACCTCATATTCGCTGAGCCAGACCAGGAGGCACAAACGGTCAGACAGGCTAGCGGGAGAAGTTCTCGCCCAAGTAGGCGGGAACGCTTGCGCTAAGCGATAAGCTCCCGCCACATATGAGCTCTCGCCCGCAAGGCGCCCCTTATTCGTCGAGCCCAGATCGGCGAGCGCAGCCAAATCGTCGAACGAAGATCAACGCGCGAACGCTTGCGCCAGCCCCCAGATCGTCTTAGAGAAGCTCTCGCCTATAGGTAGGCGAGACCGCTTCCGCCGGGCTCTGACAAAAGGCTCTCGGCTCGGGGCTCTCGCCGAGTGGGAACCAGGGCCTTGGATGGAATGACCAAATTACCCTCAGGAGAAATTACTTCAGTACCCTCAGAAAAACAGCGGGATTCGGCTATTGGCAGACCAACTAGGGGCTTTTCAGTAATTTCAGGACAGCAAGATGTTATAAATATACCCATAAGGGCTCCTCAGAAGGCAAGCTCTCACTATCTCTCAAAATTCCAGTACTTTCTGAGGAGCTCCTAGCCCAGCTTTGGCTTTGGAGGGGAAGCTCTCAGAGATCTTCCGGGTGTGAGGTGGGACCTCCCTGCTGAGGCTATTGGGTCAGTCTTAGGTCCTTTGAATCCAGTCAAGGGTTGAGACTTGAGAGAAGTAGGTTTTGGCTGCACCCCTTTTTCTTCGAACTTCAGCTGAGGTCATATTTGGCTTCAACAGTTCTGGTGCGGTGAGTGTGGAAGGCAGCCGATTCAAGAAAGCCTTAAGTTTTGTCCCATGGCTGAAGGTGAAGGTGAAGGGTCAGGTTCTGGAGGCCCCCCCACCCGGGGAGAGGAAGCGACGAAGAGGATGTTGGATGAGTTCAGGCGAGAGGTTCTGCAGACGATCAGCTTGGCCTTCTCGGCAGAGGCGAGTGGGCCACCCCTCAGGTCCCGATAGAAGAGGTCCCGCTCTTGGGCGAGAACGCCCCAGGGCAGCGCCCGGGAAAGGAGGTCCCGGGGGAGGCGGGCGAGAGAGACGTGGCAGTGCGGGAACTCTTCCCAGGCCAGAGCCAGCGCCCGGGCAAGGAGGCGCTGACGGATCTGGGCGAGAAGGAAGCGGCAGTGCGGGAGCTCTTCCCGGGGCACGGTCTCGCGGATCGGGCAAGTCAGCCGAGGCCGCGAGATGTACCCTCCCGCCAGGCAGGAGGCGAGAGCCCATTTAGCGAGCTCATCATCTCAGCTCCGGTACCAGAGGGGTTCCGGGAGCCCGACATGTCCTACTACTCGGGGAAGGATGACCCTGTACAGCACGTACAGTGGTTTGAAGACGTTGTATCGATAAGGCAGATGACGGATGCCTTCAAGTGCCGGCTGTTTGCCATCACGCTGAAGGAGAAGGCTCGCGACTGGTTCCACCAGTTGCCAGCAAGATCGATCTACTGTTTTGAGGATCTGCGGAGAAGTTTCCTGTTAAGGTTCTCAACCTCAAAGAAGCGGAAGAAGGAAGCGGAGTGTCTGTTTGCGGTGAGGCAGAAGCCTGATGAGACGCTGGGTCACTATGTCGACCGGTTTCAGGAGGAGATCCTCCTGGTCCAGGAGGTCCCAGGGTACGCACTGATGCTGGCCTTCATCCTGGGGCTGAGACCGGGATTCTTTAGCATGGAGTTGAAAAGGGTGCCTCCCCTCTCCTTTGAGGAGCTCATGGAGAGGGCGGCAAAGGAAATTGACTTCGAGAGAGCAAACTCAGCATTCGCCGGGAAGTTGGCCAAGCTAGCAGAGGACGACGTGAAGGAACCAGCAGTGGGGAGACAGAAGGAGCCGAGGGAACAGAGGGAGCAAAGGGAAGAAAGGAGAAGGGAAGAGCCCCGAAGGTTTGGGCAGCAACAGGGTTGGGGGGCCCGGGAGCCGAACAACCGGTTAGGTTGGAGGCCCTAGGAGGGTCGCCCCCAGGGGCCAGGAGAAGGCTGCCAGGGGAGAGATAACCTGCGGGAGCCCCGGAGGTTCGACCGACCGGCATGGAGGCAGGAGCCGAGTGGTCGTCCCCCACCACCGCAGGAGGCCATGGAAGTGGGAAAAGGAAGAGGAGCTGGGAGAGGAGCTCGAGGAGGAGGTAGAAGAGGGAGAGGAGAGGGAAGAAGGGGCGGGGAGGCGTTGCTTTTTTGTGACTTCCACCAGGAGGAAGGTCACGCAACGGCCACCTGCCCGGAGTTCTTAGAGTTAAGAGAGGCAAGAGGAGCAGGGAGGCAGGATCCACCGGTGAGGATAGTGGAGGTGCAGCAGGGCGAGGTGGAAGATAGGTGCGAAGACCGGGTGGATGTAGGGACCCGGGGAGGAATCGGGGTGATTCACGGAGGAGTGGGGATTGAGGCAACCCGCAAGGGGAGCCTGCAAACCATGTACCGAAGGGGGTGGCCTCTACCTCCCAGGTCCCCCCACCCGAAGAAAAGATCACTTTCTCATCAGCAGACATGCCAGACTATGAGGATCCATTCTGTGACGCCCTGGTGATCCAGACGGCGGTGGAAAATTACACGGTCTCTAGGATACTGGTAAATAACGAGAGCTCTGTAAATGTCATCTTCAAGAAGGCCTTTGATGAGATGAGGGTTGAAGGGAAGAGGGTCTTGGCTTCGGATGGACCTCTGTTCGGGTTCTCCGGAGAGAGGAAAGAGGTAGAAGGAGGAGTAGGGCTGCACGTAAGGTTGGGGGGGCGTGTCTCGGAACTGTAGGTTCGTGATCGTGGACGCCTCGAGAAGCTATAATGCCATCTTTGGGCGTCCCCTCATCAGCGCCTTTCGCTGCGTCCCCTCCTCGTTCCATCAATGCCTCAAGTTCAACAATGGGGGGTGCAGGTCAGGGAAAGAGGGGACCCGAAGGTGGCAAGACAATGTTACGTTACAGCAGTCAACACCATTTCGTGGATGGCAGAGGCAGAAGAGTTGGAGATAGAGATGGCGGCCCTAGAGGAGGTTGTTGAAGAAGAGGAGATGGTCCTAGAGGAGGCAAGAAAGATAGCTGGGGAGGAAGTCGGAGAAGAGGAGACTGAGAAGCTGCAAGGGGATGTGCAGGTGGTCCGGGGAGACGAGGGGCAGGAGAGCCCGGAAGGGGCGATGGAAGTAGGAGAGCAAGCGGCAGGAGAAGTCGAGGGAGAGGCCCCGAGGGGCGTAGGAGTCGAGCAGCAGCAGGAGGGGCTGGTAGAAGCAATGGAGATCGAGGAGGAGGGAGAAAGAGGAGAGCTGGAGCTGGAGGAAGAGGCAAGGGCCGGTTGGGAGCAGTCGCGGCTGGAGCCGGCAGAAGAAGTGGTGGAGGTGGAGGTCTTCACCAGCGCAGGGAAAGTACAAAGGGTGCGGGTCAGCGGGGGCTTGAGTCCAGAGGCCCGGGAGCAAGTGCGGGCTTGCATTCAAAGCAACGTCGACATCTTCGCTTGGAGAGTGGCGGACATGTCGGGCATCGACGCCGACGTAGCCTGCCATCGCCTGAACTTGGACCCCCGCACTCACCCCATCCGCCAGAAGATGAGAGTCATCGCCACCAAGCTGGAGGAGCCTATACGCGAGGAGGTCAAGAAGCTCCTGGAGGCGGGCTTCATCTCAGAGATCCAGTATCCAGGCTGGATCTCCAATGTGGTAATGGTAAAGAAGGGAGGAGGAAATGGAGAATGTGTATTGACTTTTCCTTGTTAAATAAATCATGCCCTAAGGATTGTTACCCCCTGCCTCGAATCGACGCGCTGGTTGATTCAGCCGTCGGTTTTTCTGTCATGAGCTTTTTAGATGCTTTTTCAGGTTATCACCAGATCCGGATACACCCTCCTGATACTAAGGATGTTTCCTTCATCACGAGGGAGGGGTGCTTCAGTTACAAAATGATGCCCTTTGGGTTAAAGAATGCAGGGGCCACCTATCAGCGCATGATGGATCGAGTCTTCCGGGATCAGAGGGGGAGGAACTTGGAGGTCTACGTCGACGACCTAATGATCAAAAGCAAGTGCATGGTTTCGCACCTGCAAGATCTGGAGGAAACATTCGCCACCCTAAGAAGGTTCAAGATGAGGCTGAACCCCTTGAAGTGTGTCTTCGGGGCCAGCCGCGGGAAGTTCCTCGGGCATCTTCTGATTCCGGCGGGGGTGGAGCCCAACCCGGACAAGGTAAAGGCCATCCTGGATTTGGAGTCACCTCGCGACGCCAAGGAGGTCCAGCGTTTGACAGGCAAGGTAGCTGGGCTAAGCAGGTTCCTCTCCAGGGCAGGAGACAAGTGTTCTTCGTTCTTTAAGGTGTTGCGAGGGAATCGAAGGTTCGAATGGACAACCGAGTGCGAAGAGGCCTTCCAAGGGCTGAAAAGACAACTCTCTTAGGCTCCTCTCCTTCAGAGCCCAAAGGAGGGAGAGGACCTGACCTTGTACCTTGGGTAGGAGAAGAGGTGGTGAGCTCCGTCCTAGTAAGGGAAGAAGGAAAGAAGCAGCTGCCCATCTACTACGTCAGCCGGATATTGAGGAAGGCTGAGCTTCGCTACCCCATCCTGGAAAAGCTCGCTTACGCCTTGGTCATCTCGGCAAGAAAGCTCCGGCCGTATTTTCAAGCACATTCGATCAGGGTGGTGACCGACCACCCTCTTCGCAAGATCTTCGAAGGAGTGGAGCACTCGGGGAGACTGGCTAAGTGGTCCATTGAGCTAAGTGAGTTCGACATCTCATTTGTCCCAAGGCTCTCCATCAAGGCACAGGCAGTGGCGGACTTCCTAGCATACTACATCGTTGAAGTCGAGGGGGGAGAGCAGCAACCCCGAGAAGCATGGAAGTTGATGGTTAATGGGGCCTCGGGAAGGCACTCCCTCGGGGCAGGGTGGTATTGACAAGTCCTCAGGGGGTAACCATAGAGCAAGCGGTCATTCTGCATTTCCCCGTGACCAACAATCAAGCGGAATATGAGGCCGTGATCGCCGGCCTCCGCCTGGCAAAGGAGCTGGAGATTCGGGATGTGGAAGCTCTCACGGATTCCAAGGTAGTAGCGTCGCAGATCCGGGGAGAGTTTGAAGCTCGGGAGCCTATCCTCATCAAATACCTCTCCAAGGTAAGGTCGATCATCGGAGGGTTCCGGTCATTCTCAATTCAACACATCCCAAGGGGAGAAAGCGTAGCCGCCGATCGATTAGCCAAGTTCGGACCTCGGGGAGGAGGGACCTTGACGGAGCTATTTCGACCGGCTATCGAAGAAGGAGGTTGATGATGGTAGATCGGCAACCCTCGTGGGTGGATCCATTCGTGACCTTCCTAACCACCGGTGAGCTTCCGGAGGGGACCAAGGTCGGGAGGAGCTTCAAGAGCAAAGCAGCTCATTACTTGATGATGGAGGGGGGCCTGCATCGTAAGATGTTGTCAGGGCTCCTAGCTAGATGTGTGACTGAAGAAGAGATCCCGAAGATATTGAGGGAGGTACACTCGGGCGAGTGCGGCAGCCACTCTGGAGGAAGGACGCTGGAGGCAAGGGTGGTCAGGCAGGGGTACTTCTGGCCCACCCTAAGGAAGGATGCCATGGAGTTTGTGAGGAGGTGTCAAAAATGTCAGCTCTACGCCCCCCTTCAGCTCTTGGCAGCTCAGAGGCTCTGAAGTATCACGGCACCGTGGCCATTCACTATCTGGGGAATGGACTTAGTTGGGCCCTTTCCTCCGGCTAGTGGGCAGAGGAGATTCCTCTTGGTCATGATCGATTATTTATTGAAGTGGCTAGAGGTTAAAGCCTTAGCCAAGGTCACCTCGCAGGTCATAAGGAACTTCGTCTGGGGGGAAATCATTTGTAGACATGGGTTGCCCCAAGCAATAGTGACCGATAACGACCCCTAGTTTGCCAGCGAGGAGTTCATCAGCTTCTGCACTCAACTAGGGATAGATCTCCGGTTTGCCTCCGTCCATCACCCTCGGAGTAACGGCCACGTGGAAGCAGCAAACAAAATCATTGTAAACCTACTAAAGAAAAAGGTGGAGAACTTAAAGGGGAATTGGGTGGAGCAGCTCCCCTCGGTCTTGTGGGCCTTGCGAACGACCCCAAACACGGCCACCGGTGAGACCCCCTTCAAGCTCTCTCATGGGTGTGAGGCCGTCCTACCAGTGGAGTTCGAGGTCCGGTCCCCGCGGGTCACAGTCGCGGGCGAAGGAGACGAGGCTTGGAGGGTGGAGAATGAGGAGGGGCAGCGCCTCTCGTTAGATATGGTGGAGGAACTGCGAGACGTGGCGGCTATCAGGCAAGAAGAGATCAAGCGACGGATGGCCAAGCATTTTGATAAGCATGTCAGGGTCAAGCAGTTTGCTGAAGGGGATCTGGTGCTGAGAAAGGTTGATGCGGCAGGAAGGTCGGCTCCCGTGGGTAAGCTCCACCCGAACTGGGAGGGTCCATACATTGTGAAGGAAGTCCTCGGAACAGGGGGATACTACCTCCAGGACATGGAGGGGAGGGCCCTAAACCACACTTGGAGCGGTGATGACCTAAAACGCTTCTACTCGTGAAGGGGGAAGGATGTAACCATGTATCTCAAGAATAAACTTATTATACTACATCGAATGGTTTTCCCTTAACTATTGTCAAATTTTTCATAACATAACGTAATCGTGTGTTTTGTAATACCCCGAGCTCGGCTCGGCCCCAGGTAGACCCGCTGCGCAGGCTCTCATCTAGCTGGCAGGTCCGTAGGCTCGCCTGTGGGGGATAGGTTTGGTTGGTTTGAGATCTTCATCGGCACCCCGAGCTCGGCTCGGCCCCAGGTAGACCCGCTGCGCAGGCTCTCATCTAGCTGGTAGGTCCGTAGGCTCGCCTGTGGGGGATAGGTTTGGTTGGTTTGAGATCTTCATCGGCACCCCGAGCTCGGCTCGGCCCCAGGTAGACCCGCTGCGCAGGCTCTCATCTAGCTGGCAGGTCTGTAGGCTCGCCTGTGGGGGATAGGTTTGGTTGGTTTGAGATCTTCATCGGCACCCCGAGCTCGGCTCGGCCCCAGGTAGACCCGCTGCGCAGGCTCTCATCTAGCTGGCAGGTCCGTAGGCTCGCCTGTGGGGGATAGGTTTGGTTGGTTTGAGATCTTCATCGGCACCCCGAGCTCGGCTCGGCCCCAGGTAGACCCGTTGCGCAGGCTCTCATCTAGCTGGCAGGTCCGAAGGCTCGCCTGTGGGGGATAGGTTTGGTTGGTTTGAGATCTTCATCGGCACCCCGAGCTCGGCTCGGCCCCAGGTAGACCCGCTGCGCAGGCTCTCATCTAGCTGGCAGGTCCGTAGGCTCGCCTGTGGGGGATAGGTTTGGTTGGTTTGAGATCTTCATCGGCACCCCGAGCTCGGCTCGGCCCCAGGTAAACCCGCTGCGCAGGCTCTCATCTAGCTGGCAGGTCCGTAGGCTCGCCTGTGGGGGATAGGTTTGGTTGGTTTGAGATCTTCATCGGCACCCCGAGCTCGGCTCGGCCCCAGGTAGACCCGCTGCGCAGGCTCTCATCTAGCTGGCAGGTCCGTACGCTCGCCTGTGGGGGATAGGTTTGGTTGGTTTGAGATCTTCATCGGCACCCCGAGCTCAGCTCGGCCCCAGGTAGACCCGCTGCGCAGGCTCTCATCTAGCTGGCAGGTCCGTAGGCTCGCCTGTGGGGGATAGGTTTGGTTGGTTTGAGATCTTCATCGGCACCCCGAGCTCGGCTCGGCCCCAGGTAGACCCGCTGCGCATGCTCTGATCTAGCTAACAGGTCTGTAGGCTCGCCTATGGGGGATAGGTTTGGTTGGTTTGAGAACTTCATCGGCACCCCGAGCTCGGCTCGGCCCCAGGTAGACCCGCTGCGCAGGCTCTCATCTAGCTGGCAGGTCCGTAGGCTCGCCTGTGGGGGATAGGTTTGGTTGGTTAAGAGATCTTCATCGGCACCCCGAGCTCGGCTCGGCCCCAGGTAGACCCGCTGCGCAGGCTCTCATCTAGCTGGCAGGTCCGTAGGCTCGCCTGTGGGGGATAGGTTTGGTTGGTTTGAGATCTTCATCGGCACCCCGAGCTCGGCTCGGCCCCAGGTAGACCCGCTGCGCAGGCTCTCATCTAGCTGGCAGGTCCGAAGGCTCGCCTGTGGGGGATAGGTTTGGTTGGTTTGAGATCTTCATCGGCACCCCGAGCTCGGCTCGGCCCCAGGTAGACCCGCTGCGCAGGCTCTCATCTAGCTGGCAGGTCCGTAGGCTCGCCTGTGGGGGATAGGTTTGGTTGGTTTGAGATCTTCATCGGCACCCCGAGCTCGGCTCGGCCCCAGGTAGACCCGCTGCGCAGGCTCTCATCTAGCTGGCAGGTCCGTAGGCTCGCCTGTGGGGGATAGGTTTGGTTGGTTTGAGATCTTCATCGGCACCCCGAGCTCGGCTCGGCCCCAGGTAGACCCGCTGCACAGGCTCTCATCTAGCTGGCAGGTCCGTAGGCTATCCTGTGGGGGATAGGTTTGGTTGGTTTGAGATCTTCATCGGCACCCCGAGCTCGGCTCGGCCCCAGGTAGACCCGCTGCGCAGGCTCTCATCTAGCTGGCAGGTTCGTAGGCTCGCCTGTGGGGGATAGGTTTGGTTGGTTTGAGATCTTCATCGGCACCCCGAGCTCGGCTCGGCCCCAGGTAGACCCATTGCGCAGGCTCTCATCTAGCTGGCAGGTCCATAGGCTCGCCTGTGAGGGATAGGTTTGGTTGGTTTGAGATCTTCATCGGCACCCCGAGCTCGGCTCGGCCCCAGGTAGACCCGCTGCGCAGACTCTCATCTAGCTGACAGGTCCGAAGGCTCACATGTGGGGGATTGGTTTGGTTGGTTTGAGAGCTTCATCGGCACCCCGAGCTCGGCTCGGCCCCAGGTAGACCCGCTGCGCAGGCTCTCATCTAGCTGGCAGGTCCGTAGGCTCGCCTGTGGGGGATAGGTTTGGTTGGTTTGAGATCTTCATCGGCACCCCGAGCTCGGCTCGGCCCCAGGTAGACCCGCTGCGCAGGCTCTTATCTAGCTGGCAGGTCCGTAGGCTCGCCTGTGGGGGATAGGTTTGGTTGGTTTGAGATCTTCAACGGCACCCCGAGCTCGGCTCGGCCCCAGGTAGACCCGCTGCGCAGGCTCTCATCTAGCTGGAAGGTCCGTACGCTCGCCTGTGGGGGATAGGTTTGGTTGGTTTGAGATCTTCATCGGCACCCCGAGCTCGGCTCAGCCCAGGTAGACCCGCTGCGCAGGCTCTCATCTAGCTGGCAGGTTTGTAGGCTCGCCTGTGGGGGATAGGTTTGGTTGGTTTGAGATCTTCATCGGCACCCCGAGCTCGGCTCGGCCCCAGGTAGACCCGCTGCGCAGGCTCTCATCTAGCTGGCAGGTCCGTAGGCTCGCCTGTGGGGGATAGGTTTGGTTGGTTTGAGATCTTCATCGGCACCTCGAGCTCGGCTCGGCCCCAGGTAGACCCGCTGCGCAGGCTCTCATCTAGCTGGCAAGTCCGTAGGCTCGCCTGTGGGGGATAGGTTTGGTTGGTTTGAGATCTTCATCGGCACCCCGAGCTCGGCTCGGCCCCAGGTAGACCCACTGCGCAGGCTCTCATCTAGCTGGCAGGACCGAGAGTTCGCCTGTGGGGGATAGGTTTGGTTTGGTTGGCTTGGTTTGGACAAGGCAGGAAATGCATCAGGAATACAAAATGGAAAAGATAGGAAAGGTCTCGGCAGGGATAGACCTCGAAAGAGAAGTCCCCGTCAAAAAGGTCTCGCAGAAAGTGGGGGGGCTTTCGCCGAGAAGGCCCCTCTTAATATTCTCGGGCAAACAGGCGGGATCGTTATGCGACGGTCCTGAAGGGATTCGCGCAGGCTAAAGGGGACGGTTCCGACCTAAGGGTTCGTGAGCCACGCTTCCGGCGGGTCGTTTGCAGCAGGTTCCCGCCTATCCATCGCTAAGGAAGACCATCCTAGGAAGGCCAAGGGGCTCGGCAGAAGCACGCGCAGAAAACATTCGACCACAACAATTACATCGGGCACATTCACAATAACAGAGCGGGATATTCACAATAAAAACGTTTGCATTAAATATATTATATATAAGAACAAACTGGTAGCGTCTCGCGCTTTACATTGAGGCGGAAAGAAAAAGCAGAGGCGGAAAGAAAAAGAAGAGGGGCCCCCTCATGGAGACAAGTTGTACCCCTCAGAGCTCCCTCTTGAGCTCCCGCTGGAGCTTTCGCCGGAGCTCTCCCCAGAGGTCTCGCCACCCCCAGCGGGGGATTTCGGGACATCTGAGGGTGGGGTATCAGGGGCGCCCGGGGGCTTTGGAATGGGCTCGAAAAGCCACGGAACGAGCTGTTGAGCAGTGATGTCTTTGCCCCTCCCGTCCCAGCAGTTGACGTCTCGCAGCGTTTCCAGCGTCAACCTTACTGTAGCTTGCGCGTTCCCCTGTAGCAGCTTGTCGATATCATAAACCGAGTAATACCGGCTCTTCAGCCTCTCGTCCAGCAGGGGGGCCGCACTCGCCTCCAAGCGCACAATCTGCTCCCGCAAGAGGATGTTGTCATATCGAGCTTGGGATAGCTCCTCGCGAAGCGTGGCTTGGGCGGAATCCTGAACAGCGAGAGGTTAGCATAAAAGGGAAGAGATAAAGAAGCAAGAGCAAGGGCTGTGAAAGATCTCGCTTACCCCTTCCGCTTGGCGCGAGGATAGCAGTTGCTGGGCCTCGGCCAGCTCCTTGGCCAGAGTGGCCGCCTGAGCCACCGCATCATCCCTAGCCTTGAACATGTCCTGAAAATTGCGGTCTATTGTGATGCTCCGGGGAGCACACATGTGCGCAAGCTCCAGCCCACGCATCAGGGCGCGAGTGGAGTCGTAGGCCAGCAGCCGGGTCGACATCCTGCCGTAGACGCTGGCATCCTCCCGGCTGTAGAGGCAGTAGCCTAAGGCGAAAGCCTCGCTGGTGACCTCGTCTCGCTCTGCCCAGCTTGGCAAGAGGGACGAGATCGAGACCTTGTTGGCGTCAGGATCCCACTGCAGCAGCGGCTTGTTTTCCGCGTCCAGGCACCTCATGCCGAGACCGAAATTGCGATGGCCCCGCGGCACCTCTTCAGACAGGGGCTGGCCGGAGGTCCCGGCAGCGGCACCCTCGCTCTCTGCGGCACCAGGGGCCTGAGGGTTCTCGGCAGGGGTCTCAGGGCCGCCCCTGGTGGTCGCAATCTTGCTAACGGCCTGCAAGACCTCCTCAAAGGAGCAGCCTGCAGGGAGAGGTTGGGCGGGCGGCACCACGACGGCCTTGCCCTTCTCGGTATCGGTTGTTTTGGGTCTCTTGATTGGTTGAGGAGCGGGGGCACCGGGCTTTCGCTTCACGGCACCACCTGAAGGGGGAGGGGCCGACTCTTTCCGGCAGGCTTGCGCAGCGGCCTTCGCGAGAGCCAGCGGGTCTTTAGGAGGTTGGCTCCCTCCGGCGCGAGCCTCGTCAAAAGGCTGGCGTAAGGGGATCTCGCGCTCTCCTGCGAAAACAATGACACTAAGTTCCAACCTTGGAAAATACAAGGAAAAGAAAGAATAAAGGCGAGACTCTACCTTCTCCCGGAAGCACAGGGAGGAGAGAATCGACGTCTCGCCGGAGGTAGAGGACGTCGAAGTCCTTGGTTCCGAAGAACTCAAGGAGGGCGCTCTCGCGCGAGCCCAAAGAGGGGGGCTTATAGGCGGCATCCTCGTATTGGATGGGGGCGAGAGGTACGTTCCCAAAGTCGCCGGAAACGTAGACGAACCTCTCGCCCCAGTGATGGTGCTTGTTGGCGAGACCGATTGTCTTGAGCAGTTGCCCTGAGAAGAATACCACACCTCCTTTTGCGCGGAAAGTAAACAGCTTGCGGAAGATCGGCAAGCTGAACTCGATCCTCTCAGACCGCATGTAACATATGAATGCCACGAGAATCGCAACTGAATTTGGGTTCAGCTGCGCGGGAACCACCCTGTAATACCTGAAGGGCCTGCAGCATCTCGGGCCACAGCGGGAGGCGGAAGCCCACCTCGAAGTGCTCGATGGGGATGGCGAGCTCCCCCTCCCCTGCGGTGTTTACCTTGTCGTGATTGCCCGGGTTCCGCGCGGTGAAGCTGGCGGGAACGTGTTGAGACTTGATCAGGTTGAACTCATCAACGGTGAGAGTGCAGGAAGGAAAAAGATGCTTCTGGAAAGCTTCCGCGCAGTTGGAACGTCCCTCGCCTCCGCCCGGCATCGCGATGAAGTTTGAAGGCGAGAACTTCGAGAAGAAGGCGAGAGCGAGAACGGTACGGGAGCGGAAGGAGGATGCGGAGACAGGCGAGAGCTTTGGAGGGACCGCGAAAGCAACAGAAGAGGAGAGAGAATAGAATCGGAGAAATGAATGTGGTAGGTGAGCTTCCCTATTTATAGAAAACCGTGATAATGATGGTTGTTTTCAGAAAGGCGGCGGGGGTACCGACGGCGCGTCCTAGGTCAGCGACGCTTCGTTTTTCCCGCCCGAGTTTGACAGTGACCGATTGACTAAGTGACTAGCGCAAACGTTGCGAGATGACATGCGACAGGCAAGGTAGGCGGAAGCAAGGTGGCTCTCGCCACCCAAGAACCCAGGAAAATAACACATACGCATACAATAATAGAAAGTAATAAATACCGAGTTATTGCTCTCGTAGAGCGAGAACGGGATAAAAAATAAGTGATAAGTGCAGAATTATTAGTTACAGTTCTAAGCAAGTAAATAAAGGTACATCTGAGAAGGGAAGGCTTGGGAAAGAGAAGGGGAGGTCTCGCGCTTCAGTAAGGCTCCCAGCGCCATTTCCCTTGCTCCCACCGCCATTTTCCTCGGTCCCGCAGCTTGGTCCGGGGTGGCTCCTGCGGGTTGAAGTAGGACGACAGAACGCTGCATCCCAGGTCAACCCGGCGAGACAGATCCCGGATTCGCTCGATGCACCTCTCGGGTGAGGATCCGGCGGTAGCTCCCCCCGGCCGGTCCATCTCGCCAATGAGATAATCCCGCTCCAGAGTCTCTAGCCTCTTCTCCACGGACTGGCAAAACTCTTTTGCCGCAAGGTCGCGGACCCGTTCTCGCTGGATGAGCTTCGACAGGACGGCGGCGACCTTCTTCCCCCGTCTTTTCGCGCTCCCGGCACCGGTCAGGATCTCCTCCATCTCGTCAGACGAAGGGAAGGGAGAGCTCTCGCCATCTTCTCCCTCTCTTTCTTCTTCTTCTTCTTCTTCTTCCTCCTCTACCTCAGCTCCAAGCCGCGAGCCCATGTCCCCTGTCAAAAGAGTCCCTATTTTAGCGAGAGCTAAAGGGTAGCTGTGATAAAGTTCACATATACCTGCAGCATGACGAGGCCCCCCGGTCGACGGCAGGCGAGAAGGCCCAGCCCCCCCCCCCCCAGCTCCAAAGAGGAGGTGTATTGGCTTTCCTTTTTCGGGGGGGGGGGGGGGGGGAACTTTGCGAATGGTGATCCCGGCTTGGTCGGGAGCGGGGGAGTGGGTCTCCTCTCCCGCAGGAGGGCTGGCGTCTGGCGGAGGCGCGGAGGACTCGGCAGTATTTCCTCCCGCCGGTAGGGAGGAATCAACCGCAAAGGCAGGCTGAATCGCAGCTCTCGCCCCGCTCTCTCCGGGTGGCGAGATCCGGCGCTGCGAAAACTGGCGCTGCGAGAAAACAGTTCAGCACTCAAAGATTTAAGTTAAGGGCGAGAGGGGAAACCGTTACCTGCGGTGTTCGGGTCAGGTGGAGGGGCCACCTCTGGAACCCGCGGTTGATCCTCGTGATGGCTAGAGGATGGATCCAGGGGTTCTCGCGGGGACGCGGCAGCATCGGGAACCGTCTCCTGCGAGAGGTATCGCGTCAACTACTGAGCAACTGGTGTTTTCAATAATTGATAAATCGGGCATACCTTCCGCGACGAGGGGCCGTCCGCGCGGCTAGGGGTTGGGGTAGGCGGGCTCCTGTTCTCGCGGGGCAGGTCCCGCTGAACCACCTTCGCCCTCTTCTTCTTCTTCTTGAGCAGAGAAGGCTCAGCGACCGACGGATGTCTCGCTAGCCATGGGGCAACCAGGGAGTTGTTAGCCTTGGCTCGCGCCTGTGCCGCATTGATACGGTCTTGCAGATTCTGCGGAAGCGTGTTGTCGGCGCGCTTGGAAGGCATCGCGAGAGGAGGCGAGAGCTGAGGCGGAGAATGACGACTCGAGGGAAGTGTTATGGCGATCTATCAGCACACATATTTATAGGCACCGTACGACCCAGCGAAAGATTCCCTGATGTTGACACGTGCTCAGCGAATATTTTTGGGTTGGACATGTCTTTTCGAGCGCAGAGCTAGCTCAAAAAGTGCGGGGATTGTGTACAACCTCATATTCGCTGAGCCAGACCAAGAGGCACAAACGATCAGACAGGCTAGCCGGAGAAGTTCTCGCCCAAGTAGGCGGGAACGCTTGCGCTAAGCGATAAGCTCCCGCCACATATGAGCTCTCGCCCGCAAGGCGCCCCTTATTCGTCGAGCCCAGATCGGCGAGCGCAGCCAAATCGTCGAACGAAGATCAACGCGCGAACGCTTGCGCTAGCCCCTCAGATCGTCTTAGAGAAGCTCTCGCCTATAGGTAGGCGAGACCGCTTCCGCCGGGCTCTGACAGAAGGCTCTCGGCTCGGGGCTCTCGCCGAGTGGGAACCAGGGCCTTGGATGGAATGACCAAATTACCCTCAGGAGAAATTACTTCAGTACCCTCAGAAAAACAGCGGGATTCGGCTATTGGCAGACCAACTAGGGGCTTTTCAGTAATTTCAGGACAGCAAGATGCTATAATTAGACCCATAAGGGCTCCTCAGAAGGCAAGCTCTCACTATCTCTCAAAATTCCAGTGCTTTCTGAGGAGCTCCTAGCCCAGCTTTGGCTTTGGAGGGGAAGCTCTCAGAGATCTTCCGAGTGTGAGGTGGGACCTCCCTGCTGAGGCTATTGGGTCAGTCTTAGGTCCTTTGAATCCAGTCAAGGGTTGAGACTTGAGAGAAGTAGGTTTTGGATGCACCCCTTTTTCTTCGAACTTCAGCTGAGGTCATATTTCGCTTCAACAGCATTGTTGTAAGACAAGGATCATATAAACACGCTGAATGTCTAGGTCCGGGCTCGGACCGTCCCATACCAGGGGTGAATCTAGGAATATCAACAAAATGGTTTTAACATGTCTTCTTCCCACCAAAAATTTCTTGAATACCCTCCAACTTACTAAAATCACCTCTACATCATCAGATCACTATTTTTGACGTGTAAGTAGTTATAATTTATTGGCTCAACGAGAGAAATCCAAATCTATAACAATTTTGCAAAATTCTTGGGATCTCCTCCAGTAGATATGCCCCTGTCCAGGACCAATGCCTAAGCGCCACATAAGTCAGCCCGCGCCACACACAAAGATGTATGTCAGGAATTTTACTATTTGCACACCGCGAGATGTCCTTGACTTAGGGTCCGTTTGGGAGGACTTATTTTCACCGGTCAAGCGGTTACGACCGCATGAACCTGCCCTTAATTATGATCCGATTCATGCAGTTGTAACCACTTGACCGGCTAGGAAGCACCGGTACGAGTACGGGTACCGGGTACGATACGTATCCGGTACGGCGGTACGACAAAATTTTAAAATCAAGAATACGAATACGGCGGGATACGTTGGATTAAATTTAATAAATATATATGTTGAACATACCTTAAGCTGAACAAATTAACATAACTAATGAATTATGAATTGAACATAACTAATGAATTGAACAACTTAAGCAGAACAAATTAACATAACTAACGAATTGAACATAACTTAAGCTGAACAAGAAGCGAATTATCATTATTTCCGGCTAGTTCGACTGCCAAAACATTTTCTATTAATGGGATATCTTCGGATAATGATGTATTGTTACTTATATCTTCTTGCTCGCCTCTCTATATTCTGTTACATAATGGTATCACTATCTTTGTTATAACAACATATTGGCAAGCTAAGAATCCACTATAGAATGTAATCGTAGCTACGGCTGCATATACAATTAAAGTTGGTGCCAAAGAATTTGAAGAAGGATTATAATCGATTCTGTCGGCCGTAACTATACACAAAAATTAGTTATTCTAATAAGGTAACTAAAACACACAAATTAGTTGAATGGGATCCTCATACTATACCGATTATTACTGAAGAAGAAGATCGGGAGCAGGGATCGTCGGCAGGGATCGAGAGCAGCACGGGAGCGGGGATCGGGAGCGGGAGCGACACAGGAGCACAGGATCTGGAGCGGCAACAAATGAGCCCTAAAACTCTAAAATCGCGATAATAGCGAACTGGCCCGTGCGGTAATGTCTCCGTGCTTCATGTTGACCAGTGAAAATAAATCCCTCAAACCAAGCCTTAGTTCAAAAGGCATCTGAGATGTCACTAAACCCACAAAAAACCCTAGAAATTTCTCTAAAAACAGAGGAATTAATCACTGATTCAAAAGCTTAAGCTGTGAAGGCGGGACACAATTAGGCAAACTCTTCCAGAATCTCGAATGCATCCTCAGAATCTCGGCCGCCATCTCCCTCGTGCTCTTCCCGCACTCATAGCTCATCAGCAAACACAGCTTCGCCACCACCCCTGCATCCACCATCTCCCGCAGCACCGCCGGCTCCGCCGCGTTCCTCGCGATCGAGTACAGTATCCTCACCGCCATCTTCGTCGCCACCGGCGTCACCCTCATCATTTTCTTTGAAACCACCGCGAGCCCGGCGGCATGCCGCGCCACCGCCTCCCTCCCCTTCCGGCACCGGCACAGATCGTCCAGCACGATCAGCGCCATCTCGCAAACCCTCTTCTCCGCCTCGTCGAACAGGAGCTCTAAAATCGCCTCCACGGCGCCGGCGCCCGCGGCTTTCTCCGTGTTCTTTCCCCATAAACAGACGCCGGAGAGAATCTGCATGGCCGCCTTCGTTGCTTGGTAAGAAATTCGGTCTTTCAACACCTTCACCATCTCACCAAACAGGGCTTCCGGGATTGTAAACAGGTTTCGCGGCTGGGTCCCGCTGAGAAGGGATTTTTTAATGAGCATGATCGCGTGCGCTCGAGACTGGGATGATCGCCGCATGATCATCGTCAACGAGTCAACGAGGTGGCGGTGGCAGTCGGAGAGGAGGTGGAGGTCCTCGTCTCCTAACTGAAGCGAGTGTAGAATGCTCACGGCTTCGTCCTGCTCTTGTTCGCCTTCCGACGAGACAACGGAGGCGAGGAAGTCGAGGATGCCGGTGGAGGCGGCGGCGGCGGCGACGAAGCGCTTGTTGCGGTCGCTGTCGGAGATCAGCCGGCTGAGCTTCTGGAGGCAGGGGAGGCGGCGGTGATGGTCGCCGGCGGCTTGTTCGAGGAGGGAGGAGAGGTGGAGGCGGGTGAGGGGAGGGCGGGGGGTGGGGAAGCGCTCGACGCCGAGGAAGGCGTTGGCGGCGCACCAGGACTGGGTGAGGCGGCGGAGGGTGTGGTTGGGGGTGAGGTCAGGGCAGTCGGGCAGGGGCTGGGTGGTGGCCGGGCAGGTCTTTTGACCGACGGAGAAGATCCAACGCTCGATGTTGTCGCGGTCGTAGGTGATGCCGGTGGGGAGGGTGACCGGATCCCGCATGATTTGGAGAGAGATGGGGCAGAGAAAGTAAGAGGGCACCTCCACCTCCATTAATGATTGCCGGAGCAAGAAGTTGTGCCTGTTCCAGGTGCGGGGAGAGGCCTTATATAGCAATTTTTTAAAAAAAAAAGAAATTTTGTTCCTGAAAAACTGTACTGTTTATCATTATTTAAGTATAAATGGGCATTGTATTTAGCAAACTTAATTATAATTGTAAATATTTTTGCTTAACAAAAATATTAATAAAAAATCAAACTTGGAGAAGTTTCATGAAATTGATCAACTCTATAGACAATACCTCATTAATATGAATAGTCCTCTTGTTTAGGTTGTTTGGATAATTAGCTTTTTCAAAAGAGCTTTTTTTAAGAAATGTGTTTTATGAGCTTTTTCAAACGAGTTTTTTTTAAGAAATATGTCTTTCTAAAAATTATTTTTATTATTTTTATTTTTATTTTTATTTGAGCGCTTATTAAAGTTATGCCAAGATCTGTTGCTGCAAATTATTTTCTTCTCGCATTTGTGATTCCTCGCAGTTACTATTTTTGCTTCTCGTCGTTGATTTTTGTATCATGTTTTATTTATTTATTTAATACTTATTTATAAGATCAATGATTAGCGTAAAACATGTTTTTATTATTAACAAGCTCATTAATTTTTATTAAAAAAACTTTTCAAACGTAAAACACTTTTTTGAAAAGTATTTAGATTGAGAATTGTCATATAGCCTACAAATTTTTCAAAATATATTTTTGAGCAGAATGATAGCATCACAGATTTCCCACCACTATTTTTCTCACTGCCAGCATCATCACAAACAAAACCTCCATCTATTTTCATTATTATCAATCAATGATATGTAACATAATAATGAAAAAAATATATTTATTTAATGAATCATTATCTCTTATTATTTTTCTTTCATTATATTTTTTGATATATTAATCTATAATTTAATGCAAATTAATAATATATATAATTATAATAAATTTATTGACAAGTTTTAGAAATATTACAATCAATAATGCATACAAAAGAAATTAATTTATAATCAATAATCTATATAATCATATAGTTAATTTACGGCATTATTATATCCTAAACCAAATTATCTACCCGCAAACCACAAAATTTAACAATTTATTTGAATTAAAATCTTATATCCACAAATCAAATATCTAACAATAATTTAAGAAATAAACATATGTTAGTTTTTTAATTTCTTTATTTCTTGCAATGTGAAACTTGCACCTCGCGAACTTATGAATTATTAGTATTGAATTAATTATATTTATTTCAATATTTCATGTGTCAGTATAATAATTAGACATTTGTGGTGTATATTTTTAAGTAACTGTATACACTTACTAATTTAATTTTTTAAAAAAAATCAATAATATTTTTTATAAAACAGAGTATTGTGTAATTATAGAAATAAAAATATACACTTACTAATTGTATATAATCAATAATATGCTCTCTATGATTTTATCTTGCAACGGAAAACAATTTTAATTCCAAAAAATTTAATATATTATTTGACTCTAAGGGGGACCGACTTTGACTATTATCTATATTGTATTGAATGTATTATGACGGCCGGTCCGGCCGGAGGTCCAATCCCAGTTGGACATTGTTTTGAATTGACTATTTCTTTTTGTATTAATATTTTATTTATTTATTTATTTTGGATTTTTTAGGTGATATGACCGAGAGAAGGTTGACCTAATCAGCCTATCTACATATTTTTATTTATTTATATAATATTTCGATAATATTTCACCAATTGGAATTTGGAACTTGAAAGAAGAGGTCGTTGGGATAGGAGTTGACCGCCATCGTTTTCAAATCAGGCCGCCCACTTATCTTATTTTGATTATTGGCAGACCTTTTTTTAGGACGCTGTTATATGTACATCATTTTTGATTATGTGCACACCAAATTCTTAAAATAAAGAGAGATGTTATGTGCACATCACTTTTGACTATGTATACACCAAATTCTTAAAGTAATAGCACCTTTTTTTTATAAGATCCAAAGTTCCAAACATTAATAATTTCTTCTTACTTTTTCCTAACGGTAGCCTATCTGAGAACAACAACAAAATGGAGAGCCTGACTCCTTGGTACCCGTCGTCATCTGTGTTGGATTCGGGTTCTCTCCTATATGGATAAAACCCACGATGATGAACGTCGAGAGGTTAATAGAAGTATCGATTGAGCCATGATGAATTTTGAGAATAATTAAGCGCTCATGTCATGATTTACCTAATTATAATATGCAATTATATATATATATATATATATATATATATATATATTTATCATAAAATATACACTCAAGCATTTTTACTCCTAAAAAAGCTTGAGTGTATATATTTCAATCCCTACGATATATATATATTATATGCTCGATATTTTCTTAGCGTGAGTTCGAAAATAGGGGGAAAAAATGGCCGCGGATTTGAGCGTTTATAATCCAGAACGTTGGATCTGGTGCTCGCAATTTCGCTTAGGGTTTGCATATAAAAAAATACCCAAAAAACCGTCCCGATCTCTCTCTCCTAAACCGTCCGAATCCGGGTGATTCCCTACCGCACCAAAAAAACCTCCGCCTGGCGATTTACTGCCCCACCCACAGGACTCGCCCGAATCCTCCGGTGAGGCCGCCGGTGGGTTCCCCCGCCGACGTCGCCGGCCGGGAGGAAGGAAATGGCTGCATCGAACTGCAGCCATTTTCGACCTCCCGGCCGGCGGCGGAGCCGCCGGATCCCGTGATTCCCTCCCGCATCGCAGCTCCGCCTGACGATTTCCTCCACCTCGACCGGTGGGTGCCGCGCAGGACGCTCGGTGGGATTCAGGCCGCCTGATTGCGGCTCCGCTTGACGATTTCCGGCCACCTCAACCGTGCGAGATCCCGGTGATTCCCTCCCGCATCGCGCCCCTGGAGATTTCTTTATTTTTTTAATTTTAAAAAATATATAAAAAAAACTTATTAATATATAAAATTATTAAAATATATAAATTATTAAAACTTATATAACTTATTATTAATCGCAACCTTTCCAATTATAAATAACTTATTATTTTCGGTGATTTCCCTAATTAAAATATAAATTATTAAAATATATAAATAACTTATTAATCCGATCGGGGGCGGGCGCGAAGCCCTTCCAGGGGCGGGCGAGCCCGGTGATTCCTGAGGGGCGGGCGAAGCCCGCCGTGAGGGGCGGGCGAAGCCCGCAGCTGCTGCTCGTATACTGTCGCGCAGAGCACGAGGGCCGGCGATTTCGGAGGCCCAGGTACTTGCCGTCGGGCCGGAGGCCCGTGCGAGCGTATATACATATATATATATATATATATATATATATACATATATATATATATATACATATTGTGATATCACATATATATATCTAGAGCTATGATCTTTATACTTTAAGCAAAGACAAAATGAATGGTATGTAACATTCGATGGTAAACTGAAGATACCCCTTATATTATAAGCAAAGACAAAAGGTGGATAGTGTAACATTGATACTACCCGAAATACCCCTAAAAATATAATCCTTAACTTAGATTATTTGGTTTTTTGGTCATTTTGGTTTGTCATTAGAGATTTTCCCACCAATGAAATCTTTTTTTCCAAATCTGATTTTACTTTATTTCAAATCAGGTTTTTGCATCCTTGACGAATGTCGCCCCCACGCCGGAATGTCAAATTAAGTTCTTCCTTAAATTCAATTCATGCAATGTGCCCCCACGACCCGAATGTTCCACCACGACGAATGTCGCCCTCACACGAATGTCGCCCCCTGACGAACACCCCCACGACATATGTCGCCCCAACACGACGGAAATGTCTCCCCCACGACATATGTCTCACCCACGACGAATGTTGCTCCGCAATCGGGGTCCCCTAACGACTGCTTGTATATATATATATATACATATATATATATATACATATATATATATATTTACATATATATATATATACATATATTGTTGAAGCCAAAATTGACCTCTGTGGAGTTCGGGGTCCCTGAAAGGGGTGACCTCACACCTACTACACTCCGAGAGAACGTCACGGACCGGATGACTTAGGAGACTATGGTCAACAGACCCTCGGCTCTAGCGCGGAGTTGTCCCACCTCACACCCGGAAGGCTACCTGAGCTCTTCCCCTCCCTGCATTTATTTTAAGTCCAAACATTTGAGTGGCTAGGCTAGGCGCCTTGGAGAGCTCTCTCCACTCTACCAAGAAGACATGCTAAGTGGAGGTAGGAAGTGCTCTATGTTGGGAGTATAAATATCCTCTCCAAGGCACCCAAGGGGGTCTATTTATAGTTTTAGGGTAATGAAAAATCAAAAAAATCCCCTGCAGCCGACTAGGGCTTTCCCGATAGCTAAAAGGGG
Organism: Platanthera guangdongensis; assembly: GCA_039583875.1. Classification (NCBI taxonomy): domain Eukaryota; kingdom Viridiplantae; phylum Streptophyta; class Magnoliopsida; order Asparagales; family Orchidaceae; genus Platanthera; species Platanthera guangdongensis. The sequence continues at coordinate 280,021,007 of CM077151.1, read as the reverse complement.
TGCGACGCCTTCCTCGCGACCCCCTCCCGGACGCCCTGGGCGAGACCCGGCCTAGGGCCGGTCTCGCCCGGCTGCCCGCGGGGCTCCTGGGGCCGGTCTCGCCCGGCCTACCCGCCGGGCTGGGCGAGCCACCTCCGGTGAGACTCGCCCGGGCCGGTAGTGGCGTGAAGACCCGGCTTCCTGGGGCCGGTCTGCGACGCCGGCCTATTTTGCATCGCCGGGACGGGAGATCGAGACCCGGCCTAGGGCCGGTCTCGCCCGGCCTACCCGCCGGGCATGGGCGAGACCCAGGAGCCTGGGGCCGGTCTCGCCCGGCTGCCCGCGGGGCTGGGCGAGACCCGGCCTGGTGGCCGGTCTCGCCCCCTACTCGCCGGGTCAGAGCAACCCGCCTGGGGCCGGTCTCGCCCGGCCTACCCGCCGTGCGACACTCGAGGGATCTCGGTCGGTCCGAGGGAAAAAATGGGTAACGAGGGGGAGGGCCTGCTGATCTATTCCCCTCATGTGTGCCGTCCCCTTGTCGTTTCACTCCAACTGGTGGTGAATGTTTGTGTGTATATATTATACGTATATATACATATATATATAACAATTCGGAGGATTTTCGTACACTCGCATTTTTACGCCGCTTGAGTGTATATATTTCAATCCCTACGCTATATATATTATCGCTCGAGCTTTTTTAACGGAAAAAAAAAACGCCCTTGAGCGTTATAATACATCGCGCGTCGCAATTTCGCTTAGGGTTATTCCGTCCCGATCACAACCGTCCGAAGATTCCCTCGCTCCGTGGTGCCTGGCGATTTAGCTCCACCACAACCGCCCGAATCCTGATGATTTCCTGATAGTGAGACTTCCTGGCGGGATTTCCTACGCAACCGCCCAGGATGTTGGGCTGATTCCCTCCCGATTCGCAGCTCCGCCTGCGTTCCTTAACGTGTTTTTTTGTCCGATGATTCCCCCCGATTGCGGGCTCCCCTTTGATTTCCTCAACACCTAACCGGATCCCGGGTATTCCCTCCCATTTCGCAGTGCCCCTGGCGATTTCATCAACAACCTTCCATCCCGGGAGATCGTAGAGCCCCTTCTTGAATCCCGGCAATTTCTCTTGGCGCCGGTTATTTCCTTGCTTCTCTTTAATTTATGTCCTACGCATACAGATTTCTTCCTATTAATTGTGACTTGAATCGGTGTTTCTTCCAGATTCAACACATCGCAGCGGTGTGAATTCCTCCCAGTTGCAGCGCCCTTTAAAGTCGTCTTCTTGTGGTATATTTCCATCTTTGCAATGTTCTAAAAATGTTCACAATTTCTACTCATGTATGTTTGTATGTAAAGTGTATGGATGTGTATTTGTGTGCGTGTGTTGATTTACATATGTATGTGTTTGCGTATGTGATTGGTATGTATGCGTTTTTGTGTGTAATTTCTACTTGTTATGTACATGGTATGTATGCGGTTTTGTGTTTTATTATCTATTGATTTGTTTTAGCAGGTTGGTATTGTGAAGAAAAATCAACCCGGAGCTATGTCTAGATGAGTTTTTTGTTTCTTGGCATTGTCAGAACATTTTGTATGTGGTATGTTCAGGATGTTATGTTCAAGGGGCCAAAATGTGGTGGCCGATGTTGAATTATTTTGCTTAGGTATTGCGTAAACAATAAACATTTTATGGTTAACATTGATGGTATGTAAAAATGTGCAGGAAAATGACGTGGTTAACATTGATGGTATGTAAAAATATTGTTCTTAATTTTTTGTACGTAATTTATACTCACAGGCCAAACAACCACCCTAATGAATTTTGATCAGTATTATATGCTTGACAAATAAAATTAAAATATTTTATCGTACCTAACTTTGAGAAACCACTTTACATTTTGATGCTCTTTGTTTGTGATATTTCTTATTATTTCATATTTTATCGTTCTTCGTAATATCTTTTTTTGCTGTTAAATTATTTTTTGAGAATTTAAAAATTATCTTTTCTGGACAGCTTTTTCATAACATTACCTTAGCCTCCAAGGACAGTAATATGCCCAACGGGCCAAAGGAGTCGTCGGTCCTTCAGGTGACCTAAGAAGCAGCCGCACTAGCGAAAGACGAGAGACGGAGCGAAGAACACCAAACTAATTTCTCTGATTTTCAATTGTACAACTTTTAGAAGCAACCCCCTTTACTCAAAGATATCAGTGAAGACGCAACTTGTATATTGCAAGTAGGAGCTATAAGTTTTTCTTTTTGGAGATCAACAATGTGAACTATTATAAATTCCATAGCCTCAAGTGGGAAAATACAATTATTTAGCTAGAGTAGTCTTTCTGAGTAGATAACTTGTGTTAAAACTCTTCTCTATCCGTTCGGCACGCGGCGTTTTTTGCCGTCATGACTGATGACCTGAAGAAAAACAATTAATTTTGAACACAAGTGGATGAAGTTCCTTACGGTGAGGTCGGGCGGTTAATAATCACACCATTCGTGACTGTCACCACCGTGCCAAACAAACCCGGGCAAAAGAGAATGAACAGACTGCGAATATTGACAAATCTGCGTTCAAGCTGCTGCCATCAATGAACGGTAATCGAGAATGCGGATGTAAAGCAACCCATAGGGGACGAGAGAATGGCAGGAGGCATCAACATGATTATTGATCGAGCCCCGAAAATATGCTCCCCGAACCGAGCAGCTTTCTTTACTAACCACCTTTCGTCTACATTTTTTTCCATCCAGGCTCATCTACAGGTGATATGGAGCAATAAGGTGCTTGAGAGGAAGGGGGAAAAGATAATTTGCCGTCATTTCGCCAGGATTTCTTCACTTTATCAGCTACTACGACCAAACCGGCAGCCCATAATTATGGTAGGATCGAATGAATCCATCGGAGCCGGCCGTTGCTATCCCCATGCTCCACATAGCCGCGAGAGATGTCAGCTGCTGATAATGGTGATTCAGTTCCCTCCGGTAGTTGCCCAAGTGTCCGCAATCTGCCTCGGCGGATAAAGGAAGCTTTTCCGCCGGACCCACACGAGAAGCGCCGTCGGCAAACAGCCAAGACCCGAGAAAAAAGCACACCGAGTTCGAAAGCCATGTGGAAGGCTCCAGGATCTTGAGAGATGGTGGAGGATGAAAACTGCCGTCTCTCGGACCTGACATTTTCTGAGGCATGTTGGGCCATGGAACTGCGACCGACGCGCCTTTGGAGAAGAAGAGCTCGAAAGAACGTATTGATTTTGCTCCTCGGGCAGACGGCTTCCTCGAGAAATCGTAGTTCCAGATGTAGACAGTGGAGTCTTCGCCGACCGAAACAATGTGCCGGCCATTAGAGGTGAATGAAGCGGACAAATGACTCTTTGTTTTCCGGAGCCCTGCAGCATGCCTCGAAAAATTATGAGATGATGAGCAAATCCAATATCAGGAGCACAATGTAAGAAGCGCATGTGCAGCTAAAAGGGTGCAATAAGTTCAGGCAAAAGCATATTCTATTATAACTAAAGTCGAGTTCAAATAAAGAGAAAAATGAGGATAAATATGTATCCCTGTAGCGTTAAGATTAGCCCTTTGCTACAGCAGCCGCTGCAGGGCAGAATATATGAGAAGGATGAGCTGGTGATAGTCTGTGGCATACCTTCTTTTATATTATAACAGTCAAATAAAGGATTTGTTAGGGTAAATAACATAAGGCATCTTCAAAATATAGGATTTTGACAACATGCATCCTAAATTATTAAATTTGGCAAATGAACCCCTCAATTAAAAAAAAGGCCCACACTTCGCATCTTGGTGAGGAGTACATTTATGCTCCGTTTGGCACGGTCGTGGTGGTCGTAAACGCATGGGTTACAGCGTCATTCATTAAGGATCACCTAACAAACATCATCCGTTCGAACATAAAAGTGGATGAAGTTCTTAGGTGGGAATTAACAGATGACAATTTAACCCCCGTGTTCATGCCAATCTTTTCTAATTGAGGAGTGCATTTTGCCAAATTTAACAATTTGAGATGCATTTTGGCAAAACCCTGCAATTCGAGGATACATCCTGCCAATTTTCGGATTCACTAGTATAAATACATATTAAATAAAACGTTCTTTTCTTTCCATTTGTCTCTCGCTTCTAGTTCTCATTCTTCCATCTCCCCTACAAGATTCATAGCCCAAGCCCACCGGCAATGTTACAAATTGGTGCCCTCGTTAAGTTGCACGTCATAGACGTTCCCTCAACCAACCCAGCTGATCAGCCATCGAATTTTACAAGGATTGTTACTCGGCAACATCATGATATGCATCACGGATAATACATGGAGCAATATGTGATGCGGAGCAGAGACGAGCACGAGCTTTGAGTCCGTTAGGAGCTGATTTGGCGACTTACCATATATGGTGTACCCGGATGGACGATCGGACTCCGCAGTTGCGTCTGACACGTCGCCGCGAGTCAAAAACATATATTAGTTTTATTTTATTTTTGAGTTTATTTTCATGTATTTAGTGGCCGATCCCACCGGCCAATCATAGCCGTTGATGGTGAAGCCCTAATTTGTTCTCTTCTTATAAATATTGGTCTAAGTGGTTGAACAAAGGTATTGCAGCATTTGGAGACTTCAATTCCCGGATTCCTGCGATCACTCTCCGGTGTCGACGCCGTGGAACCCTACGTGACGACTCCTAGGCGCTCAAACTCCCCCCCCCCCAAGGTACTACCCATCCATAGCCTTCTTCCACCTCCGAAACTGGTGGCGACGACGGCCCCCAAGTTGACGACGGCCCCCAAGTTGTTGATGACGGCACGCTAACGGAAGACCCTCCTTCGTCTCCAACAAAGGACTCGCGTCGCCATGGTGTTCGTATGGAGCGGCGCTACAATTTCCGCCCTCGGCGCAAGACAAATAACTAGTTGAACTTATCTTATTATTAGCTTAAGAGCATTCGTATTTTAGTATGCTATTTTATTTGGAGTATGTTATTTTGGGCTGCATGTATCCATTGAGTGTTTTATTTTTATTTGGGCTACATATAGCCAAGACTTGGTGTTAAGTCTATATATAGGCATGTATGGTTTTGTTTAACTTAAGTTGAATGAGAAGAAACCATAAATTTCCTTTTCTTGCTAATCTTCCTCTCTCTCTCTACCTCTCCTAGCCGCCACCCTCCACGCCCTCTCTCTCTCCCAAGCATTCGGCCAGCCCCCTCCTTCATCTCCCTCTTCCAAGCCGCCACCTCCTCTCACCATCTTCAACCCGACCACCACCATCCCTAGCCGGCCGGCCACCTATCTCCTCCACCCGAGCACCCCCCCCCCCCCCCCCCCTTTTTTGAAGAGAACCCGGCCACCCCTCTTCACGTGAAGTTTTATCTGAGAAGGGTCTCCTTCTACGGCGAGGAATCTAGACTTTGGTGTGAAGCGGCCAAGGCGGACGATCTATCTCTCCATCCGGCGCGACTCCGGCGGAACCGTGGAAGAGCGATCCTTCAAAGGTAGTCGGAATCATCTATTCCGACTTGGGTAACGATCCTCTTCACTCACGTGTGATTCCCTCTTGATATTCTAGTGGTTGAAAAGATTTTTGCGTTGGATTTGAATCGTTAGATTCTTTGTGGTTTTCCTATTGATTTGCATCAATCTTAATCGCGTTATTTCCGAAAGGGTTTGGCGAGCCCCGTATTTTTGTTGGGAGAGATCTACAATTTTTCGATCGCATTTTGGGTAGACCTCTTTTGGTACAACCTTCGCTCGGTCGGACCCAATATTGGTCCTTTTATCTTGTGAGAACGTCGACCTATAGCCGTTCGTTTGACCTTCCCGCGGAGTAGCTCCCGTACGTTGGTGGACTGTGATAAATCGTTTGCGAGTGCGCCGCGGTTAAAGCTAGTGCGAGTGTGATTGTGGAAATATAGAGGCGTCTGCTTTATTCTCGTAACCCATATTGTGTCCGCGGTAGAGGCCTACATCAGAAACCCTCATCCGCAGCCCCTACAGCCCCCAAATCCCAACCCCAACCGGCAAACACTGTTCACGGAACTATTCACCCGAAACGTTGTTCACACGATAAATGTTCTTCCGGTTGTTGTTCACCCGAAATATTGTTCACCTGATTACTGTTCATCCGGTCACTATTCTTCCGGTTACTGTTCACCGGTCTACTGCCCAGCAAAACATTGTTCACGTCGACCCTCCACTTCTTCCCTCTCGTGGATTCACCCTCCATTAGTCCTAATTTCTTGGATCAATTCAGATCTAGGAATTTCAGTCCCAATCCATTATTTACACCTTTCGTTCATCACCCCTCCACCCGGATCCGACCCTATATAGTGCATCCACCCTTCCCCGGCCCGGATCTACTTGTACGTGGCCGGATCTACCCATTTCTTGTCTGATCACACCATTTACCGCCGAGGACATCCACCGCCTTTGTTTTCCCGCCGCCGGCTCCACCTCCGATCGCCGATCTACACATCCAGACCTCAAATTCTTTAGTGTCTCGGTTCAACCCTCTACTTTGTGAGCTTTTGTAGTATTGTGTTATTTGATTTGACATTTTTTCATTTGGTTAATAAATGTATGTACTGTGATTTTTGCTCGTAGAATTTGTTTTGGTACACTAATAATTTGCAGGAGGAGATATTCGCCGCGCGCTTTGCTTTGGCCCTCCAGGCGGAGGAAAGTCATTATAATATTGTCAAAATAAATATTTGTTTTTCTATTTTAATATCTGTGTGGTGCTAAGGCTTTGTTTGGCGCGGAGTTTTGAGAGCGGCGGACCGCCGATTTTTCAAACGCCGCGCCAAACAAGATTTGGAGCTTCTGCAAATTGACCAATTTGGTGTCCCTATGATTGGGCTTCTAGGTTACTTAGGTTTCTCTTAGGGAAACCTAAGTAAATGTTAAAATAATATATTAAATTTATAAACGTTATAATGATTATAAACCAATTTGGTGTCCCCCCCCCCTTTTTTGTATATTATATTTTATATTATATTTTATATTATATTATAATTTATATTATAATTTATGTTATAATTTATAAACGTTATAATGATTATAATAATTTATATTATAATTTATAAATGTTAAAATTATATAGGTAATATAAAATATTGTAAAAGAAATTTTGATTTATTTTTAAAAAGTTTTGGTTCATGTGATTGTGTCTTACATGTTGAAACAGCGCTGCAAATGCTGTTCTTTCAAACAGTTTCACAGATTCTGCCATCACTCTGCAAAATTTCTGATTATTCCACTACTGTTTCCTACCACTGTTTCTCCAGTCGCTGCAGTCACGCCAAATAGAGCCTAAATTTTTCATTGCTTAAATTTATTTGTCGAAACATCGAACATGGCATCGCATGTATGTTTGGATTAGTGTGTCACCCTTGCACTCACACCTAGTGTTATAGGTTTTGTGCATCTGTAGCCTACCACTACATCATTTTGGTATCAGAGGTCAAGGTTAGGCCATTTATATATGTAGTGGTAGGCCATATAGAGTCTTTAGGTTCATCCATGAATAATTATCGTCGTCGTTACTCTCCTCTCTTTAGAAATTTTGAGTCCGCCTATACTCAATTTCATAGAGCGACTTCAGAGAAATCCTCACGTTATCATGATGATTATTATCGTTTGTGTCACACCACTTCCCGAGATCGTTTTGGCCCACCGACACAACCTCACTATGCCAGAGACGATCAGTATGATGATTGTCGTCGTTCATATCCTTGCACGCGAGCGTATCGTGTTGATCCTTCGACTCGACCCGATTACCTTAGGGATGACTGTTATGAGGATCGTCACTTTGAGAGATATCTTGAGAGTCAGATTCGTACAGTTTCCCCTTCCTTTGATGGCTCATCGAGTCCCGAGTCTTTCAGTTACTGGTTCATGCATATTGAGCATTATCTTGATCAATTTGAGTTATTCGGTGAGCGTTGTGTTAAGTTTGCGAAACTTAGACTTTTAGATCAGACGAGGGCTTATTGGGCTAGCGTTGAGATGACCCGCGAGCGAGACCGTCTTCGTTGCATCACTAGTTGGGTGGACATGAAGCGTACATTGTGTCAGAGGTATCTGTATTCATCATATCGAAGTCGCTTGCTCGACCAATTATTTTCCCTTCAGCAAGAATCCATGTTTGTCACTGAGTACATGGATTGCTTTGATGAGTTAATAATGAGGAGCGATATCTGAGAGGACTCGGGCATGACCACTTGCAGATTCCGGTCTGGGCTTCAATCTGACATCCGTACTGAGGTGGTTTATCATAGCTCGAAGTCCCTCGAGCAGACGTATCAGCTTGCCCTTCATTACGAACAGTCTTTGAGATCCGCCAGAGCTGGTAGGTTGGACCCTCACCTTGACCTCCGCAGCACGAGTCCTCATACTGAGGTCACCACGATGCCTACCACTGTTCTGTCACCCACGACGGAAGTGATACCTGATACAGATTGCTTTCACCCCAGCAAGATGTTTAGCCCCGTGAGTGACTTATCTCTTGTTTCTGACCCGTCTCTTGTGACTCCGACGGAGGATAAGCATGAGCGACCTATTGAGTCTGTAGTGTTGTGCCCCTCACCCGCACCTCCATTTTTGACATGTCCGGGGTTGATTAACACTCATACCCTAGACTCATGTCTTGACACCGCACCCGCAGATCCATTCTTGAGCGTAGGTCTATGTCGCTTTTCCCTTAGCATTACCCTGAGCCACGTTACGACCGAGAGCTCAGAGCCTGGTGTTGATCTCGTAGTGGCTATGTCACCCATGCACGGGGACACTACCCCTTTTGATGGTCCTCATCGGGAGGACCTTGAAATTATTGACGAGCCCCATGTTGAGCCTCCTGATGATTCGCCGCATCTTGGTGAGAATGAGACTCGGGTGAGCCACTCAGGTATGACGCCTCTTTCATTATCATCTCTGGCCTTGCCCCAGAGAAGGGACCTTGAGTGGGGCATGACATATGTAGGACCTACCTTGAGTCCACTTGAGCATACTCATATTGTGAGGATCAACCTTATGACACCTCACACTCTGGATGAGTTTTGGGACACGCCACCCACTGAACCATCCGATGAGTTCTTTCTTGTCTGGGACGCTCACCATATTCTACAGTCACGACTTCTAATCTGTGTGCACAGTTTTCACTCAGGTGGTCGTATTATCTGCATTGACTTGTCGTGCACACCTCCTCGTGCGCCTCCTGATGTGTTACATTCCCTGAGAGAAATCTGGCTCGTTACGAGCTTGTATTTGAGTATAGTTGACTCTCAAGATCATCTGAACACTTGTCCCACACTAGATGAATATTTTTATATTCCACTGAAAGAACCTCCTAATAGGCCACCACATTTTAGAGACATCTCAGACATTAGTAGATTTTCCTATAAGGAGTGTGTCGTGTCCATCGTGTTGTCTTTGCATCATTTACATTACCTGCATGAGTCTGCTGAGTTTTTTACACGACATTTGCATGAGTTGCATGAGTCGGTCCGCTGACGAATAATAACAAGCAATGAAAATTATAAAGCTCATGCAGATAAGCGAAGACGAGAACGAATATTTAATGAAGGCGAAAGGGTAATTGTACGAATCCGCCCCGAGAGGCTCACTTCGGGGCCTGCCGGGAAGTTAAGCGCTAGGAGAATGGGTCTGTACTCTGTTATTAGTCGCATTGGGACAAATGTCTACCGGCTCGATATCTCGGCTAGTACGGAAATTCACCTGGTGTTTAATATTGAGGATCTGACTCCATACTACGAACCTCACGAGTATGTGAACCCGAGCAGTGGAGATACCCAGACACCCCACCCCCACTGTCGTTACCTTACCACCCTCATATGTCACCACCGTCTGATGGCCACCCCAGTCCACCCATCGTTGACATGCACCCACCTGGGGACTCGTCTTCTCTGGTTTCACCACCGGCACCACCGATCGCACCGGGACCCACCATTCGAGAGATGAGAGATGAGAGCATCACAGAGTTCAGATTCCACCAGTTTGTTCCTACTTCAGATGGGTTGCGCTGTCGCTACTTGGTACATTGGCGGGGCCGCCCCGACACAGTTGACGCTTGGATACTTGCAGCAGAGCTTGATCGATTCGCCCCTGGACTTCGACTTCAGCACGACAATCTCCATTCACCGGAGATGACATCTTTTCAGTCAGGGGGAGTTGATTGGCGAGGACACTCTTCCGCCGACGACACTTGGACGACTTCTGATGGACCTCTTCAAGTTGTACCCGGCGATTAGCGAGAAAATTCCGATCTCAATTCATCGAGAGATGAATTCTTTTAAGAAGGAGAGATTGATGCGGAGCAGAGACGAGCACGAGCTTTGGGTCTGTTATGGGCTGATTTGGCGACTTACCAAATATGGCATGCCCGGATCGACGATCGGACTCCGCGGCTGCGTCTGTCACGTCGCCGCGAGTCAAAAACATATATTACTTTATTTTTTGAGTTTATTTTCATGTATTTAGTGGCAGATCCCACCGGCCAATCATAACAGTTGATGGTGAAACCCTAATTTGTTCTCTTCTTATAAATATTAGTCTAGGTGGTTGAACCAAGGTATTGCAGAATTTGGAGACTTCAATTCTCGGATTCCAGCGATCACTCCCCAGTCCACCCACTGTTCACATCCACCCACCTGGGGACTCGTCTTCTCTGGTTTCACCACTGGCACAACCGATCGCACCGGGACCCACCTTTCGAGAGATGAGAGATGAGAGCATCACAGAGTTCAGATTCCACCAACTTGTTCCAACTTCAGATGGGTCGCGCTGTCGCTACTTGGTACATTGGCGAGGCCGCCCGGACGCAGTTCACGCTTGGATACATGCAGCAGAGCTTTGATCGATTAGCCCCTGGACTTCGACTTCAGCATGGCCATCTCCATTAATCGAAGATGACAGCTTTTCAGTTTGGGGAAGTTGATTGGCGAGGACACTTTCCGCCGACGACACTTGGACGAATTCCGATGGACCTCTTCGAGTTGTACCTGACGATCAGCGAGAGAATTCCGATCTCAATTTATCGGCGGAGACGAGCACGAGCTCTGGGCCCGTTAGGGGATGATTTGGTGACGTACCATATATCGTGCATGGATCGACGATCGAACTCCGCGATTGCATCCGGCACGTCGCCATGAGTCAAAAACATATATTAGTTTATTTTTGTGGAGTTTATTTTCATGTATTTAGTGGTCGATCCCACCGATCAATCATAGTCATTGATGGTGAAGCCCTAATTTGTTCTCTTCTTATAAATATTGGTCTAAATGGTTGAAGCAAGGTATTGCAGAATTTGGAGACTTCAATTCCCGGATTCCAGCGATCACTCCCCGGTGCCGACGTCGTGGAACCCTAGATGACGACTCCTATGCGCTCAAACTTCCCCCCAAGGTACTACTCATTCATAGCCTTCTTCTTCCCCCTTTGAAACCCTCATTTGCAACCCCTACAGCCCTCAAATCCCAACCCCAACCGGCAAACACTGTTCACGGGAACTGTTCACCTGAAACACTGTTCACCTGATTATTGTTCTTCCGGTTGTTGTTCACCCAAAATATTGTTCACCCGATTACTATTCATCTGGTTACTGTTCACCCGGTTACTGTTCGCAGATCTACTGCCCACCGAAATATTGTTCACGTCGACCCTCCACTTCTTCCCTCCTGTGGATCCACCCTCTGTTAGCCCTAATTTCTTGTATTAATTCAGATCTAGAAATTTCAGCCCTGATCCGTTATTTCTATCTTTCGTTCATCACCCCTCCACCCGGATCTGACCCTATATAGCGGATTCATCCTTCCCCGGCCCGGATCTACTTTTACATGGCCGGATCTACCCATTTCTCGTTTGATCACACCGTTTACCGCCGAGGACAGCCACCGCCTTTGTTTTCCAGCCGCCGGCTCCACCTCTGATCGCCGATCTACACATCCGAACCTCAAATACTTCAGTGTCTCGGTTCAACCCTCTACTTTGTGAGCTTTTGTAATATTGTGTTATTTGATTTGACATTTTCATTAGGTGAATAAACGTATGTGCTGTGATTTTTGCTCGTAGAATTTGTTTTGATACACTAATAACTTGCAGGAGACATTCGCCGCACGCTTCGCTTTGGCTCTCCGAGCGGAGGAAAGTCATTATAATATTGCCAAAATAAATATTTGTTTTTCTATTTTAATATCTGTGGTGCTGAATTTTTCATTACTTACATTATTTGTCGAAACATCGAACATGGCATTGCATGTAGGTTTGGATTAGTGTGTCATCCTTACACTCACAACTAGCATTGTAGGTTTTGTGCACATGTAGCCTACCCCTACATCAATATGCCTCCTTGACCTTGTGTGACAATATCCAGGTCACTCAAGATCGATTCACTCAGGAGATTTTACAAGTCCACTGTTCTTTATCGTCCTCCCAATAACAACAAGATAACTCGCACAGAGCTCACAGTCATTTTATAAAAAATTTAAAGAATTTCGGAGGCGATCTCCAAAAATTCATGAAAAAATTTTCGGCATCATAGATCCGGTTTCTGGGTGTTAATGTATATATTTGAGTATATAACAGATTCAGAGGCTTAATGGGTCTGGTTCAGATACCGGAATATCTGATACCCGTATTAAACCTAGGGTTTGCTTATAAAACTCAAGCTATGAGTAACAGAGAGGTAGTTCCACTTTAACCACCACCAGGGATGCTTCGAGCGACTTAACATTCTCGAAAAGTGAAACCCTAGACGCTCACGAATCCCGCTCTCGGGCTCTCGTGGTTTCTTGTTTTTCTGGAAAAATTTTTCCCTTCGTCGGCGCTCTGGTCGGGAAGGACTAAGGAGGGGTGCTCGATCGCAGTTTTCTGCGTCCCGCCATTGCTATTTTTGCTAGATCCTGAAGCTGCTCTCGTCGGTGCTCGATCTAAAAGAAAAAATTTCTCGTCGCCGATCGATTGGAAGATCACGCCGCTGGAGCCGCCGTTTGTTCTGAGCAGCACAGGGAAAATCCTCTATGCCGCCTGTAAGAACCTACTGATCGGGAGAAGGAAATTAGTCCCGCCGCCGAAAAAGGTCGAGAATCCCGCAATTTTGATCGAGAGAAGAAAGATCTCGGCACTCCTGTGCGAATCTTTGCCGCCGCCATTGTATCGATCGATTGAAATGGAAGAATTTCTCGCCGCCGCCAGCGCGGAGGATTTCTTGCAGATATAGACCTCCAGATCCAGGGTTATCTCCTTTTTTGGGGCTCGATCACTGCACCTGATCTGGACGAAACAAAGATCTAGGCTTGATCTTCAAGAAGTTTTTTTTTTCTTCTGATCCACAAAGTCTTTCCAAGAAGTTTTTCAGGTCTAGGCTTGATCTTCTCCATCTTTTGTTCCTGTCGCAAATCGGAAACAGGAGGAAAGTCTGTTTGCGGGTTGTCTTCGGTGTGTCGCCGCAATCGGAAAGGAAAGGATCGTTGTTATTGGATCGAAGATTTCCACATTTTCTCGGTGCTTGGAAAGGGGATACAAGATGATGAAAGGCAACAACTTCTTGTCTCCGGTCCCAATGATTAAACTGGAGAAATTCACGGCGACAGTTCAACAACTAAAAGTTGAACATCTAATTTGGGATGAAGTACTTAAACGTGTTCTACGTCATTCAGTCATATCGTGATGATGTTATCGGGACTGACAATGAGGCCCGGTGGATCGCTGATGAAGACTTCTGCCGAGACTATTTGCTGAACCGTTTATCCTCCAATCTAGCAAAGACTTACATCAAGATGAAGATTGTCAAGGAAATCTGGAATGCACTGGAGGAGCAGTTCAATCAGGAGGTCTTGTCCAAAGCTCACTTGGTGGACAAGTTCCATTCATTCACGTTCGACGAGGAGAAAGTGATTCTCCCTCAGGTATCTGAATTTGAGAATTTAGTAGATTCTTTGAATAGTGAAAATATCTCTCTATCAGATAGCTATATTGTTGACACAATAATTTATAAATTGTTTTCCACGTGTTATAATTTTTAAACTGAAATGTATCGTAAAAATATGCGGTTTGTCTGAATGACCTTAAGCGTTTTATACTTGTTGATGATGAGAATAGTACTAGACATGCGTTAGAAGTTGTTAGCAAACAAAAAAATGTTGCTAATATGATTTGTATCATATCTAACCCAAAAAAGACCAAACCTTCTCACAGTAGTTCTCAGGTTGCAAGCACAAATAAAAAGATCAAAAATTTTAAGGGCAGACGTTTTAACTGCAACAAGTGGGAGGTTGGGAGCACAGTACATCTGATTGTAGGCTTCCTAAGAAGGAAAAGACCAGAACATCACAAGACGGCAACCAGGCCAATATGATTAGTCTTGCTAAGTCATCCAACTTTGTTGTTATGGTTAGAAATGTGAAGGCCAGCACTGAGTGGTACCTGAATTCAGGGGCAACTTGTCATGTTAGCAATAATGTTAATCTATTGACATGGCTCACTACTGCAAAAGAGTCTGTGACGGTTGCAAAAGGTGAGACAGTTGACGTGCTGAAGGTGGAGAATGTAGCATCGTTGTTCTCCTGAAGTAAAAAATTTAACTTTAAAGAATGTTAAATTTACTTCTTCACTAGCTGCAAATTTAGTGTTTATTAGTTTATTGTATGATGCTGGTATGTCTTTCAACTTTTGTAGCGCTAGAGTAACACTGTCAATTAACTTACACTATTTTGGATGTGCATACGTCCAAAATAGAATGTACCGACTAAATCTAGTAAATGAGATAGTTCAATGAAACTTAGTTAGCCCTAAAACTTTATACGAGAGACTAAAACACGTGAACTACATGAAGATGTTTCAAATTGCTAGAACTCGTCAGATCACCTTAGACACAAAAAATTAACTTGAGAAACGTGAAGTGTGTGCTCAGAGTAAGATTACTATGAAACTTTTTAGTACGGTTACTAAGGAGCACAACACCCCTAGAGCTAATACATTATGACATCTGTGATTTTAAAAGTTATCATCAGATGGAGTATAAAGTATATGATTATCTTTATAGATGGCTGCTCTATGTTCTGTCACATTAACTTTCTTAAAACTAAATCTGAAGCGTTTGAAAAGTTATCTTTTCAAACCAGGGTAGAAAACCAACTTGACATGAAAATCAAAAAGTTTAGAAGTGAAAGAGAAGGAGAATATATGTCCAGCGAGTTCAAGTGTTTTTTTGTCTCTCAGAAAATCATAGCAGAAACCACTGCGCCTTACTCATCTCAATCAAATGGTATAACTGAGCGAAATAATAGAACGTTAAAAGAAATATTAAACTGCATGCTTTTGACTGCTGGCATGTCTACTACATATTGGGGAGAAGCAGTATTAACTGCAAATCACATTCTAAATAAAGTCTCTCATGTTATATTAGAAATTACACTCTATGAGCTTTGGTCACGTGTCTACCTAGGCTGTGCTGAGAATAGTATTGCAGATATATTCTTAAATATTTCTAATAATATAATTATAAAATCTAGGGATGCAGTGTTTTTTTGAAAATAAATTCCTTAAAAATAAGAATCTGTCACTCTCAGGAATGCAAACAACTATTATTGAAGAAGATTCTGAATCAGTATCAAGCACATCCTATTCAGTTCCAATAGACAATAGTTGTCTAGAGTCTAGAAAGACTTCTGTGAGAGAGAACTCTCAGAACCTTCGGTAGTGATTTTATCACTTACCATATTGAGGCTGATCCATCCACCTATAAGGAAGTGATGAGATCAACAGATTCACTACTATAGAAAGAAGCAATTGATGAATAGATGAACTTTCTACTTCAGAACAACACTTGAATGTTGGTTGATAAGCCAAAATGGGCTAAAACTATAGGTTGTAAGTGAGTTCTGAAAAATAAATTAAATCATGATGGTAGCGTAGCTAAATATAAAGCACGTCTGATGGCTAAAGATTTCACACAAGTTAGTGAAGTAGATTATTTTGATGTATACTCACCAGTGTGTCATTTAGCAACCATTAATGTACAAACTCGTGTTTGCTGAGTGGGCCCCTCATAGAATCCCAAGGGCTAGAGGGCTCCATGGCCCCGGATGATCGAGAAGTCGGGTTGAACTAGGCGAGAGGTGCAGTTGGGCCCGCACTCGCTCTGAGGCTTGAGGCACGCGCACAGTCGGCGAGTGCGGTCAATTATACGCACTCGCACAGGGTTGCACTTGAGTAGGGGCGAGTTTTAGTCTCATCGAGCACTCGCTCACAGCCAGGGATAGGCGGGTGCTCTTCCTCTCGCCTGAGCATTCGCCTCTCCAAGGATGACTTATGTTTTGGTCTGTTATTAGTCATTCAGAACAGTGGAGTTACGTTGGTTGCAGACCAGACTTGAAATTCTATAAATAGACTATGTGGGCACCCTTAGAGGGGATCCAGTTCTCTTGGCTTATTCCTCCTCGGGTTATTTTGGTTTGGTTGTGAAAGCCCTCCAAGGTGCCCAGCTTAGCTTTTGGCTTGGGAGGGGAAGCGCTCTAGAGATTTTCTTGGTGTGCGGTGGGACCTCCACGTTGCAACCCAGGATCAGTTTTCTAGTTCCAAGTGACTGGTCAGGCTCAAGTTCGGGAGAAGCAAGTGTCAGCTACCCACCTTAGGTCCGAACTCTCGTTGAGACCAAGTTTTGGCTTCAACATTTTTGGTGCGGTGAGCATGGACCGTAGCCAACACAGGAAAATCTTGAGTTAAGCTTCATGGCTAAAGGCGAGGAAGGAGCTGGCTCGGGCGGCTCGCCATCACCAGTGAGTGGTTTCACGATCGGGATGCTGGAAAAGTTCAAGAGGGAGGTCCTACAAACCATTCACTTGGCATTCGCCACGAGGGGCGAGTGGGCTACGCCTTCTGTCCCGGTGGTCGCGGCCCCGTCTCTGGGCAAGAACGCTCCTGGTTAGTGACCCGGGAAGGAGGTCCCGGTCGAGAGCGGCGAGAGGGATCTCGTCGGGCGCGAACTTTTCCATGGGCAGGTGAGTGCTGATAAGGTCAGCGAGCCAAGGGCGCGAGATGGTTCGGCTCTCCTGGTGGGGGAAGCCCTTTCAGCGAGTTGATCGTCTCGGCCCCGGTTCCAAAAGGGTTCAGAGAGCCAGAGATGTCCTACTACACTGGCAGAGACGATCTGGTGCAACATGTCCACTGGTTTGAAGATGTCATCTCCATCAAGCAGATGTTGGACGTCTTCAAGTGTCGACTGTTCGCCATCACTTCGAAAAAGAAGACTAGGGACTGGTTTCACCAGCTCCCTGCAAGCTCCATCGACTGCTTTGAGGATTTGCGACGCGGGTTTCTCTTGAAGTTCTCGACGTCAAAGAAGAGGAAAAAGGGAGCAAAATGCCTGTTTGCGATCAAGCAGAAGCTGGAGGAGACGTTGGGGATCTACGTCGATCGGTTCCAGGAAGAGATCATTTTGGTCCAGGAGGTCTCAGGGTATACCTTAATGCTCGCCTTCACCCTAGCCCTAAGGCAGGGGTTCTTCAGCATGGAGCTGAAAAGAGCGTCGCTCCTTTCCTTCGAAGAATTGATGGAGAAGGCGACAAAAGAGATCGAGTGAGATGGCAAACCCAACGTTCGCTAAGAAGCTGTCCAAGTTGGCGGAGGATGAGGTGGAGCAGGGAGTAGGAAGGCAGCAGGAGGTAAGAAGGGACGAATCCTGAGGTCAAGGGAGGGAGGGGCAGCAGCAAGGTTGGGGACATCGACCGGTTGGTTGGAGATGTCACGACCCGTCTCGACAGAAGTCAGAGTGCGCTTTGGGACGAGTCGTGATGTCATAGGCATGGGTGGAAGGAAAGTCGTGTCTGCTAAGGCGGATGCAGAGAATGCTGAAAATAGTTTTAAAATTATTATTTTAAAGTAAAAACAGTTTGATTCTTATGTGGCGGAAGTTGTTAGGGTTTAAAACAGTGAGAGTTTTAAATGCACATGCATTTTTTGTAAAAATCATGTTTTTATAGGACACTGATATAGTTTTCAGGCAATTATGATTCAACAGATGGTGCATGTGCATATAATACTAAATTTTAGTACATAGTATTTAATAGTCTAGCAGTTGTTCATGTATTACTGTTCATAATTATCACATAAAGAAAACATCTGACACTAAAAGAAATGAATCAAAACATCAAACCTGACACGGCTAGAAGATCAATCATCGGAAAGCAGAAGCTTGATGCAGTTCAGGCTCAGGAACCTGACGGCACTGACACGAAAGCTAAGGCAATTCCAAAACACAAAGGAGCATCCTCAGAACATTGAAATAAACAGAGTGAGCAAGACAAAGTACAGAACAGTAACATAAGCAAAAATGTATAAGTGTACCAGTTTCTCATGAAGCAAAAATATTCGACACAAATCAATAAAAGAGCTAAACAGAACAAGTTATTTTATTAAACTGCTCCGGAGTATAACATATAGACAGATCCAGAAACGTCATTAGTTGTAATCAGCGGAATGTGAAAGTGTTTTATTTGATGCACATGATTCTAAAGTAAGTCTAAATACAAGTCTTATCAAAACAGTTGTGCTTTCTATGTCCATTTATTGGTTTCCGTTGTCAGTCAAGCGAAACATCGATTCAAGCCGTCACATCAATTTAGCACTATCTTTCACTGGTTGCTTATGACATTAATGATTTTAAAAATTCAAGATTTAGGAGATTCATAGCATATCAAGACCTGAGACAAATTTGGCGATTCAAACTGTACAAGATTAGAGTTCATAAACGCGTCAAGAGAGGAATTGAGTTACGGAGCAACGTTCGCTCAAGTCATAGAACATACCTAAGAAACCAGATTCGATGGCAGCAGATTCGATGACACAAGGTTCGTTGACACAAGATTCGATGACACAAACAAAACTGCATAGGGAGCAATATATTTAGCAGGTTCAAGTATTTACGAGTGGTACGATTACAATACGCTACTTCCTTGGACACCAAATATTCATTTAAATTGATCTATTCCAAGACACAATTATTTCCCAAGTAAACATGTGTTTGATCGGAACATTTAAGATAAAATCACAAATCATCAATTTGGTTACCTAACAGAAATATTTTTGACTATCATTATGGCACAAACATCTCCCAAGAAAATCATGTACGATACGAGCATTATATAAAGACATCAATCATATATCTGCTAACCAAAATTCGTCACAATTATCATCATGACACTTGTTTCTCGTGCTCGACAATCTATCATCCTTCTCATTTTTCATCAAATAAGATAAAATCATTTGTCTAAATTAATATCCAAATAAACTCATTCGTCTAAGTCAAAATCTAAATAAAAGTCAAACATAATCTCACACTCCTGACATGTCATCTATTGAACCTTAAACTACTAATTTATTCAACAAGTCATTCATGAATTAAATTCATTTGACAGATCAATTATATAAAGGAATGCAGACATGTAATCAAAGAGTATAGGAATTAATTAGACACAATACTTGCAAGAGAGACGGATCTCTACTTACCTTAAAGAAGCTGAAATTGGCGACGGCGGCGGTTAAGCGGCGCTGTCAAAATTGACACTCCTCAAGCGAACTTGTTCAAGAACGACGGAAGCGAATATAGCAAAATATCATTACGCTAACAAGCAATTGCTCGCTACAAAAATTGAATCAAAGGCGGCTAAAAGATATACCTCCCTCAAGAGAGAGGGGAGAAGAGATCCTATGCGGAGACGAAGACTTGGCGGCGCTCGGCTAGGGGAAAAACCCTAAATTGGAGAGGACTTCCATCACGAACCGCCAATTAAAGCGACGAACGACACCATAAATCACAAATATCCAAAGGTTAGCCGATTACGAAGGAGGCAAAAATCACGAGTCGCAAAATAATACGAAATTTAGGGCATGACAAATTTGAATCACAAAAATGCGCAACTAGAGGCACAAACAAATCATTAGGGCAAATGACAATCTGAATACCGAGAAAGAGAGGGAGATTCATACCAATAGGAACCAAATCGGAGCCCAAGGAATAGAGGGGAGGAAACCCTAACTGTCCCTCTTGCAAGTCCCGGCCAAAACGAAGAAGAATGAGAGAGAATAAGCTTCTAGAGGGAGAGGAGGCGGCTGCCGGCCTTGAGAGGGGGAAGAAATTGTTTCCACCTGCTTGACGATGAATGAGAAGAGGCGTCGACCTCAGCAAATGGAGAAGAAGCCGTCGGTTTGGGGAGAAGGAGGTGATAGGGAAGCAAGAGGAGGAGGAGACATCGTCGGCCAAGGCAAGAGGAGGAGGCGCCGTTGAGCAGGGAGGCGGAAATCGGGAGCGAAAAAGGGAGACGGGATTGCGGCTTTGCGGGATGCGGAAGTCGGCACGATGCGGGAGAAGACCTGGACGGGGACTTATTTCTTTTTAATCGGGGGTCTCGGTTTAGATAAGAGAGGAGGGATTTAGGTTATTTATTATAACTTATTATTATTATTAGACATGTATTTAAAAACCGGGTTATTACATTCTCCCCAACTTAGAAAATTTTTTCCCGAAACTTCACTGAGAAACTCTCTGAATGGGGACTCTTAGGGCAAAAATTCAGATAACATTCATTCCAACAAGATTTACAAATCAAGACATGAAAGTTAACTATGAATACAAGAAAACTGAGAGGAGAAGCGCGAAGGCTTATCAAAATCAAGAGAAAAGTTGCAGATACTGCAACGCAGGTCAGATACACGTTCAGAGGGAAAACTATTCAGACTTAGCGAGATCGGCAAGGTACAAAATATTGGCTTCAGGAAACACATGAATGTATTTAGTTAGCTCGAAATTGAGCAACAAGACTTAAGAATTCGAGAGCGAAAAGATCTCGCACGAAGCGAAAATAGAACATCAACAGGGAAAAGAAGCTGAATGACGATTGAGTATCGACGGAAGCGAGTTAAACTGGAGTTGGAGAATCACAAGACAACGCTGAAGTAATTCAGCAGAGCAATTAGCAAGAAGACTCGCATTCTTCACTGGCACTTGGAAGCTAATTAGAAAGGGGATACAGGATGACCAGATAAGATTGACAGACACGCAAAACAGGAAGGACTAATTACAAATATCGGGATCTTGAAATTGGAGATTCTAACACATTTCTTACTGTTAGGTACATAAATTATGTAATAATTACAGCATTTTCATTGCACAACTCTAGGTAATAATCATGCAAGTGCAATACCGAGATCATGTGCAATGTCAAGCAAATAGAAAATTCATTTGTGTACAATCACTAATGTTATTCTTGGCTTCACACTTGTGCAATGATTTATGATATGAATGCAAATGAATGAATACACATGTCATGTTAAGCGCTCATATCACTTAACATGTCATGCATATCACAACTCTAATGGCAGCGCACTTGAAAATATTAAACCGCTCATACAATTTAATATTCGCAAACGGTGTATATCCTAGTGGAAATTCATATGCACAAAAATGTTACGTTTGCTCATAACCTCTTAACATTTGTGTGCATACTACTCATGCTTATGAGTGAGTGTGTGCGTGTTTCAGCCGCGAATAACAGATAATGACAAGTTGAGTGAAAAATGATGCATGCATATTTATTTTTATAATAAAGTTCAAAATAGTTGATAATTACAAAAATAATTTATCTTTTGAACTAACCTCTCTAACCTCCCTCTGATAGCAACTATCACGACCCGTCTCGACATAAGTCAGAGTGCGCTTCGGGCGGGCTGTGATGTCACGGGCATGGGCGGAAGGAAATCATGTCTGCTAAGCGGGATGCAGAAAATGCTGAAAATAGTTTTAAAATAATTATTCTTAAGTAAAACAATTTGATTCTTATGTTGCGGAAGCTGTTAGGGCTTAGAGGGAGGTAACGTACAGAACAGTTAGTTTATTAGACTACTCCGGAGCAAGGTAAAGTACAGAACAGTAATATAAGCAAAAATGTATAAGTGTACCAGTTTCTCATGAAGTAAACTTATTCGAGACAAGCCAATAAAAGAGCTAAACAGAAAAAGTTAATTTATTAAGACTACTCCGGAGTATAACATATAGACATATCCAGAAACGTCATTAGTTGTAATCAGTGGAAGGTGTAAGTGTTTTATTTGATGCACGTGATTCCAAAATAAGTCTAAATGCAAGTCTTATCAAAACAGTTGTTTGCTATGACCATTTATTGGTTTTTGTTGTCAGTCAAGCGGAAACTCAATTCAAGGCATCACATCAATTTAGCACTACCTTTCACTGGTTGCTTATGACATTAATGATTTTAAAGATTCAAGATTTAGGAGATTCATAACATATCAAGACCTGAGATAAATTTGGCGATTCAAACTGTACAAGATTAGGGTTCATAAACGCGTCAAGAGAGGAATTGAGTTACGGAGCAACGTTCGCTCAAGCCTTAGAATAGACGTAAGAAAACAGATTCGATGACAGCAGATTCGATGACAGCAGATTCGATGGCATCAGATTCGATGGTAGCAGATTCGATGACACAAGGTTCGTTGACACAAGATTCGATGACACAAACAAAACTGGATATGGAGCAATATATTTAGCGGGTTCAAGTATTTACGAGTGGTACGATTACAATATGCTACTTCCCTGGACATCAAATATTCATTTAAATTGATCTATTCCAAGACACGATTATTTCTCAAGTAAACACATGTGTTTGATCTGAACATTTAATATAAAATCACAAATCATCAATTTGGTTGCCTAACAGAAATATTTTTGACTATCATTATGACACAAACATCTCCCAAGAAAAGCATGTACGATACGAGCATTATATAAAGACATCAATCATATATCTGCTAACTAAAATTCGTCACAATTATCATCATGACACTTGTTTCTCGTGCTCGACAATCTATCATCATTCTCATTTTTCATCAAATAAGATAAAACCATTCATCTAAATTAATATCCAAATAAACTCATTCGTCTAAGTCAAAATTTAAATAAGAGTCAAACATAATCTCACACTCTGACATGTCATCTATTGAACCCTAAACTATTAATTTATCCAACTACCCATTCATGAATTAAATTCATTTGACAGATTAATTATATAAAGGAATGCAGACATGTAATCAAAGAGCAGAGGCATTAATTAGACACAATGCTTGCAAGAGAGAGGAATCTTTATTTGCCTTAAAGAAGCTGAAATTGACGGCGGCGGCTAAGCGGCGCTAACAAAATTGACCCTTCTCAAGCGAACCTGTTCAAGAACGACAGAAGCGAATATAGCAAAATATCACTACGCTAACAAGCAATTGCTCGTTACAAAAATTGAATCAAATGCGGCTAAGAAATATACCTCCCTCAAGAGTGAGGGGAGAAGAGATCTAATGCGGAGACGAAGACTTGGCGGCGCTCGGCTAGGGGAAAACTCCTAAATTGGAGACGACTTCCTTCACGAACCGCCAATTAAAGCGACGAACGACATCGAAAATCACAAATACCCAAAGTTTAGCCGATTACGAAGGAGACAAAAATCATGAGTCACAAAATAATACGAAATTTAGGGCACAACAAATTTGAATCACAAAAATGCGCAACTAGACGCACAAATAAATCACTAGGGAAAATGACAAATCTGAATACCGAGAAAGAGAGGGAGATTCATACCAATAGGAATCAAATCGGAGCCCAAGGAATAGAGGGGAGGAAACCCTAACTGTCCCTCTTGCAGGTCCCGGCCAAAACGAAGAAGAATGAGAGAAAATAAGTTTCCAGAGGGAGAGGAGGCGGCTGCCGGCCTTGAGAGGGGGAAGAAATTGTTTCCCCCTACTGGACGATGAAGGAGAAGAGGCGTCGACCTCAGCAAATGGAGAAGGAGAAGTCGCTGGTTTGGGGAGAAGGAGGTGACGGGGAAGCAAGAGAAGGAGGAGACATTGTTGGCCAAGGCAAGAGGAGGAGGCGTCGTTGAGCGGGGAGGAAGAAATCGGGAGCGGAAACGGGAGACGGGGCTGCGGCTTTGCGGGATGCGGAAGTCGGCGGGATGCGGGAGAAGCCCTGGACCGGGACTTATTTCGTTTAAATCGGGGGGGGGGGGGGGGGGGGGGGCTCGGTTTAGATAAGAGAGGAGGGATTTAGGTTATTTATTATAACTTATTATTA
Source organism: Platanthera guangdongensis (assembly GCA_039583875.1). Classification (NCBI taxonomy): domain Eukaryota; kingdom Viridiplantae; phylum Streptophyta; class Magnoliopsida; order Asparagales; family Orchidaceae; genus Platanthera; species Platanthera guangdongensis. The sequence goes on along the minus strand of CM077151.1, from coordinate 279,996,886 downwards.
TACATGTATTTAAAAACCGGGTTGTTACAGGAGACCCCGGGAGGGGCCTGCCCAAGGGCAGGGGAGAGGATTTCAGGGTGGGGAGAATTACCGCGGAGGTCAGGGGAGGTTCAACCCACCGGTATTGAGGCAAGGTCAGAGGCCGCCCCTTCCGTCGCAGCATCAACCTATGGCGATCGCCCGGGGAAGGGGAATGAGAAGAGGCTGGAAGAGGAAGGAGAGAAGGGGCAGGGTGGCGCTGCCTTTTTGTGACTTCCATTAGAAGGAAGGTCACACGACGGCCACCTACCTGGAGTTTCTAAAGATGAGGGAAGCCAGAGGTCAAGTTCAACAGCAGCAGCCAGTAAGGACCGAGGAAGTTCTGCTGGGAGGAGAAGAGGATAGGTGCGAAGACAGGTCTGATGTAGGCGCACGTGAAGGGATCGGGGTGATCCATGGTGGAGTGGGAATCGAAGTCACCCGCAATGGAAGCTTCTAGACCATGTACATGAGGAGCATCGCCACGACCTCCTAAACCCCACCCCCAAAGGAGAAGATCATGTTTTCGTCAAAAGACATGCCCGACTATGAGGATCCATTTTGTGACGCCCTGGTGATCCAGACGGCAACTGAAAATTACACGGTCTCCCGGATTCTGATTGACAATGAGAGGTCGGTGAATGTGATCTTCAAAGGGGCCTTTGAGGCGATGAAGGTGGAGGCTAGGAGGGTGTTGGTCTCGGATGAGCAGTTATTTGGATTTTCAGGGGAGAGGAAGGAAATCGAAGGAGTTGGACTTCATGTAACACTGGGGGGGGATCGAGGAATTGTCGGTTCGTCATCGTTGACGCTCCGAGCAGTTACAACGTCATCCTCGGGCATCCCCTCATCAGCGCTTTTTGCCGCGTCCCATCCTCGTTCCATCAATGTCGCAAGTTCAACATCGGCGGGGGGGTGGCGGGAGAGAGGTCCGGATCAGAGGGGACCCAAAGGTGGCAAGGCAATGTTATGTAACTGCCGTCAACACCATATCTTGGATGGCAGTGGCGGAAGAGTTGGAAAGAGAGTTGGCAGCGCAAGTGGACTCAGGAGGTGAGGCAGAAGTGGTCGGGCAGGAATCCGCGGAGAGGTCTGAGGCGCCGTAGGTAGTGGTCGAGATGGGAGAGGAAGGAGATGAAGGTGCCCAGGAGGGTATGGGAGTGGAGTTGCAAGGGAGTCTCGTTGAGGCGATGGAGGTTGAAGAGGCGGAGGTGGAAGAGGTACTGGCGCAGGGGGAGAAGTTGGGGAGTGAGTGGGAGCAGTCCACGCTAGAGCCAGCAGAGGAGGTGGTGGAGATGGAGGTCTTCACCAGGGCAGGGGAAACAGAGAGGGTGTGGGTCAGCGACGGGTTGAGTCCCGGGGATCGGGAGAGGATGCGGGAATGCATCCAGAAGAGCATCGATGTCTTTACATGGAGTGTGGCGGACATGTCGGGCATCGACGCAGGTGTGGCATGCCACCGCTTGAACCTCGATCCAAAGAAGTGCCCCATCCGCCAGAAAAGGAGGACCGTCGCCACAAAGCTGAAGGAGCCCATCCGGGATGAGGTGGAAAAACTCCTCAAGACAGGTTTTGTATCGGAGATCCAGTATGGAGGCTAGGCCTCCAATGTGATAATGGTTAAAAAGAGTGATGGGCGATGGAGAATGTGTAGACTTCTCACTTTTAAATAAACCATGCCCCAATGATTGTTACCTTCTGTCTCAAATTGACGCGCTGGCTGACTCAGCCGTCGATTTTTCTATGATGAATTTTTTAGATGTTTTTTCAGATTATCATCAAATCAGGATGCACCCACCCGACGTCAAGGACGTCTCCTTCATTACAAGAGAGGGGTGCTTCAGTTATAAGACGATGTCGTTCGGGTTGAAAAATGCAGGAGCTACATACCAGCGAATGATGCACCGAGTCTTCAAGGGGCAGAGGGGAAGAAACTTGGAGGTATACATGAAAGATCTAATGGTAAAGAGCAGAGATGTGGAGTCCCACTTGCTTGACCTATAGGAAACGTTCGCCACGTTGCGGAAGTTTAAAAAGCGGTTGAACCTCTTAAAGTGTGTCTTTGGGGCGACCAGGGGAAAATTCATGTGTCATCTCCTCACCTCAGCTGGGGTGGAGACCAACCCTGATAAGGTGAAGGTCATCAAGGAGTTGGAATCTCCGCGAAGCACCAAAGAAGTTCAGCGTCTAACGGGGAAGCTGGTCGGGCTGAGTAGGTTTCTCTCCAGGGCATGGGAGAAGTGTTCACCCTTCTTTAAAGTGTTGCGGGGGAATCAAGGTTCGAGTGAACAAAAGAATGTGAGGAGGCGTTCCCAGCCTTGAAGAGTCAACTCGCTCAGGCCCCACTCCTCCAAGGGCCTAAGGAGGGGGAGGACCTGACTTTGTATCTGGGAGTGGGAGTTGAGGCCGTAAGTTTCGTCCTGGTCAGAGAAGAGGGTAAGAAACAGCTACCCATCTATTATGTCAGCAGTATCTTAAAGAAGGCAAAACTTCGTTACCCGATTCTAGAGAAGTTGGTTTTCTCTTTGGTTATCTCAGCTAGAAAGCTTAGACCATATTTTTAAGCGCACTCGATCAAGATAGTGACTGACCACCCACTTCGCAAGATCTTTGAAGGGGTGGAGCACTCAGGAAGGTTGGCTAAGTGGTCCATCGAGCTGAGCGATTTTAACATCTCCTTTGTGTCGCGGCTCTCGATTAAGGCACAGGTGGTGGCCGACTTTTTGGCCGACTATGTCGTCGAGGTGGAAAGTGAAAGGCTCGTGCAGCAGGTAGCCTGGAAGGTGTTGGTCGACGGGGCCTCGAGGAGGCATTCTTTGGGGGCGGAGTGGCGTTGGTAAGCCCTCTGGGGGCCTTGATAGAGCAGGTAGTGGCCCTGCATTTCCCGGTCACTAACAACCAGGCGGGTATGAGGCCGTGATAGCTGGGCTACGTCTGGCCAGAGAACTGGGTGTGTAGGATGTGGAGGTGTTCACAGACTCAGTGGTAGTGGCATCGTAAATCAAAGGCGAGTACAAGGCGAAGGAACCCACTCTCCTGAGATACTTGACCAAGGTAAGGGGGCTCATCGATGGTTTCCTATCATTTTCCATTAAATACATTCCCCGGGAGAAGAATGATGCAGCTGACCGATTGGCCAAGTTCAAACCCAGGGCCGCGGTACTTTAACGGAACTGTTTCGCCCATCGATCGAGGAGGGTAAGTTGATGGAGGTGGAGCGGAGCCCCTCGTGGGTAGACCCCTTTGTGACCTCCTTGACCACAGGTGAACTCTCGAAGGGGATCTGGGACAAAAAAACGTTTCTGGCATGAGTCAGCTTATTACTTGATGCATGCATGAGGATTGTACCGGAAAACCCTTTTGGGACTCCTGGCCCGATGCGTGACGGAAGAAGTTCCAAAGATCCTAGAAGAAGTACACTCTAGCGAGTGTGGCAGCATCTCGAGAGGCAGAACCTTGTAAGCAAGGGTGGTCCGACAGAGGTTTCTCCTAGTCAGCCCAGAGACTTAGGAGCATCACAGCACCCTGGCCCTTCGCCATTTGAGGGATGGACTTGGTCGGACCTTTCCCCCAGGCAAGTGGGCAAAGGAGGTTTCTCCTAGTCATGACCGACTACTTCTCGAAGTGGTTGGAAGTAAATGCGCTGGCCAAAGTGACCTCCCAGGTGATTCGCATCTTTGTATGGGGAGAGATCATATGTTGTCATGAGCTCCCACAGGCACTGGAGAGACCCCTTTCAAACTTTCTCACGGTTGTGAGGTCGTTCTGCCCGTGGAGTTCGAGGTCAAGTCACCTCGGGTAGAAGCTGTCAAGGAAGGTGGCGAAGAATGGAGGATAGAAAACAAAGGGGGGCTACGACACTCACTGGACCTAATAGAGGAGTTCCACGACATGGTCGCTGTCAGGCAAGAGGAGATCAAGCCACGGATGGTCAGGTACTTTGACAAGCATGTCAGAGTCAAGTAGTTCGCAGAGGGAGGTCTGGTCTTAAAAAAGGTAGACGTTGCAGGGAGATCAGCTGCAGTAGGAAAGCTTCATCTGACTTGGGAAGGTCCATACATCATCGAGGAAGCACTAAAATCAGGAGGATAGAGACAGTCTGCTTTCTTTTGTGCTCATTGTGTAGCAAGATCTGGGGAGGGAGGCCGATGTTGTATTCAGGCCTCCACCAGAGTTTTGGCCTTCACAACAAAAGAAGTCAAATCACTTGTGCTGGGATCCAGAGTTTGAAGTGCAGAGATGATATCAAAAGGATGTAGCAAGCTGTCTTTCCAAGAGTAGAGAGAATGAAGCTACTTGCACATTGTCTTGGCCGTCTCATGATACATAGTCATGCGGTAAGGTTCGGTGTCCATGGCATTTTGGATCCAAGATTGGACCTGATCGTCATCACGCAACCATTCGTCAGTAGGAGCATGGGAACGTCGCGGGTAAGGTGATGAAGAAGACAAAGTTTTGCTTCCCACTAAGAGAGATGGTGGTGATCCGAAGCTCATCGCGGACTTCAGGAGAGGGAGCCACGGCACGAGCCGGAAGAAAGTAAGCAGTCGTGGAGTCCATGACAGCAAGAGAGACAGCCGACATTGAATTAGAGAAGAAACAGCAGCGGACTCCAGGAAGCAGGGAAGGTCGCAGAGAACAGACCGCAGTGAGTAGCGGCGAACAGCGGCTACGGAGAAAGTCGCAGCGAACAGCGACGAACAGCAGCTACAGAGAAGGTCGCAGCGAACAACAAAGAGAAAACCGCCCGAACAGGAGGATGCAGAGAGAAGAACCGAGCAAGCCCGCATCGGCAACAGAGAACAACACCAGAACATGTAGGGGAGCAAGACCGCGGCGGGTAAAAGAAAAACACCGCGGGTAGAAGAGGAGCCCACGCAAAGAGCAATAAAACTCCGCGTTGCAAGAGACGACAAGAAGTTCGCGACGGCTAGAAGAAAGAAGGCGCGACGGATAGAAACAGACCGCAGTCCACGATGAAGAGAATCAATCTGCGATAAGAAGAGGTTGAGTGAGGAAGAACAATCCGCGACAAAGAGAAGCAATCCGCGATAAGAAGAGGTCGAGCGGGTAAGAACAGTATGTGACTAGAAAAGGCCGCAGCGGATAGAGACAGACCGTAGCGGATAGAAGCAGGATGGCAGTTCAGAAGCCGCAAGAGAGAAAGAGGGAGAGGTCGAACGGTAAAGGCCGGAGCGGTCAGGGGGAAGTGGGGCCCAGACGAATCCCTATAAAAGGGAGAAGAGAGAAGAGACGGGAGGGAGGGAGGAGAAAAGCGAGCCCGCACAAGGGGATGCGGTTAAGAAAAAGAGACCGCCCAAAGGTGGGCGGTTAGGAAACCGGAATTTAGGAGGCGGACAGGAAACCAGGCCGACGGTCAGAAAAGGGGTTATCCGCCAGGAGGATCAGTGGACCTCTGATACCATGTAAAAGGGTTGAGTAAACCTTCTATATAGTTCTTGAATTGTAAAATACAAATGTGAGTACAAATATATAGGAAGAGAGAGAGAGAGATCTCATTTTCAGGACTAATATAAGTGGAAGAATAAAGCCTATAATGGGCCACTAAATGGGCCTTTACAAGTTGTTTTCTAACATTTTTTGTTTTGTTATTAAGTTAATTGTGTCTCGGAATAATTGCAGAGTTGAATCATTCACATTTGTATCTCATTAGGGTTTACTTCGTGAGCATCTCGTTCATTGGATTGTGCGTTTGATTGTGTGTTTGTACTCTCATCCGCATTTTAGGGTTGCTTGAAGATCTAATGCATTTTTCGTGATTGTTTACATTGCATGTAGAGTTAGGGCATTGCGAGCTCTTTGTCTGTCGATTCGTCTTGCGTCAAATAGCCTACATCATAGTCAAATCATTGTGATCAGGAGGCCTGCTGTACATTGTAAGAACCCGCTCAAAATGAGATAAAAACATATGGAAAAACATGTCACCAGTTTAATGGCACAAGAATCTATGACCTACTAGGTAGAGTTAGAAGCAAGGAAAGTAATTGGATTATCAGTATGAGCAAATGTTGTGGAAGTGGCTGGTGAAAACTCAATAGATAAACCATGTATAAGATAAATAGTCATAAAAATTCATATGCGATAAGGCGCCCCCAATAAGCCTACTAGGAAATCACAGTCTATCTTCAAACAGGTTGACAACAGGCAGAGTGGCGCTATAGCAAAATATGTTGCTTTGATTTTTCTTAAATGAATGTTTATGAATGAGATAAAGGATGTGTCATTAAAAAGCTGAAATTAATTAGAAATGTTACCTTTCTCGTGTTCTCCTATGCTGTTTTCTTGCATTTCTTTGTTTTATTCCTCTCATTCAAAGCCAGAATTAAATGCTTACAGAAGATGTCATTGCACTTGGAAGCAAAAAAACATGTGAGTATGCCTTAATTATAGCAGTAACATTGAAAAGAGGAGGAAACTGACGCGAAGAATGCATGCCTTGATCAGTAAGGCAGAGGCAACAACACAAATAGCAGAAGAGCGCTTGACTGAAGCAAAGATTGCTTCTTGTTGTCAAACGAGCAACGAGGGAGCAGAACACATTCAGATCTAGAATTGGTGTGGTTCTCATACAACAAGAAAAATCAATCACCTATTTGGCTATTTCAGTTATGCCTTCACTCGGACAGCATGAACAACATCAATCTATGAAGCCAAACTTATGGCACTCATCCTTTCTCTTTTCCTCAAAAATAGCACTCCTATTTTCTTAGCTGACCGTTCATAGTCAGTATACTCTCTATTGCCTCCATGATAAAATGATCCACACCCAACCCAACAATAATGAGTCTCAATTTTTTTCTATGAATGTACATAGAACTTAGGGCATCTCATTGAATCCCTCTCGCGATAAACGAAGTGAGTTCCTGATGCGGAGCATAGACGAGGACTTGCAGTGGATGACGAGTTTGGGTCCGTTCGCGGCCAATTGACGACTTTTCATATATGGCGTCCCGAATCGACGATCGGACTCCACGGATGCGTGCGGATTCACATTGCGAATCAATTTTATATATTAGTTTATTATATTTGCATTTATGATTGACCCTACCTCAGGTCAATCATAACCGTTTGATGGGGGATGCCCTACTCTTTGATTTATTATAAATAGAGGTGATAGAGGGCTGATCGAAACATTGCAGAATTTGGAGAAACAGAATTTGGAGAAGAAAATTCCCGGATCCTCGCAATCCCGCCACGGTGCCGACTCCGTGGAACCCTAGGTGACGACTCCTAAGCTTCTATCTCCTAGGCTTGTATCTCCCTCCCCAAGGAGAAGAAATTCCTAAAATTCGTTTTGAAACGAAATTCCAGAACTCCGTTTCGAACTGAAATTCAAGAACTCAATTTCGAAGGGTTATTAAGAAACTTTGTTTCAAAATGGTCTTCAGAATCTCCGCTTCGAAACGCAGTTCTTGCACACTGATACGAAACGGTGTTCCAAAAATACCGTTTTGAAATGGTGCTCCGAAAGATCATTTTGAAACGGCGTTCTGGGAACTCTGATACAAACGGTGTTCCGAAAAGACCGTTTTAAAATGGTAGTCCGAAAAGACCATTTTGAAACAGCATTCTGGGAACTCTGTTTTGAAGCAGCATTCGAGGAACTACGTTTCGAAGCGGCATTCGAGGAACTCCGTTTCGAAGCCCGTTTCAAACAGGAACTTCATTTCGAACGTCGTTTCAAAACGGAGCTCCCAGAACGTTGTTTTGAAATGAAGTTAGAAAACGCCGTTTCGCAAAGTCCCAGAACGTGGTTTCGAAAAACGGAGTTCCCAGAACATCGTTTCGTAACGGAGTTCCTAGAACGATGTTTCGTAACGGAGTCCCCAAAACGCCGTTTCGTAACGGAGTTCCCAGAATGTTGTTTCGCAACGGAGTTCCCAGAACGTCGTTTGCAACGGAGTTCCCAGAACGCGGTTTCGCAACGGAGTTCCCAGAACGCGGTTTCGCAATGGAGTTCCCAGAACGCGGTTTCGCAACGGAGTTCCCAGAACGCTGTTTTGCAACGGAGTTCCCAGAACGCCGTTTCGCAACGGAGTTCCCAGAACGCGCTTTCGCAACGTAGTTCCCAGAATGCGGTTTCGCAACGGAGTTCCCAGAACGTTGTTTCGCAACGTAGTTCCCAGAACGTCGTTTCGCAACGGAGTTCCCAGAATGCCGTTTCGCAACGGAGTTCCCCAGAAAGCCATTTCGCAACGGAATTCCCAGAAGTCGTTTCGAAACAGAGTTCCCAGAACGTTGTTTCAAAATGGTCTTCCGGACCACCGTTTTAAAACGGTCTTTTCGGAGCACCGTTTCACATCGGAGCGCATGAACTGTGTTTTGAAGCGAAGATCCTAAAGACCATTTCAAAACGGAGTTCCTGAATTTTTGAAATGAAGTTCTGGAATTTCGGTTCACAAAGTTCTGAATTCGTTTCGAAACGGATTTCAGGAATTCCGTTTTGAAACAGAGTTTAGGAACTCCGTTTTGAAACGTAGTTTAGAAAGTCTTCAAATTTTATCGCTCCTGTTTGTGGCCCGCACCTCTTGTAGTGCATTGGGACATGAGACGTCCCCTCTTGAACCATTGCATTAGGATCAAGGAATCACAATTGCCTGCTTTCTTCTGTAAACACGCCAGTCGTCATATGGTGGCATGAACGGAGATGAGAATGATAAAGAAGCTATCGATGCAATGAGTGGTAAATGGAAGTAAGAATCAATTGTACCAAATATCACATCAAGAAACATAGGTCCAACAAGAGGGTGATAAAATTTGTAATGTCTTTTGAGTATGAGAATAGCCGAAACTCAAACATCACATGATGTTTTAGTTGAATCGAATTGATTCAAGTTGTATTTAAGTTACTCAAATCGGCTTAAATTAGTTTACAAGTCAATTTTGAATTCTCGATGGCTCGCTTGAGAAATAATTCAAATTGACATGAAATAATGGTTTGTAGCTATTTAGAATATATTGAGGCCCAAATATAAGGTTAGTGACTATTGTTCATCACTTGTAGGTCTGAATCAACTCTGAATTGGGTCAATGATGAACTAGAAATTTTGAGTTGGCTCTACCAGATTCCAAGTAGCCTTGAATCATAAGATTTTGATTCGGGCCTACAACAACAACGCTCAAGCCTTTATCCCACTATAGTAGGGTCGGCTATAGATCTTTTGTTGTCATTGTGCCCTTCATAAATTTTGATTCGGGCCTATGGGCTCAAATTTGATTTCGAATCGAGATGAATTCAAAAATTTTGAGCTAGAGTTGAGTTTAAGTCGCTCAAATTTGATTTCGAATCGAGATGACAGTTCAATACGATCATGAATAAGATATAACCAAGTGAGAGACGCGAGTAATCATCAATAAATGTTACAAAATAGCGATAGCCAAAAACACTAGGGACTTTATAGGGTCCCCAAATATCAGAATGAACTAAAGAGAACGGAGTATCACTCTGGATACATGTAGGAGGAAAATAAGTACGATGTTGTTTATCATAGATACATACATGATTCACAAGTAAATTCACGTAATGAAACATCTGGAAGAGCCTTCTTGAGAATCGTGAGGGGAGCATGCCCAAGGCGGCGATGTCAATCATCAGTGGAGACAGTTGAGAGGATGGTGGGTGGAATGTCCAAGAGATACAGCCCATTTGACAGCTGCCTTTTACCAATGGTACTCTGCGTGCGGCGATCCTGCACAACAAAGAAGGAAGGAGAAAATGTTATACAACAGTCAAGTTCCTGAGTAAGACGACTAACTGATAGAAGATTGAAGGGAGATCCTGACACATGAAGAACCGAGGATAAAGGGAGAGTGGGGGTGAGCCGAAGATCAGCCGCGCTAGAGACCAGAGTACTGTCGCCATTGGTGACAGTAATGAACTTGGATAAGCATATTGTATATATTGTGGGGGTTTCTGGGATGTAATGTGGTGAGTAGCACCCGAGTCCACGATCCAGTGGGGGCTATGGGAAAGATAAGATATACCTTCAGTGGAGAAAGACACAACCGAGACAAATGAGCGACTGATAACACCTTAGAGCTATTGAAGCTGGGTGCGGAGAGCAGTGATATCCGGTCGGGTAGAAGAATCAGAATCCTGTTGAGGAGCAGCAGTGGGTGCAGAACTAGTTGTAGCAGAGGCAGCAAGATGTGGAGGCAGACCATGTTTGCGGTAGCAGGTAGCTTCAAGATAACCTTCTCGACCACAATAAGTATATTTTAAGGCAGAGCGGTCAGTACGTCCTCGTCCCCGAGACGTATGGCAGTCTTCCCGAGTTGAAGAGCCACGAGCTGCAGCAGGAGTAGGTAAGAAGGGTTGTTGAAGGAGAGTGAGAGAGAAATTTGTTGGAACCTCAGAGGGGAGGGGTAACCTTGAGCAGCATAGACACACATCGGACAGTGTGGGTGTTACGGTGGGCCAACCCTCCTATTATCCTGCCTTGGCAGCGGAGGCCCCACTCGCTCTACAGGGTCGCGGCCCGTACACCCCAACCCCTCTCAGCAACCAGTTTAATCACTGCGGGTTGTTGAGGCGGGGATTCGATCCCCGCCTCCTTCATAAGAACCTTTCAACACAGGCCTCATCACCAACTGAGCCGCGGCTCAGTTGGTGATGAGGCCTGTGTTGAAAGGTTCTTATGAAGGAGGCGGGGGATCGAATCCCCGCCTCAACAACCCGCAGTGATTAAACTGGTTGCTGAGAGGGGTTGGGGTGTACGGGCCGCGACCCTGTAGAGCGAGTGGGGCCTCCGCTGCCAAGGCAGGATAATAGGAGGGTTGGCCCACCGTAACATAAAAGTGCACTTTTATGTTACGGGTGGGTTGCCCCCCTATTATACTGGGTCATCTATCAAACCCAGCGGGGGACCCACCCGCTGTACAAGGCCGCGGCCCATGCACCCCAACCCTTCTCGGTAACCAGTTTAATCACCGCGGGATGTTGAGGCGGGGGCTCGATCCCCCTACCTCCTTGACAAGAGGACTTCAACATGTCCTTCATCACCAACTGATCCGCGGCTCAGTTGGTGATGAAGGACATGTTGAAGTCCTCTTGTCAAGGAGGTAGGGGGATCGAGCCCCCGCCTCAACATCCCGCGGTGATTAAACTGGTTACCGAGAAGGGTTGGGGTGCATGGGCCGCGGCCCTGTACAGCGGGTGGGTCCCCCGCTGGGTTTGATAGATGGCCCAGTATAATAGGGGGGCAGCCCACCCGTAACAGTGGGCGTTGTAGAGAAGGAAAGAATGTGAGCCCGGACACTGGAGGTGGGGTAGAACTCGGACCATCATCATCGAAATCTCAATTGCTTCCTTTTGTGCTCGTTGTGTAGAAAGATTTGTGGAGGGAGGCCAATGTTGTATCCAAACACCAGAGTTTTGGCCTTCGCAACAAAAGAAGACAAATCACTTGTTGTGTCGGGATCCAGAGTTTGAAGTGCATATATGATATCAAAGAGATGTAGCAAGTTGTCTTTCCCAGAGTAGACAGAATGAAGCTCCTCCCACATTGCCTTGGCCGTCTCATGATACATAGTCATGCGGTAAGGTTCGGTGTCCATGGCATTTTGGATCCAAGATTGGACCCGGTCGTCATCACGCAACCATACGTCAGTAGGAGCAATGGGAATGTCGCGGGTAAGGTGATGAAGAAGACAAAGTCGTGCTTCCCACTAAGAGAGATGGTAGTGATCCGAAGCTCATCGCGGACTTCAGGAGAGGGAGAAGCGGAATGAGTGGGAAGAGAGGAAGCAGTCGTGGAGTCCATGACAGCAAGAGAGACAGCCGACAACGAATAAGAGAAGAAACCGCAGCAGACTCCAGGAAGAAGGGAAGGCCGCAGAGAAGGGAAGGTTGCAGCGAACAAACCGCAGCGAGTAGCGGCGAACAGAGGCTACGGAGAAGGCCGCAGCGAACAGCGACGAACAGCGGCTACGGAGAAGGTCGCAGCGAACAATAAAGAGAAAGCTGTCGGATATGAGAATGCAGGGAGAAGAACCGAGCAAGCCCGCAGCGGCAAGACAGAACAAGACCAGAGCGGGTAGGGGAACAAGACCGCAGCGGGTAACAGAGAAGCACCGCGGGTAGAAGAGGAGCTCGCGCAAAGAGCAAAAAAACTCCGCATTGCAAGAGACAGCAAGCAGTCTGCGGCAGCTAGAAGAGAAGAAGTCGCGGCGGATAGAGACAGACTGCAGTCCGCGATGAAAAGAATCAATCCGCATCCGAATTGGGAAGGTCCATACATCGTCCAGGACAGATTGAAATATTGGCCCGAGAAAATCCCGTTGACCGGACTCCCACTAGTCTTGTTCTTCTGTGAAAGCCCTGTAGATTGAACATGTGCTGCTGAATGTTGAAAGGTAGTTGTTTGTTTCCCATTTGAGAGAGTTGTATGGTGATAGAATGATTTGATTGCTCCTATTGTATTTCCGTGTGAGAGTTTGAAGGGAAGATGAAAAGTGACATTTGATATCACTGTTGAAATCTCTTAGGGCCCGTTCGTTACGCGGGAATTGGGCCGTTGGAATTGGTATTCATTTACCAATTCCAATTAGGGCCGTTCGGTATGGCAAAAAAAAACCGTCGCGCCTTGCTGCTGCTGCTCCCGTCGCGCCTTGTTGATGCTGCTCCCGTCGCGCCTTGCTGATGCTGCTCCCGTCGCGCCTTGCTGCTGCTGCTCCCGTCGCGCCTTGCTGCTGCTGCTCCCGTCGCGCCTTGCTGCTGCTCCCGTCGCGCCTTGCTGCTGCTCCCGTCGCGCCTTGCTGCTGCTCCCGTCGCGCCTTGCTGCTGCTCCCGTCGCGCCTTGCTGCTGCTCCTGTCGCGCCTTGCTGCTGCTCCCGTCGCGCGCTGGTATCTTCTTCTACTTGGGAAATCTAGACTGAAATCAGTCCAGATCTCTTGTGAAATCTGGACTGAAATCAGTCCAGATTTCTTGTGAATTCTGGACTGATTTCAGTCCAGATTTCACAAGAAATCTGGACTGATTTCAGTCCAGATTTATTGTGAAATATGTACTGAAATCAGTCCAGATTTCTTGTGAATTCTGGACTGATTTCAGTCCAGTTTTCACATGAATTCTGGACCAAATTTTTTTGTTTAGTGTTGTAGATTTACTTTCATGGAATGAGATAAAAATCAGTAATCGCTACATGTAGTTATGTGTTATAATTTTCACTCACATGATTTCTTCCAAATATTGAAGCATGTATGTGGTTGTGTGTGCTTTTGTGGTTGACTATGTAACGTATGCTTTTTTATGTTTAGATGGATGAAACAGTGAAACGTCGTAGGCGTAGGAGAGCAGCAGTAGCTGCTGCTCTTGCTGCTTCTGTCATAGTGATGATGAAATGTGGGGTTAGAAGAAATATCGTGGGTGCTGATGCAAAAAATATTGAAAGGAAAAGTTTGTTTAGCCGTTTGTATGGCGGAACAGATATAAATTGTTTTAACCAGCTTCGGATGAATAGAAGCTCGTTCGAAGTTTTGTGTAACATGCTAATCCAGCGTGGTTTGTTAAGAGACACAAAAAATGTAGGAATTAGAGAGACAGTCAGCGTTTTTTTACATGTTTTGGGGCACAACAAAAAATTTAGGGTTGTGGGCGGGACGTATCTACGATCAACAGATACAATTAGCCGTCATTTCAAAACGGTGCTGCGAGCAATTCTGAAATTAGGTCCTGAGTTTATAAAACTCCCAGATGCGTCAACAGTACAAAGATGACGTCATTTTCCTGTAAGTTATATTTTTTACAATCCTAAGTTTTATTTTAAAATATCTAAACTGTCCAGATGTCCATATAGGATTGCATTGGTGTGATTGACGGCACTCATATTGAAGTGACAGTGCCTACTAAAGATCAGGGTAGGTATCGGAATAGAAAACAGGTCATTACAACGAATGTAATGGCCGCATGTGATTCAAATATGAGGTTTTTGTATGTGTTACCGGGATGGGAGGGCTCCTCATCGGACTCCAGAGTTTTGCGCAATGCACTAGAAAGAGCAGATTGTTTTGAGGTGCCACTTGGAAAGTACTATCTGGTGGATGCGGGATACAACAATGGCCCTGGCTATCTAGCTCCATATAGGTCAACCAGATATCACATGAAAGAGTGGTCTGCACGAGGCAATAACCCCACCAATTATAAAGAGTTGTTCAATCTCCGACACTCAAATGAACGGAATGTCATAGAGCGAACATTCGGCCTCCTTAAAAAAAGATGGGCAATTTTGAGGGGACCATCATTCTATGACATCAAAGTCCAGGTCTATACATTTAAATCTTTAAGATTAAAATAAGTTAATTTATAATGAATTTTTAATTACCTTTTAATTTTAACAGGTTCAAATTATAAACGCTTGCTGCATTCTGCATAATTTTCTTATAGAGAGAAGATTAGAAAATCATGGTCGATTGCTTGCCAAGGTAGATGCGGAAATATTAAATCAAGATACAACTTCTGCTAATTTCGAGTACGCGGATACATTGGCTCCAGTCCAAGCAACACCGGAGTGGAGCACGTTTAGGGAAACTATGGCTATGAATATATTGAATGAGTACTATGCTCATCGGGGCAATTAGAATGTGTTTAATTTGTTAACTTCTTTATAATGCATTTATGTGCAAATTTGTGGGTATGTTATGTGTGTGTGTCTGTGTATATTTTGTTGACTTCAATTTAATACACTGGTTCTACTACATTTTTTTGTTAACTTATATATTATGCAGAAATAAATGGATAAAAAAGGAAATGGGGTCAAACCAAGTGAACGGTCCTATGTTCCATGGACGCCGCAGATGGATTGTGCGTTATCGACTGCTCTCCTTGAGCAGCAAAATCTGGGAAATAAGGCGGCTAGCGGCTGGAAAATTGTCCCGTACACGGCAGCAATACAGGCATTGAAGGATGATTGTCACGTTGATATTAGTAAGGAGAAGATAATGGTCAGGATTAAAACATGGAACAAATACTACCAGAAAATATCGACTATGCTGGATACCAGTGGTTTCGGATGGGATTGGGAGCGTAATGTGGTGAAGGTTGACAGCGAAGAAGTCTGGGCTAACTACGTACAGGTAATATTTTAGTTGAACAAATATTTAACTGTGTAGAGATTATATTAAATTTTGATTTTAATTTAAACTAAACTTGTAGGCGCATCCGACAGTGAGACATTATCGGAGCAAGGTGATCGTCAATTTGGGTGACTTAGCTATGATTTGTGGGGTTGATCGAGTCACTGGAGCTAATGCTGCTACTGCGACTGAGCAAATGAACGAGATCCACATTGAAGACTCAGTGGACAAAAACGGCATTGAGGAGGTTGAGCCAAAGAGCAAGAAGAGGAAGGAGAAAACATCTGCGGTAGATATTATTGCTGATGTTGTTTCTGCGATAGCGAGGAACATGGAGCATGATAGCAGCGTGACTTCTCAGCCGCCACCGCCACCACCTTCGATCTCAAGGGCAGACAGGATATATGTCGTCATTACAGCTATTGCAGATTTGACTGAGACTGAGGTCATACAGGCTATCGATATGCTGAGTGATGACGACAAGAAGGCCGACGTGTTCATGGCTTTACTGATGCCCAATTAGGAGGACCTGGCTCCGCTTACATCTACGCGATTGATTAGATTATGTTAAGGACTTTTGGCATCATGTGCGGACTATTATAATGCTGTGGACTATTTGAATTTTTTTTAATGTTTGGTTCGTGAACTATTAATTTTAATTCTGTTGAAGTATGATTTTTGTTTAGCAATTTCAATTCAGTTTATAATAAAAATTACAAATTTGAATTCTGTACTTTGAATTCCAGGCTACAGCCGAACATCGGAATTGCTAATTCCAATTCCTGTGACAGAATTCTTGCATTCAGCCGAACAGCAGAATTGGAATTGAATTCAATTCCAATTCCTGCGGGAATGGGAATTGAATTCAATTTCAATTCCTGCAGCTCAATTCCTGCGAAACGAACGGACTCTTACTGATATTGTGAAATCCAGTGATGGGCTTTCTTTAATAGGTTATTTTTATAATTAAAATTAGAAGAACTTAGTGTGTTGATTTGCTCTGAGCTAGAAATAGGGAAATTAAATATCGTATTGTGTTTAGAGATTACGTGGAGTCTCTTTACAAGAATAGGAAGTGAATTTTAGTTCTTGTGTTAGAAAATTCGTGGAACGACTTTCCTGTGAGAGTGAGTGAAAATTCCCCTCGGTATCCGTGTGCGATAAGCGGCCGACGGGAGATCGAAGGTGACGAGAGAATTCTTCGCGTGATTGTCATCGACTTCGAATATGGAAAGACGCCTCTTTCTGTGGGTAACTTGTTCTTCTCCTCTTTTGTGTCTATATTTTCTCGTAGGATACTAGATTCATTGTTGGGTTTTCGCCCAAATTTTGTCAACGAACGCCACGTTGAAAACTCCAAACGAAAACGTATTTGGAGTTCACGATTTTCGTTTTGCTACGATAAGGGGAACGGAACAAAAATTATAAATTTCCTTCCCCGAACTTAGAATTGAACCATTTTATTAAGAAAATCCATTTTTAACAAAATAGTGATTTGTGTTTTTTTTCAAATATCAAAGTTGTTTAATTTCAAAATCTGCGCAACGCCTGCTCTAATTTATTTGCAAAAATTAATTTAATCATCGCATGCATTTAGGGTTTCCTAGAAAAAGCTGACAGTCAAGCAAACCCTACGTGTCGTCCTGCATCGGTAAGTGGGGTTAATTTTGTGGGTGGGTGGTGTTAGATATAGTGTACATCCTGTGTGCTAGAGTTGGCTTAGGCTTACCTTGAGTGTTGCGGACACCCTTTCTTGTACATGTATATACATCACTTTGTTCATGTGAATATATCATATACAATCCTTAATTCCTATCATGGTATTAGAGCGAAGAAAAACCTTACCCTGGGCGCTCTTCCTGAAAGTGCATCATACACGCTTGATCCCGTCGCAGGTTCGGCGTCTTCCTCGTCGCATCTTCTTCGGATCACATCGCATATTCCTGGCAGTGAAACCAGTTTAGGTCCAAAAACATTTTGTGAAGCGACACGATCGGGCTCGGTAAGAAGAGCCAATGTTGCCTATCATACAGATCCTGGGAGAGCACTTACGCGATGTGTCCCGATTGGGATCGAGAAGAAGTGGCTCACTGTGGTTGGAGATCCGGAGGAGGTCGGGTTATCTCCAGAGATCTGGAAGTGGATGGGTTGGCACCAGAGATTGGAAGAGAATGGAATGTCATCGAAGATCTGGAGGACGGGCCGAAGATTGGAAGATGATGGGTCGGCGCCAGAGATCGGAAGAGGACAGGCTATCGCCGGAGATCTGGAAGTGGACGAGTTGGCGCCGGAGATTGGAAGAGAATGGACTGCCACCGGACAGGCTATCGCCTCTCTAGGGGTCGGGAACGAGCGAAGGGAATGAAAAACGTGATTTTAGGAGCGCTAAACACAGGGGCACGACAGATTCTGGAAAACGGGGTAAAAGGCATTTTTACGATTCGTGCTTTTCAAAGAGCAGTGCATTCAAACGATAAAAAAACAAGTCCAGCGATTGGAATATAGCGTTTCCATCCATTGGAGCTGTCCCAAACAGAGTCTAGGTCTCCCCTGACGAGGTCTCACCTGAAGAGGTCTCCCCTGATGAGGTATCCTCATGTATTTCTGATCTCGACGAATTACGGGTTATACATATAACAACGATGTCTATACATTTATAAGGATTTGTTGAGAAGAGGAGTGTTAAAGATGAACAACTTTAAAAATAGTTATTGAAAGCAAAAATAAATAAAAGATGTTTGAATAATAGTTTATGAAAGTTAATTAGCACATTTTAGCATCTACATATATGCGGACTCAAAACAGGAATGAGCAGTCGGCAAATAGTAATGCAATCACCGCCCAGTTATGAGATATTAAGTTTAGTGATATAATACACTCTGTGACATGCGCATTTCATGTTAAACACAACCTTAAAGAGTAAATGTCTACCATGAGTTCACACAATGTAGGAGCAAACTAATAACAAAGAGACCAAGCACCATAAGAAGATGCCAAATTTATTTGATTCGATCCACTATTGAGAAGCCACATAAGTATATAAGTACAATTTAACAAGAACAAATTTGCCAAAGTGAAATTGTATCCTCCTCTGAGAGAAATATATTGTAAGCTAATAGATAAGGGGGGAAACACAATTTGCATGTACTGTTTTTCAAACATGGAAATTATGTTATAAATCAATTTCAATAAGTACAGGGCTCCAATTTCTAAAGGTAAGAAACATAAACACACTTATGATTGAGAACCAAGAAGTTACACCATTTAGAGAAAAATAACTTAAGAATATAAACCACACAAACAATCTTACATTACCTCTGAATTTGTGAACAATGCCAAACCCATCAAAAATTCGAACTTTTGAATCTGCTGATGTGATCATAATCTGTTGAGCATCTTCAGGTGAGAACTGCAAGAAAATCAAGGTAGAAGACGAGTAAACAACCCAATTCTGTAATACTAAAAAGGAAAGAACTGGAGTGTTTATTCTTCCCCACCTGTAACCCAGTAACCCTTTTTCCAGCAGATTTATGTTTGCCTTCAATTGAAAATTGCATGTAGGTTTGCAAGCTATTGCCTGCCCACAACAATACAACTTAAGAGAAGTATCATCCTCCTAACTCCACAAAGTAAACATAAGACGCAGAACTGCACCTAAAGTCATGAAACTATAGGGCTTCAATGCCCCCTCCTAGGTTAAGAAATTATATGCATAACAAGTAGCAAGATTACAGCATAAATCCGTATAAGTACTTGAGGATAAAAAAAAAGTGAAAGCCCTTAATATATGGGATGAATACCTAAGAACTCAAAAAAATGGCAATTTCCATTGATAGAGCCAACAACAAAACCCTGTTGCAACAAAAGAATGATTAGCATTACTCATCAAGCGTATCCTTGAAAATAAGTAAATAATACCACAAAAATTCAAAGAAAAAAATCACAGAGATGTTTTTAGTCATGAGTTAACCTTTCCATCCGGACGATAACACACGGCGGTTACAATATCACGTATGTCGGCCCAATCAACCACAAGGTTCTTCGAAACACCCCAAATGCGAACTTTGCCGTCTATGGAGCCACTGATGAAATATCTTTCATCAACAGGATTGAATTGAATACAAGTAACTGTTTCCAATCAAAATAACGGGGGAAAATTAGGTTGGCTCAATTAAGTAGTAGTAAAACAAATGTTAAGAAATTTATTTATTAATATAAAGAAGGCGCTATGGTATGTGGGAGATTCTCTTGCAAAGACAAGCAAGGTTAACTAAAACTTCAAAATAAAAAACTTGACACAAGAATCTAGGAAAATATGACTGCAAATATCATGAAAACAAATAAAACTCTCTTCAACTTTCAGGTTTCAGCGTAATCAAGAGAAAAACTGTAAACTAGCTAACTAAATTTTCAGTTCAGATAATTAAAAGATACACGGGCTCAAACATTTCTGCTGTTTACCATAATCATTGTGCCGAAAAACTCGAACGCATCCATTGCAGCCAGCTTTCCACAAACGAACAGTTTTGTCCATAGAGGACGTAAGAAGAAACTGCAAGAAAACATCTCAAACATGAATAAAGATAGTAGAATGCTATACAAAAACATATTAGAAACAATAAGCATGTAATGTTTGATAAATTTCTAACATAGTGCAGAAAATCAACATCTTAAACATTTACAATTTGAGCGCTTGGGTTCTAAAAGATCGAAGCGCATAACTTACATCTGATGCAGACCATGAAACGTCTAGGATATCACCAGTATGTCCAATAAATTCTTGTAGTGGTTTTTCCAAGATCTTAAAAGCTTTCTTTGGGAATACAATTGAAGCGCAGCTGCCCTTCACTCCAATTAATGAGCTACATTTGGATTTTCCAAAACAATTTGCTGGACCATTTTCGACAATACACTTGCAGGAGGTTTCTGCTTCCTTAATCTGCCATATGCGAACAATACAATCTTCACCCCCACTAGCTAGATACCACCCCGATGGGCTAAATTTCATAGTCCTCACTGAACCCTTATGTGCCAGGAATTCTTGTTCGATGAATAACCCAGTAAGTTCTATACACCGTTTCCTGTGTCTCAGTACTTTAGTTCTCATGGTCCTAGATAATTGGGAATTTTTAACAGAGGTATCATTCTTGCACATTACTACTATATGTCTTTGGTTAATAAGCCTTCTCCACCAATTCCTATGCTTTTTTCTCCTTGTAAAAACTTCACATTGTTTTTCTTCTGAAGGTGAAACTTTTCTGTTCATTAGTTCACGCACAGAGGAGTGCAAGCCCAATAACTTTTCAAACTCCATGTATGTCAAAATTTTGTCTGAACCTAGCTCTTTAAGCATGCTAGGCAAACCATTATCCCCATGCTCGTGAACTGTGAATACTTTTCCATTATCAAGATTCCTTATGCAATATAAGGAATCTTCTTGTCTCCCATCATTTGATTCTGAGAATGAATCCAAGGAAGCAACATTGCTTTTTGCAAGCCTCGGCTCAATGCACTTAGGCAAAGCAGACTCATCTGAACGCAGGGAGAAATCAGACCGTGAGACAATGAAATCCCCAAACTCCATAGTGCTAAAGAACTTTTGCCGTCTTTCCTGAACAGACAGCATGTCTCCCATCCATGATTCTGCGTCAAGGATCCGGAGGTTGAATTCATGGCCTTCGTCTACTGAGAAATATGATGATGCAGAGTCAACAGAAGTTCTAATATTATCATCCGAGTCAAAGAACACTTCTTGCCCAGCATCGGAGTTATACATGTCTGCTAAGCAGCACTCTCAATTCCCAGTTCATTCAACATTTAGGAGAACTTTCAGATTAATGCAAATATCCCAGAAATTGGAAGGTTTGGGACAGAAACTTTGTCATCACAGTTAAGCCCTAAATGCCAATCCTTAAAAGCATCAAAATTGTTTCACTACAAAAAAAAACGCAGAGGAAAGAGTAAACTTTAAGGTTGCAACCACAAGAATTGCAACATAATAAGTACAAAAAAACAAATTAATTTGTTTTGTATGATTCTTTTTTGTTGAAGCAAATAAAAATCATGACAAACAGTTATCAGAACTGGTAAGAACTGGGCAACATACATAGTGAATGGACTTTATCAAAACTGAATGTGAAGAAGAACAATAGTGATGTAAACTAAAAATCTAAGAAGTGACCTTCTCCTCACCGTTAAACCCTATTTTTCTGTTTTTCCTCCTTGGAGATTTCCATCAAAGACAAATGTCTAATGCAGCGCCTCTTTGGGACATATATTTATCACCTCACACTTTCTCCCCTGCTGAATTCCATGAATTCGCGAAATTGAGATAAGATTAATGGAGAGCAATTACTAGTAATATCAGCATAAAGAATGTTCCACCAGTAGGAAAAATAGTTGCCAAAAGCCAGATCTAGATATAGAAACAACAATCTCTGGAGTTAATAAGAAAAATGGAGCTCAAAAACAAGCAAAAGGGAAAAGGGTGGCAGAAGCCGCAACCCTATCAGGAACCGCGGTAAGACAGCGCGCGCCCGCCGGAGGCGGAGGACGCTGTGCTCATAACCCTAACATCCAGCTGTCCATGGAAAAAGGCTAGCGAGCTAGAGAAGCACAGCCAACCAAGGACAGTAGAAGTAGAGATGATGAGAAAACAAAGCACAGAACCCTAAACGAAGAAGGTATCGTTAACAACTGCGGGATGGGAACATCGTCGCTTGCTCGTCGTCCTTATGAGCGCATTAATGCGGCCTTTTAGGACGCAGACCTCATCATGCGTAGGCTCACGGCTACTACTGAAAGAGATCGATCGCTGCAGGCGGAAACTATGGGGTCGCGATGCGAAAGCTGTCGGCCATCGATCTTTTTGGCTTTTTGCTACCATCCCTACGAGCTAGCGGCGGTACCGTACTTCACCTAAGTCTCTCTCTCTCTCTCACTGACATTTAAAGCGCCCGTCCTTTGTCTCTTCTCTTTTTGCTCACTCAAGCAGTCCAGATTGCCGGATTACTCCGGATCCCTACGCAAAAGATCTCGTGACTGCCACGGATAGACATGCAGAATTGAATCAGCATGATGAAGTTTAGATGCTTTCAGAGATGTCTGCCGTCCCGATTCGATCACAATGGCAGCGGCAGAACTCACAGGTGACGGTACTCCGTCTAATGAGATCTGCATCCCAGATGTGTTTCTAAGAGAATTTACAGAAATAAATCGATGCGGGGAGGATCATTGTGGATCCACATTCGCCTCAAACCTTGCGACAAAAATTAAAATAGGTCTGAGAATTCAGAGCTCCGCCGTCGCTCATGCGGAGGCAGCGGCGGGAATGGCCGGAATGGGTTTGTATGCGTCGGGTGAGGGGTGGTGGATGTGGAGACGAAGAAGAAATTGGGCGTCGAAGAGGAGACCTTCGAAGAAGAAGCCATTTCTCTCTGCGTTCAAGTTCACTGCGAAACGACAACTGCCCAAGTCGACAGCTGGTCCAAGTTCTGTTTTGTTATTGTTTCCGGTTGATCGAGACGCAGGTTATCTGTACGGCTAGGATCGGGGCTTCCTCCTCAAGATTAGCGCTGGCTTCTGCCAGGGCTTTTTATACATGAATAATAATGATTCTGTAATTCACTAATTTGTGTATTTTCTTGTCGGTCAAATATGCAAATTTTAAAATGGAACGTTATATTCGTAGCTTTTTGGGGAATTGATATTTCTACTTCAAGTTTGGCTATCACTACTTATATTTTTGAAAATAATACTTATATTTCTAATCTTAAAATCAAATATTTTGACTCATCCCCACATTCATTCGCTCACGCCCAGCCGCCTCTCCCCTCCCGTTACTTTTTGCCCGAAGGTTTGCCCGCCCGCCCGCAAAGCTTTCCCGGGCGGATTTTCGGCCACCGAATCCTCCTTTTCCGGTGATTTTCATTTTGTTGACTCTCTTTTTACCCTCCGGTGAGTCTTTTTCTCGTTTTTCTCTCAAATATTTCCCACCATATAACCCTAGATTTCTCTAATCTCTTTGAAATTTTTTTTGTAGGTTTCTAAATCATATTTGTGCTTCCTAATTTTAAAGTTTTGATTTTTGAAGATTTTTTTCTTTATTAATTTCAAATCTTTTGGTTTTGTAATTTTTTTTCAAAATTATGTTAGGTTATTGATGTTTTTTTTTGTTTTTTTTAGATTAAAATTGAATTAAGATGATATTAAATTGTTGATAAATGATGAATCTTCGCAAAAAAATTTTGTTGATGTTGGACATTTTTTTACACAAGTATGATTTTTCAAACAAAGAAAAACTAATTGATTAGACCAAAACGATTGCAAAAAATTTGGGCATTGTTTTAATTATTTTGAGGGCAGATAACCTCACGACAAGAGCAAAATTTATGGAAATTCTAGGTTGTGACCGCACCGGATCTTATATTGATGGTCAAACTAAGAAAAGTTTTGTAAAAAAAATATATTAAAAAGTCAAGTTCGAAACGTTGTAGATGCAACTTTGAAATGAAATGTCGTAGAGAAGATAATAATGAGTGAAAAATTAAAGTCAAGTATAATTTTCATAACCACAAATACGTTCATCTAGAAGCACACTTGTACATTGTTAGGCTAGATGACAATGAGCGAAAGATACTTGCAAAAATTGTTTAATGTCAAAATAAAGCCACGTAAAATTTTATTATCATTGAAGAAAAGAAATCCAGAAAATATAACCAGTATTAGAACTATTTATAATGAGAAGACCAAGTTGTATTGAAACCAGTTAGATGGTGGGACTCCAATCAGTACTTGTTTAAATGCATCAGTACTCGAGTGTATGCCAAAATTTAGTAAATTCACCTACTGAAAATGAATTTCATCTCCGGTACAATGAAATCCTAAATACTTATGGAACAAAATATCTAAATGTTCTTTCCTATGTCACAACAACTGGATTGACCTTACAATGAATTGTTTGTTTCATGTTGGGTTAGACTTGTAACGCCCGAAACTCAAAGGAGCAAAAGGGGAATAATTTGGGCCAGTTTGAGTTCTGGCTGCAGGCACACGGCCTGGACACGGGCGTGTCCCAGGGCGTGTCAAGCCTGTGTCGACACTAAGGCGTGAAGTCGACACTTTGGTCTCGACATTGTGTCGAGACTGGGCACACGGCCTGCGACACGGGCGTGTCGCAGGGCGTGTCGACCCGTGTCGACACTTAGCCGTGAAGTCGACACAGTGCTTTGAAGTTGGTCGAGACACGGCACACGGCCTGCGACACGGGCGTGTCGCAGGGCGTGTCAACCCGTGTCGACACTCGTCCCGCGAAGTCGACACTTTGGTGTCGACGTGTGTCGAGACCTGGCACACGGCCTGCGACACGGGCGTGTCGCAGGGCGTGTCGACCCGTGTCGACACTTAGCCGCGAAGTGCCGAGACCTTGTACACGGCCTGGAGCCCGGCGTGTCAAGGTGACACGGGCAAGGACACGGGCGTGTCCGAACCCGGTCAGCGCTCGGGTTGGAAACGGGAGAAAATCATGGGGGTACACGGCCAGATACACACGGCCGTGTCAGTTGGAACACGGGCGTGTCAGATCGAACACGGGCGTGTTCGATGCCCGTGTGAGGTTCCAGGTGATTTGATTTTGACGGCGAATGAGGCACACGGCCCTGGACACGGGCGTGTGCCAGGCCGTGTTCGGCCCAGATTGGGCATTTCAGTCCCGAATCGAAGCCGTTCATTTCTTTGACTGAGGATCCAATGGCTGGGGGTTGTTCCTGAAGGGATATACCCGGTTTTGACTTAGAAAACCCTCACTTTTTTCACTTGTTCTCTCTCCAAATCCTTGGAGAAGAAAAGCTAAGGCGAAGAAGAGGAGCTAGATCCGCCATTGGAGGAGCTTCGGAGCTCCGAATCGCAAGCCGACTCCGGATCCACGGAGGCAACGCAAGTGCGGTGATTTCCATCCGATTACTTTTCGATGGCGCCAAAGAGGACCGCAAGGGTAACGATCCTCATCTTGAGCATGAGTCGCTCTTTTCTTTGCATAGGAAGCCCGCTCTCGCGAGTTTGCGGAGAGTTGGAGGCGTTCCTTCGGGTAGATATGTGAAGTCCCCGTTGTTTAGAGTCCGTATGCGAGAACGGACATAGGCATTTTGGTTGAAGCCTACCGGACATGTAGTTGGATCGGTGATGTTGCATTGCATAAGGCCGGAGAAGACTCCGTGCTATTTGGTGTTTTTCGGTTTTCTACGCGGTAGATTGCAGCAGGGAGCCTTGGGGACTAACCCAAAGGTGCCCGGAAAACTGGGCGGACACGAGGTCTTGCCAACTTGGTGCTTGGAAGCCAACTTGAACATAACCGGGTTATGTGACTTGTGATGAAAATGGGACTCGTAGAAGTTTGACCTGCGCATATGGTTTAATTACCGTTGCGTGCGCATATGGTTTAAATTACCGTTGCGTTGTGAGCACGGTTTAGATGGAACCGTACCCACTCTATGTCGTTCGATTAGGGCCGTTGGCATAAGATGAGGGTCTTCGGCGGTCTATGGTTTTAATTACCGTGACCCATGCCAGGAAGACACTGCTCATAGTTTGGTCGTCCAAGAGAGGATGGCGGTGAGTCGGCAGACTTAGACTGCGTTCACCAAGAATGTGCCCTGAGTGCACGGGGTGTGTGGCCGTTGAGCCTCCGCCTGTGATGAAATGACTATATTTATATTGCTCGCTTAAGCTAATGAAATGCAGGGAAGGAGCATCGCCGCCCCGAGTTGGGGGCGGGATCGTTATAATTTGGTCAGCATTGCTGACCGTTGCTTGTTTGCCACCGTGCGGTGGTTTGTTTGCTTGCAGGTGCAGCTGGACCAAGCGGTCAATAGCGGGCTAAAGCCCTTTCTTGCGAAGCTGGCCCTCGAAGGCCCAATGAAATGTTTTATGTTTTATTCATGTATGGCCGCCTGCGTGCCGAAGTTTGGAAAACATGTAAAAGACAAGTGAAACTTTTGTAAGGCCTTAAGGCCGACTTTTAGTATTTTGTAATACATTCCTATTATCTTGTTAGTGGACATTCATGCTTGTCGTTGGGTTCTTGTTTTGCAACTTATATAATTGCTTCCGCTAGAATGCTCTGTGTAGGACGTTGAGATTAGTTGTATGGTTTCCATAAGTAACCACCCGGTCTGTCTGTGGTATATGGCGTCGGCCCCGGCCGGACCTACTGCTATATGCTATGCGACGGATAGGGGGTGTTACAATTTGTATCAGACTACTGGTTTTGGTCGGGCTTAAAGTGAATTCGTGGCGAATTCTTTTTAGGGGTGGTGAGCACATTGTGTGCGTCATCGTAATAACAGTAAAAAGAACCATGAATGTCCACTTAGGAATGAAAATACTCGTGTTTGAGGAACCTGCGTGTTCCTATAATTGCTGTTTGCAATTTATTTGGTCGCTTAACGGTGTTTTGTACCACTATAGGTGACCGAAGTGGTGTTGGGCCGTCAGAACGCCGAGGTTCTGAGGCTAGTAGTGCACCAGAAGTTGCTCCCGCAACACCTTTGTCGGCAAAAATATACGATTGGTGGCTGAAGCGGTGTTGGCCGTGATCAATGCGCAGCCTGGAAGGCAGGCGCAGCAGCCCGCTCCTGTGTTGGAGCAAGTACCTCTACAGGAGGCTGAGCCGAGGAGGATGGAGCAAGTGGTTGTAGAACCAATAGTGCCAAGGAGGGCGACTGAGAGGCAGTTGAAGCATGTAATGAGCTTTAACCCTCCGTTATTCTCGGGGTTGGGAACCCCATCGCAGGCTGAAGACTGGCTCTCTAGGGTGAAGAGAGTCATGACAGCGACGGAGACGGAGGAGTGGCAAATGACCACCATCGCTACGTTCCTTCTGGATGGGGAAGCGAGGATGTGGTGGAAGGTTTGGAGCTGCATCATTTGAGAGGTAGACAACTGATAGACGTTCCGATGGAAGAGTTCTCGGAATTGTTCTTAGCAAGATACCTCCCTTCTACTCAGAGGATCTCGATGGAGAATGAATTCCTGAAGTTGGTGCAGGGTGAGAGGAGCGTGGATGAATATCTCCACGAGTTTACGCGGTTGAGTCGATATGCTAGCTCCACCATCATGGATGAGGAGCGCAAGACTAATCGTTTTTATGAAGGCTTGAGGGATGAGCTGAGATTGTTACTGTCGGGGCCAATGACGCAGGGTTTCTTAACCTTGGTCAATACTGCCCGTCCTTGGAGAAGGACATGAAGAGTGTGCAAGCGAAGAAAGGCTTGGTGAGAAGAAATCTGGGTTCAAAGTGCCGACTACTTCAAAGTCTGGCTATCAAAGATTCTTTAAGAAGCATAGGACTTCGGGTCCAGCTCCTTCTGGTGCTTCTGGGGCGACTACGAGTCGGACCCCGGGCGCGTGCTTTACTTGTGGCAAGACGGGCATTTCGCCCGTGATTGTTGGAGCGGACGTCCTAAGTCCGAGAGGAGGCCAGGAGCTACTTATGAAGAAAGGTAAGGCGGTGGAGTCGACCGCATCCCACTATGCTCCGGCCCAACCAAGGTCTATAATCTTGGCCAACAGGAGGCCATTAAACAAGCTGACGTGGTGACAGGTACGGTTTAATTTATAGCAAGTCAATTCCTTTATATGCTTGTTATGTATATGTTACCTTACCACTGCTTGTTTAGGATTTGTATTGATTTGTGAAAATCCGGCACGAGCACTCTTTGATACGGGAGCTTCACACTCCTTCTTGTCCGAAGGATTTATATCACGCATCGGAGTCCCTTCTTCGATGGCGAAGGACAAGTTGGATGTGTTGTTGCCCAATGGGTGTTCGATGCGAGCGGTTAGGATCTGCGAAGTTAAAGTTCGTATTGAGAGCAGGAGTTTGACCTGCGGGCGTCCTTACTTCCGTTGGTGGAGTTCGACGTCATATTTGGAATGGACTGGCTCTCGGAGCAGCAGGCCCATATAGATTGCGGTAGCAAGGAAGTAAAGCTGGGAGCAAGTCGTGAGACGACTTTTACGGGCTTAAAGGGGTCGAGCAAGACGTTGATGTCTGCTCTTCAGGTGGTGAAGGCGTTCGTGCCGGAGCAGAACTGTTCTTTACACTAGTGGAGGTTGCAAAGCCAAAGCCCGCGATGGATTGTATTTCAGTGGTATCGGAATACCCTGATGTGTTCCCCGCAGATCTTCCTGGAGCCCCGCCACAACGGGAGATAGATTTTACTATCGAGCTAGTGCCAGGTGCAAAGCCTGTGTCACGATCTCCGTATCGGCTAGCGCCTAAGGAAATGGCGGAGCTGAAAGTACAGTTGCAAGAGTTGTTGGAGCAGGGTATGTGCGCCCGAGTTCTTCGCCTTGGAGCGCACCGGTCCTCTTTGTTAAGAAGAAGGACGGAAGCTTGAGGTTGTGTATTGACTATCGGGAGCTAAACAAGCTGACTGAGAAGAACAAGTACCCGATCCCCCGGATTGATGATCTCTTTGATCAGTTAGTCGGGTCGACGGTGTACTCGAAGTTAGATCTCAAGTCTGGGTACTATCAGCTGCGGATAAGGGAGAGTGATATCCCGAAGACAGCGTTTAGTACGAGATACGGGCATTATGAGTTTACGGTCATGCCGTTTGGGCTGACTAATGCGCCGTCAGTATTTATGGATTTGATGAACAGGACGTTCAGGGAGTACTTAGACCATTTCGTGATCGTCTTCATCGACGATATTTTGGTGTACTCGCAAAGTGAGGAGGATCACTTCAAGCATCTCCATTTGGTGTTGGAGACACTCAGGAGAAACCAGTTGTATGCCAAGTTCTCGAAGTGCGAGTTTTGGCTATCCTCAGTGGCGTTCCTCGGGCATATAGTGAGTGGAGAGGGTATTGCTGTGGATCCGGCGAAGATTGTTGCGATACGGGAGTGGCCTGAGCTTGCTACGGTAGCAGAAGTCCGGAGCTTTTTGGGCTTGCCGGTTATTATAGGCGCTTCGTAGAGAACTTCTCGCGATAGCGCTACCTCTCACTACTTTGACGAGGAAGGAGCATAAGTTCGTTTGGACGCCGGAGTGCGCGCGAGCTTTTGAGGAATTGAAGTGTCGGTTGACCACGGCGCCTGTGCTGAGTTCGCCGGTTGGAACCGAAGGCTATGAGATATATAGCGATGCTTCAGGCAGCGGTTTGGGTTGCGTGCTATTGCAGCACGGCAGCGTGATAGCTTATGGCTCGAGACAGCTAAAAGTGCACGCGAGAGGATTATCCGGTCCATGACTTGGAGTTAGCGGCCGTGATTTTTGCCTTGAAGCTGTGGAGACACTATTTGTACGGTGTGAAGATTGATATCTACACCGATCACAAGAGCCTAAAGTATTTGATTGATCAGAAAGATCTGAATATGCGGCAGCGTAGGTGGATGGAGTTCCTGGGGACTATACTTTCAAGATCCACTACGTGCCTGGCAAAGGGAATGCGGTTGCGGACGCGTTGAGTCGCCGAGCCCCAGCTCAAGCGAATTGGCTATCAGTGCATGATGAGCGGTTGGTGCAGGAGCTGGAGGCGTTGGAGATTGTTTGTGTGGATAGACAATCTAGTGCTGAAGCAGTGCTGAATTGGACTGAAGTCCAATATGACCTGGCTGATCGGATTCGGCAGGCTTTGGATATGGATGCTCATATGAAGCAGTTCATGATAGAGGCTCTGGATGGGTCAAATTCCCAATTCGTTGTGGAGGACGGATTGCTTTGGAGACGGTCGTTTGTGCGTCCCAAGTGTGGGCAATTTACGGGTGGAGTTGTTGTACGAGGCGCACCATACCAAGTACTCGATTCACCCGGGGAGCACGAAGATGTACCGCGATATCAAGAAGCTATTTTGGTGGCCGGGTTTGAAAAAGGATGTGGCGCTATATGTAGCGAAGTGCCAAACCTGCGCCTTGGTAAAGGCGGAGTGCCAAAAGCCGGGAGGATTTCTTAAGTCCTTGCCTATTCCGGTGGAAATTCGACGACATCTCTATGGACTTTGTGCATGGTTTGCCAAGGTCGCAAAGGGAACGACGCCATTTGGGTGGTGGTCGATCGATTAACGAAGGTGTCGCATTTTATTCCGCATAGGAAGGATGATCCGGTGGAGAAGCTGGCGAAGCTTTATGTGGATAACATAGTGCGGCTTCATGGTGTGCCCCGCAGCATCGTGAGTGACCGAGATGGGCGGTTCACGTCCAATGATTGGAGGCTGGTGCAGCAGCAAATGTTGGGAACAAGCTGAAGTTTAGCACAGCCTTCCATCCGCAAACGGATGGGCAGACCGAGAGGGTCAATAGAACGATGGAAGACATGCTTCGCATGTGTGTCTTGGACTTTGGAAAGCAATGGGAGGACCACCTTTATTTGGTGGAGTTCGCATACAACAACAGCTACCAAGCAAGTATTCAGATGGCGCCTTTCGAGGCCCTATATGGTAGAAGATGTCGCACGCCGTTGTCTTGGTTAGAAACGGGCGAGTCGAAGTTGTATAAGCGATCGGAAGTGGATGATGCTACTTCTTTGGTGAGAACCATTCGGGAGAGGTTGCTTATCGCTCAGGACCGGCAAGCAAAGTACTATAATGCCAAGCACAGGAACGTGGAGTTCGCTGTGGGCGATTATGTATACTTGAAGATCAAGCCGTTCAAGGGTGTCTCGCGGTGCGGCGATTGAAAAGCTAAGCCCGAGGTACCTTGGACCGTTCGAGGTTCTGGAGCGAGTAGGAGAAGCGGCCTATCGGCTGAAGCTTTCAGTGGAGCTAAGTGGTTTACATGATGTATTCCATATTTCGGTGCTTCGGAAGGCGGTGCAAGAGCCTACGCAAGTGATCGCGGCCAATCAAGTGCCGGTGGATAGTGGGCTAACGACAAAAGTCAGCCCGTGCGGATTGAGGACTCGGAGGTCAAGCGGCTACGCAATAAAGAGATCAGGATGGTCAAAGTCCGGTGGGACAATTGCGGTCGTGAGGAGCTCTCTTGGGAGCGAGAGCAGACGATGCTTGACGAATATCCGGAGTTGTTCCGCTCAGGTACAAATTTTAGTTTTGTACATGTTTTTTCCTTTATGTAATTTCGTGGGCGAAATTCTTTAAGAGGGGTAGAGTTGTAACGCCCGAAACTCAAAGGAGCAAAAGGGGAATTTTGGGCCAGTTTGAGTTCTGGCTGCAGGCACACGGCCTGGGACACGGGCGTGTCCCAGGGCGTGTCAAGCCTGTGTCGACACTAAGGCTGAAGTCGACACTTTGGTCTCGACATTGTGTCGAGACTGGGCACACGGCCTGCGACACGGGCGTGTCGCAGGGCGTGTCGACCCGTGTCGACACTTAGCCGTGAAGTCGACACAGTGCTTTGAAGTTGTGTCGAGACACGGCACACGGCCTGCGACACGGGCGTGTCGCAGGGCGTGTCAACCCGTGTCGACACTCGTCCCGCGAAGTCGACACTTTGGTGTCGACAGTGTGTCGAGACGGCACACGGCCTGCGACACGGGCGTGTCGCAGGGCGTGTCGACCCGTGTCGACACTTAGCCGCGAAGTGCCGAGACCTGTACACGGCCTGGAGCCCAGGCGTGTCAAGGTGACACGGGCAAGGACACGGGCGTGTCCGAACCCGTGTCAGCGCTCGGGTTGGAAACGGAGAAAATCATGGGGTACACGGCCAGCTACACGGCCGTGTCAGTTGGAACACGGGCGTGTCAGATCGAACACGGGCGTGTTCGATGCCCGTGTGAGGTTCCAGGTGATTTGATTTTGACGGCGAATGAGGCACACGGCCCTGGACACGGGCGTGTGCCAGGCCGTGTTCGGCCCAGATTGGGCATTTCAGTCCCGAATCGAAGCCGTTCATTTCTTTGACTGAGGATCCAATGGCTGGGGGTTGTTCCTGAAGGGATATACCCGGGTTTTGACTTAGAAAACCCTCACTTTTTCCACTTGTTATCTCTCCATCCTTGGAGAAAGAAAAGCTAAGGCAAGAAGAAGAGGACTAGATCCGCCATTGGAGGAGCTTCGGAGCTCCGAATCGCAAGCCGACTCCGGATCCACGGAGGCAACGCAAGTGCGGTGATTTCCATCCGATTACTTTTCGATGGCGCCAAAGAGGACCGCAAGGGTAACGATCCTCATCTTGAGCATGAGTCGCTCTTTTTCTTTGCATAGGAAGCCCGCTCTCGCGAGTTTGCGGAGAGTTGGAGGCGTTCCTTCGGGTAGATATGTGAAGTCCCCGTTGTTTAGAGTCCGTATGCGAGAACGGACATAGGCATTTTGGTTGAAGCCTACCCGGACATGTAGTTCGGATCGGTGATGTTGCATTGCATAAGGCCGGAGAAGACTCCGTGCTATTTGGTGTTTTTCGGGTTTTCTACGCGGTAGATTGCAGCAGGGAGCCTTGGGGACTAACCCAAAGGTGCACCCGGAAAACTGGGCGGACACGAGGTCTTGCCAACTTGGTGGCTTGAAGCCAACTTGAACATAACGGGTTATGTGACTTGTGATGAAATGGGACTCGTATAAGTTTGACCTGCGCATATGGTTTAAATTACCGTTGCGGGCGCATATGGTTTAAATTACCGTTGCGTTGTGAGCACGGTTAGATGGAACCGTACCCACTCTATGTCGTTCGGATTAGGGCCGTTGGCATAGATGAGGGTCTTCGGCGGTCTATGGTTTTAATTACCGTGACCCATGCCAGGAAGACAAACTGCTCATAGTTTGGTCGTCCAAGAGAGGATGGCGGTGAGTCGGCAGACTTAGACTGCGTTCACCAAGAATGTGCCCTGAGTGCACGGGGTGTGTGGCCGTTGAGCCTCCGCCTGTGATGAAATGACTATATTTATATTGCTCGCTTATGCTAATGAAATGCAGGGAAGGAGCATCGCCGCCCCGAGTTGGGGGCGGGATCGTTATAATTTGGTCAGCATTGCTGACCGTTGCTTTGTTTGCCACCGTGCGGTGGTTTGTTTGCTTGCAGGTGCAGCTGGACCAAGCGGTCAATAGCGGGCTAAAGCCCTTTTGCGAAGCTGGCCCTCGAAGGCCCAAGTGAATGTTTTATGTTTTATTCATGTATGGCCGGCCTGCGTGCCGAAGTTTGGAAACATGTAAAAGACAAGTGAAACTTTTGTAAGGCCTTAAGGCCGACTTTTGAGTATTTTGTAATAACATTCCTATTATCTTGTATAGTGGACATTCATGCTTGTCGTTGGGTTCTTGTTTTGCAACTTATATAATTGCTTCCGCTAGAATGCTCTGTGTAGGACGTTGAGATTAGTTGTATGGTTTCCATAAGTAACCACCCGGTCTGTCTGTGGTATATGGCGTCGGGCCCCGCCGGACCTACTGCTATATGCTATGCGACGGATAGGGGGTGTTACAAGACAAATATTTGCATTTGAGAAACACATCGACAAACTATTTAGAGGGAGGGCATAACCAACTTAAAAATTTCCTTGAAGTTTCTATTGGAAACTCTATATCTGTATGGACAACTTTTGATCAAATGTTAAATTTGCAACATACAGATATTAAAAATATTTGGTCAAAGTAAGATTCATGTATCTACGGGTTTCAAATGTGCTCTTTATGCGGATCTTATTAGGAGTGTTTCTATTGCAACCTTGAAGATAATTAAGAAAAAAGAAAAACTTAAAAGTTGGTGTTTGGATGTCGAACAATGCATACATAAATGTAGATATACAATGAGCCTACCTTGGGCACATGAGTTGGAGCCATAAGCTAAAATGGTAACTCTTTGCCATTATGGATGGTACACAAGCAATGGAAGCAGTTAAGTATGTTTGACAAACAACCCGACTTCAATGTCAAGGTAGAGTCAAAAGAGAAAAATAACATAAACATTGATGGCGAAGAAATATTTAAAAAGTATATTAATATAAGTGATTTGAAAAGAAGAAAAATTAAAAGAAAACTGTGTGATATAGTCAACCCAGAAGCATGTCAAACTATGAGGTCTAAAATGCCCACAAAACATAAAGGATGTTCAGAGAGAAGTAAAAAAAAGTTTGTTGATGATTATAAATCCACAAAAAAAGATTTTTCTCATTTTGAACATGCACTTCTACAAGAGCAAGAACAATTGAAGAAAAATGATTAATGTTACACAAGTGATTAAGACAACCAAAAAATTCAAACCTACAAGAAGTGGATTTTTAGAGAATGTATGTACTCAAATGCCTCTACATGATTCTACGTCTCTCTCTCTCTCCTCTTCTGCCATTTCATGTGCTTCTCTCTCTAACTTCCGTCCGTCGGGTTGCCTCCTCTGGCCCTCGGTGGCTTCTGCTGGCTGGATGGCCTCGGGCCTGGGGCCTGGGGCCTCCTCCCTCGGGATCGGGTGGCCCTCCCTTGCTGTCGGCGGCTGCCGTCTCCTACACTGTTGTGGTGTCAGGCGCTTCTCCTTCCCTTTCGGCGGGTTTGCCGGTTGGCCCCTCTTCGTCTTCTCCAGTTCTTTGCCCTGCTGGAACTGCTGGTGTTCCAGCCCCATGTATGGCCCCTGCCCTTCCCCCTCGTCTTATATCTACTATCAACGACTTCCGGCCTTAATCTTCTCTGATGAAGAAATTGCGGAAATGGCTAAACCCTTCACTATTTCCTTAATCGGCAAGCTCTCGGCTATGAAACCTAGCATGGATATACAACCTCGTATTCGCAGGTTTTTGGTTTTAAGCTTTTTGAGTAGTTTGAGCTCTTGGTGGCCAATTTAGGCCTAGCCCTCGGAATATACTATTAGGGGGAGGAAAAATTGTCTTCCCCCCTTTGCCTTTTTCTGGGAGGGGCGGGTATGGCAAGTTGACCGAACCCGCCCCCGGCTGGCTAGGCGCAAGGCGAGGCGGGGCGAGACCGGCGGGAGGTCGGGTTCTCGCCCTGCCCCCGCGGCCTGGCGGGGCGAGGCGGGGCGAGACCGACGGGAGGTCGGGTTCTCACCCTGCCCCCGCGGCCGGGCGGGGCAAGGCGGGGCGAGACCGACGGGAGGCCGGGTTCTCGCCCTGCCCCCGCGGCCGGGCGGGTCGGGGCGGGGCGAGACCGGCGGGAGGCCGGGTTCTCGTCATGCCCCCGCAGCCGGGCGGGACGAGGCGGGGCGAGGTCGGCGGGAGGCCGGGTTCTCGCCCTGCCCCCGCGGCCTGGCGGGGCGAGGCGGGGGGGCGAGCCCGGCGGGAGGCCGGGTTCTCGCCCTGCCCCCGCGGCCTGGCGGGGCGAGGCGGGGCGAGACCGGCGGGAGGCCGGGTTCTCCCCCTGTCCCTGCGCCTGGCGAGGGCGAGGCGGGGCGAGACCGGCGGGAGGCCGGATTCTCGCCCTGCCCTCGCAGTCTGGCGGGGCGAGACCGACCGGGAGCCGGGGTCTCGCCCCGGCCCCCTGCTCCCCAGTCTGTCTCGGGTGTCCGGGAAGGTGGGGGATATGGCTTCTCCCACCCTTGGACCTCTTTGGGCCTTGTCGTTACCATTTTACCCTCGGGGTGGAATTACCTCTTTACCCCCCGGTGTGGCTGTTTTTTATTGGCCCGAGACATATTTGGCGTGAGGATATTGTTGACTTTTTGGTTCATGGGGTTGAAAAAACTATAAATAGACCCTTAGGGGTGCCTTGGAGAGCATCACTTCTTCACTCTCTCTTCATCCTTCAAGACACACTAGCTAAAGCATTGGCTAGGGAGGGGGAGACCTCCAAGGTCTTCCGGGTGTGAGGTGGGACCTCCACGCTAGAGCCGAGGGTCTGTGTCTAGCTTCTTGATCCTTTGGTCCGTGACGTTCTCCTGAGTATAGTAGGTGCGAGGTCACCCTTTCTAGGGACCCCGAACTCCACAGAGGTCATTTTTGGCTTCAATACTTTTGGTGTGGTGAGCGTGGAGAGTGACCAGTACAGAAGATCTCGGGAGAGTGTCATGACTGGAGGTCAGGGAGGTAGTGATGATCTCGGCGAGCTCCCCAGCCCAGGACCATTTGTGGGGATGCAAGAGTTTATGGCCTCCATCCAAGGCATCATGGAGATGCTGTGAAGTATTGCTCCTCGGGGAGGCAGCTCCACCCCAACCCCCTAGGAGCTATCTCCCCCCTCTCGACGAGTTGACTCCCAGGGGTCTAGGCGAGATGACCCCAGCGGGGGGAGAAGGAAGTGCACCAGGAAGAAGGTCAGGGAAGGAGAGGATGAGAGATGGGGTCGAGCGAGACCTCACCGGCCGGCAGTTATTCTCCAGCCCGGCGAGTGCCAACCTCCCAAGCGAGCAGGTCGTGCGAGTAGAAGTGGCGAGACCACCCCTTCGGGGGTCACACTTTAGCGAGCTGATCATCTCAGCTCCCATTCCCGAGGGGTTCAGAGAGCCAGACATGGCTTACTACACCGGGAAGGATGACCCCGTCCAGCATCTGCAGTGGTTTGAGGATGTCGTCTCCATTAGGCCGATGACGGATGCCTTCAAGTGTCGCCTCATTGCGATCACTTTGAAGGAGTAGGCAAAGGACTGGTTTCATCAACTCCCTCTGAGGTCGATCTATGGGTTCGAAGACTTGAGTCGGAGCTTTCAGCTCCGCTTCTCCACCTCCAAGAAGAGGAAGAGGAGTCCCGAGTCCATCTTCCTGATAAGGCAGGGGGCCGAGGAGTGCTGGCCCGTTACGTTGATAGGTTCCAATAGGAGATCCTGGAGGTCCAGGAGATGCCAGGGTATGCCCTCCAGATGGCGTTTACGGTGGGGTTGCGCGAGGGGTTCTTCAAAATGAGCCTGACTCGAAAGGCTCCCCCTTTCCTTTGAGGAGCTGACGGAAAGGGCGGCCGAGGAGATAGCCATGGAGGCGGCCAACCCGGCATTTGTCAAGAAGTTGGCAAAGCTAACAGAGATGGAGTCAAAGGAGCAAGATGGCTCGAGACCTCAGGAAGGAAGAAGGAGAGAGGAGCGGAGAGCTCAGGAGGGTCCAGAACCAGGTTGGAGGCAGCAGGGAGGACCCGTTCAGGGTTCAAGAAGAGGTTACGTCCAAGATGGAGGGAACTTCCATGGGGGCCAAGGGAGGTTCAACTTCCAGAGGCAAGCCCCAAGACAGCTCTTACCCCCGCCGCAGCAAGCCTTGGCGATAGGAGGAGGAAGAGGTAACAGGAGAGAACGCCCAGCCCGCCGAAGGAGGGGAGGAGCGTTACCGTACTGTGACTTCCACCAGGTGGAGGGGCACGCCACAGCTACCTGCCCCGAGTTCCTGGAAGTGAGGGGGCGAGAGGCCCTGCCCAGCCACAGCCGCCAGTGCGGGTTGAAGAGGTTCTGCCCAGAGAAGGGGGGATGACGTGTGTGAGGACCGGGTCCATGTCGTACCCCGAGGTGGTATAGTCGTGATCCATGGTGGAGTGGGGATCGAAGCCACTCGGAAGGCAAACCTCCATGTCATGTACCGACGGAGTGTCGCCTCGATGTCCCAGACCCCGCCCCAGGAGGAGAAGATCACCTTCTCGGTGAAGGACCTGCCGGATCATGAGGATCCGTTTTGCGATGCGCTGGTCATCCAGACAGCCATCGAAGGCTACACCATCTCCCGGATCTTGGTTGACAATGGAAGCTCCGTGAACGTTGTTTTCAAGAAGGCGTTTGACGAGATGAAGGTAGAGCCAAAGATGGTGTTGGCCTCAGACGGACCCCTGTTCGGATTTTCAGGGGAGAGGAAGGAGGTAGAGGGTCAGGTAGGACTCCAAGTAAAGTTGGGAGGGGCTTCAAGGAACTGCCGGTTAGTCATTGTTGACGCACCAAGCAGCTACAATGACATATTTGGGAGGCCCCTCATCAGCGCCTTCTGTTGCGTGTCGTCTTCCTTCCACCAATGCCTCAAGTTCAGCTCAGTAGGGATCCAGGTCAGAGTCAAGGGAGACTCCAGGATGGCAAGGCAGTGCTACGTCACGACCGTCAACACCATCTCTTGGATGGCCAGGGCAGAGGAGATGGAGAGGATCATGGAAAGCCTGAGCAAGGTGGAGGTCTCCGAAGGGAGGGATGACGGCCATCTGGCCCAGACCCCCTAAGGAAGCCCCGCCCCGGCGGTGTTCTGTATTTTTCTTATGTTGTAGTGAGTCCAGCCCCCGACCAGCTGAGTCGGGGGGGTCATGTAACCCATCTTTTTCCCCCGTTTGAGGATGTTGGATTTGGTAGAGTTCAAGTGACACACCTGGTTCCCCACCCACGAGAGGATCTCCTCAGACAGGCTCCCACTAGCTGGTTGGGTCGAATGTGCCTCGGGGAGATTAAGGCCCCACCCCTGAGAGGATCTCCTCAGCTAGGCTCCCACTAGCTGGTTGGGTCGAATGTGCCTCGGGGAGAGCAAGCACCACCCCCGAGAGGATCTTCTCAGTCAGGCTCCCACTAGCTGGTTGGGTCGAATGTGCCTCGGGGAGATCAAGTTCCCACCCCGATAGGATCTCCTCAGTCCGATCAGGCTCCCACTAGCTAGTTGGGTCGAATGTGCCTCGGGGGGAGTAAGTCCCTTTTTGCTCTGAGACGGTCCCGCTGCCCAGGCTCTCACTTGCTGGGCAGTGCTGGTGGTGCTTCTCGCGGAAGCCAAGTATTTTTTAACCGGAGGGGGTCTCGCCACCCAGGCTCCCATAGCTGGCATGGCAGGTTGACCCCTCCGGGGGGTGAAGTGTTTTTTACCCGGAGGGGGTCTCGCCACCCAGGCTCCCATAGCTGGCATGACAGGTTGACCCCTCCGGGGGTGAAGTGTATTTTACCCAGAGGGGGTCTCGCCACCCAGGCTCCCATAGCTGGCATGACAGGTTGACCCCACGGGAAAATTACACTCAGCGAATACGTTGGGTTGGACGTTTCTTTCCAAGCTTGTGCCAACCTCGAAAAGAGCGGGGATTGTGTACAACCCCGTATTCGCAGGTTTTTGGTTTTAAGCTTTTTGAGTGGTTTGAGTTCGTGGTGGCCAATTTAGGCCTAGCCCTCGGAATATACTATTAGGGGGAGGACAAATTGCCTTCCCCCCCCCCCTTTGCCTTTTTCTAGGAGGGGCGGGTATGACAAGTTGACCGAACCCGCCCCCGGCTGGCTAGGCGTAAGGCGAGGCGGGGCGAGACCGGCGGGAGGCCGGGTTCTCGCCCTGCCCCCGCGGCTTGGCGGGGCGGGGGGGGGGGGGGGGGGCGAGACCGGCGGGATGTCGGGTTCTCGCCCTGCCCCCGCGGCCTGGCGGGGCGAGACGGGGAAGACCGGCGGGAGGCCGGGTTCTCGCCCTGCCCCCGCGGCCTGGCGGGCCGAGGCGGGGCGAGACCGGCGGGAGGCCGGGTTCTCGCCCTGCCCCCGCGGCCTGGCGGGGCGAGGCGGGGAGAGACCAGCGGGAGGCCGGGTTCTCGCCCTGCCCCCGCGGTCTGGAGGGGCGAGGCGGGACGAGGTCGGGTTCTCGCCCTGCCCCCCCCCCCCGCGGCCTGGCGGGGTGAGGCGGGGCGAGACCGGCGGGAGGTCGGGTTCTCGCCCTGCCCCCGCGGCCTGGCGGGCCGAGGCGGGGCTAGACCGACGGGAGGCCGGGTTCTCGCCCTGCCCCCGCGGCCTGGCGGGGCGAGGCGGGGCGAGACTGGCGGGAGGCCGGGTTCTCGCCCTGCCCCCGCGGCCTGGCGGGGCGAGGCGGGACGAGGTCGGGTTCTCGCCCTGCCCCCCCCCCCCCCCCCCCCCCCGCGGCCTGGCGGGGTGAGGCGGGGCGAGACCGGCGGGAGGCCGGGTTCTCGCCCTGCCCCCGCGGCCTAGCGGGGGCGAGGCGGGGCGAGACCGGCGGGAGGCCGGGTTCTCTCCCTGCCCTCGCAGTCTGGCGGGGCGAGACCGGCCGGGAGCCGGGGTCTCGCCCCTGCCCCTACTCCCTAGTCTGTCTCGGGTGTCCGGGAAGGTGGGGGGTATGGCTTCTCCCATCCTTGAACCTCTTTGGGCCTTATCGTTATCGTTTTACCCTCGGGGTGGAATTACCTCTTTACCCCCCGGTGTGGTTGTTTTCTATTGTCCCGAGGCATATTTGGCGTAGGGGTATTGTTGACTTTTTGGTCAATGAGGTTGGAAAAACTATAAATAGACTCTTAGGGGTGCCTTGGAGAGCATCACTTCTTCACTCTCTCTTCATCCTTCAAGGCACCCTAGCTCAAGCATTGGCTAGGGAGGGGGAGACCTCCAAGGTCTTTCGGGTGTGAGGTGGGACTTCCACACTAGAGCCGAGGGTCTGTTTCTAGCTTCTTGATCCTTTAGTCTGTGACGTTCTCCTGAGTATAGTAGGTGCAAGGTCACCCCTTTCTAGGGACCCCGAACTCCATAGAGGTCATCTTTGCCTTCAACAATGGAATCCATTAGGAACTTGTTCTTTCGTTTGAACTTGGTTTGTAAATAGACGATGGGGATTCTGGATTCTAGGCACATCGTTATTACATTCTCCAACGCCAATGATTACACACAAATCTTCTCGCATGGTGTTTTCTTCCATGACAACTCATCCTTGAAAATGCTTATGGGGACGCCTGGTTTCAATCCAGTCAGAGAATGTCTGGTTATACCCATTTGGATCTCTCTCTCTTGCTTAAGTTGGCATTTTACAACCAAGATACTCTGTTCTCCATTGGTAAAATCTTTGGTAAACCTCTAAAGCTGGATGAGGCTACCGCCAGAATGGTTCGTCCCTCTAAGGTAAAATCTTAGTTGAAATCGACATAACATCTTTCCAAAGTGACAAAATCTGGTTAGGTTCTCATCGATGGGGTTATGAGCAGGAGGTGGTCTTCGAGAATGTGCCCTATTACTATGAATTTTGTGCGTGTCTACGACATGATGATGATGGCTGCTTTGTTAAGAATCCAAAACTTAGACCAAATAGACAGCAGAATAGGATTAGGCGCTATTCATCTCCTCCTTCTCGTGATTCCCAACACGTTGAAAAGGAGACCCCTGCTAACCCGTTAGAGGAGATGACTCCTCCCCTTCTCAACAATGATGTTCAGATAATAATGTCGGGGATGCCAGTAGACATCCTAGATTCTGAAGTTCAGATGGAAAACAATCTCGCCATAATTATTTATGACCCCTTGATTTCCTTAGTCGGTCTGCCCATCCCCTCCCTGAATGTTCAGGAGGTGTTGTTGGACTCTGTTTCGGTGGCGGAGGTGGTGGTTTCCGATGATAGTTCATCGGATGGCCCCACTGCTTCTCATGTCATAACCATTAACGGTAATAAATCTAAAAGAGCTGGAAAATTTCAAAAAAAAATTCAAAAAAAAAGACTGACAAAGCTGAGCTTTGAACCTTTTGCACAGATTCTAAGCTTTAAGAAAAATAAAAAACGTTTTTCTAAGGTTAAAGCAAACCTTGCTCAGGTTCCGGACCCAAGTAAATATTTGGAAAAACCAGTGTTGTCTCCTGGTGATGATGTCGAAGAGCACTGCTCCACCAATCTACAATTTTCTATAGACCCTGAAGATGATACAAACGCTAATCTGCCAGGTGTAGGCCTGGGATGGAGTGTTTATCCGTTTTAGTCTCTATTTTTGGTGTGTTGCTCTATTTTCCCCCCTCTATTTATTTCCCTGTTCTTTGTTTTGTCTCTCTTTTTTCCATGGCCTTCTGCTTCACTTTGTCTCTTTCTCTCCTCCCTGTTTTGGGCTCCTTTGCTTTTTCGTCCTTGACCTGTACCCGTTTTCTTTTTTCCTTTCTGGGTCTGCCCAGCTGGTGGTTGATGTTCGGCTTTCTTGGGCCATTGTCATCTTGGGCTCTTCTCCCTCCCCTTTCTTTTATTTTCTGGTTTTTGGCTTGACCCACTTTTTTTCTTTCTCTTCTGCTCCCCCTTTTTTCCCGCCGCTTCCCCTTGTTTCTCGCGCCATTTGCATTTATTGCCGCCAATTTCCGCTCTTGTCTCTTTATTCGGGGCCTTGTCTCCCCATTTTTTTGTCGTCCTTCTCCTCTGTCTCCTTCTTCCTCCGGGATCGTGTTTGCTGGTGGATCTTCTGGTGGCGCTAATCAGGATAGAGGCAAGGCCCCTATCACCTTTCGTCGGAGTCTTCTCAAGAGGACAATGAGGGCTCTCCTTTTGATGGTGATTCCGAAGTTGACAATGGTGATCCCGGTGAATATGTTGAACTCTACTATCGCCTTCATAAAAATGGCACTTGACTTCCTCCTCCTCTTCTTCCTCGCCGCCTTCCCTGCCGCTACCTTCTTCCCCTCCTTCATGCTCTAGTTTCAACCATCCTCCTAACCCCCCCCCCCCCCCCCGCCTCTAATGCGAGCAGTAGCTGTGCTTCTCCCTTTCCCCCTGGATGGTTTCATCCAATGCACGTGATGAAATCAATGGTCGGCCGGAAACCCCCTTCTGACTTTTCACCAGCTGCAGTTTGGGAATGGGATGCTCTTAACCCATACCCGTTGTCTCAATATCCCCCTCCCAGGGCCTGGATGAGGGCAATGGTGGCTCGACCCAAAAAGAAGTGCAAGTCAAGGCGAAAACCAGTGACTCAGCTTTCCCTAACTGAAGACCCGAAGAAACGTGGAAGAAGGCTTTTCGTCCACTACAACTACAAAGATCGCAAGGAAACTGAGGCACTCATGGAGGAATTCAAATCATCAACGGACGACTCTGAAGGTTAAGGTGCTTATGTGTTTAGCAATTTTTGGGTGTATCAGGACTGTTTTGTGAACTTTTTGGTTGTATGGTTGTGTTTGTTTTGGTTTAGTCTTGCTTAATGTTACGTTTGTTAATCTGGAACTGTAGGGGAATTGCTAACGATCTCACTCTTGCTAGGCTTAAATTTTTGCTCAAAATCCACAGGATTTCTTTTTTGGGTTTAGCTGAACCAATGGTGGGTTTAGGGAATATAGAATTCTATCGGCGTAACCTAGGTTTTGCAGGGGCTTTTTCAAATCTGAACTCAAAAATTTGGGTCTTCTGCAAAGAAGACC
Organism: Platanthera guangdongensis; assembly: GCA_039583875.1. Classification (NCBI taxonomy): domain Eukaryota; kingdom Viridiplantae; phylum Streptophyta; class Magnoliopsida; order Asparagales; family Orchidaceae; genus Platanthera; species Platanthera guangdongensis. Next base: position 279,953,874 of record CM077151.1, on the reverse strand, counting down.
TCTCGTGTTCTTTGATGCAGAACCATAACCAGATGCTTCATATTAAATTCTGTAATGGATCTATTACGAGTTTTGTTAGAAACGTGTACATGCACCCACTCTCCTTGCTTTACAACTCTACTCTTCTTGCCCACAAACTACACCACCGAGAAAATAAAACAGACCAGCGAGACCGCCACAACCCGCGCGACTACCCCAGCGAGATCCCTCTCGCACGTGAGAGCGAGACGCCCCAGTGAATGGTCTCCCGGCGAGTTAACACCCCACTCGCGTTTAACCTTCCTCCGCGAGTGTCCAGCCCGCGCGGCAACAACACTAGCCGGGCGAGACTACCCCTGCGAGATGGGCCACTCGCACGCCCGAGCCCCTACCCGCTCGGCAACACTTTGGCTCGCCCGCACTCCGCCTTGCTCGACAACTCTCTGGTTAGCTCGGCACCTCTCTGGCTAACTCGGCAACCTCAGGCGGCGATATCCAGCTCGCGCGGTTAGAAGCTCAAACCGCCCGGACAACACTCCAGCGCTGCGGCGCTTCCCTCTCTATCCTCTCACAAATGGAGAATCTGGAAATGAGGAAGAATTTCACTATTTTCAGCAGCTTTAAAATGAAGTACAAGGAGCCTGTTTATAGGCAAAGGAAAAACTCTTCAACTACCCCCACATAAATGTGATCTCTCTCCCCTATTGAATACAACTTCTCAACTATCCCATTAAATACATTCTCTCTCTCCCATACATTAAAAGTAAACATAAATAAAAATACCAATCCCAACAACCTTGTGGGGCCTGGTCAATATGTCAAAACCTCAACAAACTCCCCACCTCAAACTTGGTAGACCATGCCGAGTTTGCCTTTAAGTCGTAGGAACGTCTCCACCTTCAACGCTTTTGTAAAGATGTCCGCAACCTGCTCTCCGGTCGGGCAATATACAACTTCCACTGTCTTCAGCTCCAACTGCTCGCGGAGGAAGTGGTACCTTGTATCTATGTGTTTGCTCTGTCCATGCAGCACCGGGTTCTTCGCGAGCTGGATGGCCGACATGTTGTCCACAAACATGATCATAGGCTCATCCACTTCATGACACAACTCCTGCAGGAGGTTCCTTAGCCAAATAGCCTGGCAGGTACAGGTCGCCGCTGCGATGTACTCTGCCTCACAAGATGATAGGGCGATCGTTGACTACTTCTTCGAACTCCATGAGAATACTCATGTTCCCATATTGAAAGCGTACCCGGAAGTGCTCTTCCGGTCATTCACATCTCCACCATAATCACTGTCTGAGTATCCCACCAGCTTCAGCTCCTCGCCCGTAGAGTACCTCAGTCCATGACCTCTTGTCCCGTTTATGTATCTCAGGATCCTCTTTGCGGCTGTGAAGTGATCCTCCTTTGGTTCCTCCATGTGCCTGCTTACCACTCCGACTGCGTACATGATGTCCGGTCGGGTGAAGGTCAAGTAGCGTAGACTCCCCACCAAACTTTTGAATAAAGTGGAGTCCACTGCTCCTTCCTTCGACTCCTTGCTCAACTTCAGTCCAGGGTCAGCCGGAGTAGAGATAGGCTTGCTGTTCTCCATCCTAAACTTCTTCAGGATCTCCTCCGCATACTTCTTTTGTGAGATGAAGATCCCGTCTTCACTCTGCTTTACCTCCACCCCCAAAAAATAGTTGAGCTCTCCCAGGTCCGTCATCTCGAACTCCTTCTTCATCATTCTCTTGAACTCCTCGTACAACGAAGGGTTGTTGCCTGTGAAGATCATATCGTCTACGTATAAACATACGATCATCATGTCGTCATTCTTCTCAACCTTCGTGTAGAGGTCATATTCATGAGGGTTCTTCTTGTAGCCGTGCTTCTGCAGGTAAGCATCTATTCTCCCATTCCAGGCTCGAGCCCCTTGCTTCAGCCCGTACAAAGCCTTATCCAGCTTGCATACTTTTCTCTCCTGCCCCTTCACCACATAACCTGGAGGCTGCTCGATGTACACATCCTCCTCCAGGTAACCATTCAGGTAGGCAGATACCACATCTATCTGCATGATCTTCCATCCATGATGGGCAGCCAGAGCGATGATCAACCGGATAGTGTCTATCCGTGCCACTAGGGCGAAGACTTCATCATAGTCCACTCCTTGGACTTGTCGGTAGCCCTTCACGACTAGTCGTGCATTGTGCTTCTCCACGCCCCCATCTTTGTTCTTCTTCACCTTATAGACCCATTTCACCCCAAGGGGTTTTTGGCCTGCAGGTGGATCCACCAGCTTCCAGGTGTCGTTCTTCTTGATGGAGGCGATCTCCACATCCATCGCTTTTCTCCAAGTTGTTTCTTTTGCGGCTTCTTCATAAGAGCATGGCTCAACATCTGCAAATAAACAGTATAATGAAAAATTGTTAAGTATTGGTGTCGTCTCCTCATAGATATCATCCAACCTCCTCATCCGAGGTTGAGGACGGTTATCTTTGCTTCCACTGGTGCTGGCTCCACCTGAGCTGCCACCACTAGTACTTGCTCCACTTGAGTAAGGGGTGAGAGCTCCCCCTGAACCTCTGCTAGGTGGTGATGGTGGCTCAACTCCACCCATCTCGGCTTCAGCCTCTTCTTCACCTTCCTCCTCATCATCCTCGTAGAACATCTCCTTGATGCCTCTCGTTGCTTCATCCCAGCTCCAACTGTTTCCTTATTCAAACACAACATCCCTTGAGATGATGACCTTCTCCGTCACCGGGTTATACAACTTGTAAGCCTTGCTCGCAGGAGCGTAGCCTACAAAGATACACTTCTCTCTCCGGTCATCCAGCTTCTTCCTCCTCTGGTCCGGGACGTGGGCATAAGCCACACACCCGAAAACCCTTAGGTGCTTCACACTGGGCTTCCACCCACTCCAAGCTTCAAATGGAGTCTTGAACTTCACACTCTTTGTTGGACAACGGTTCAGCACGTACACTACCACTTGCACCGCTTCCGCCCAGAACTTCTTCGGAAACCCCTTGCCCTTCACCATACTCCTCGTCATATTCATGATGGTAAGGTTCTTCCTCTCTGCCACACCATTCTGCTGAGGCGAGTATGCCGCCGTCAGCTGATGAGAGATCCCCCATTGCTTACAGTACTCGTCAAACAGCCTAGAGGTGTATTCCCCACCCCTATCCGTTCTGAGCACCTTCAGCGGTTGACTACTCTCCTTCTCAGCCATCACCTGGAACTCCTTGAACTTGTCAAGTGCCTCAGCCTTCTCCCTTAGGAAATAAACCCAACACTTCCTGCTGAAGTCGTCAGTGAAGGTAATGTAGTACTTGCTTCCACCTATTGAAGTAGTCTCAAACGGACCAGCGATGTCCGAGTGAACTAACTCCAACGGCCATGTTGCTCTCCGGGACTTGCCACCCTCAAAAGTTTCTCTCCTCTGCTTCCCCTTCATGCATGCCTCACAGACCCTATGAGGAGGTGTGATCATCGGCAGCCCATCCACCATCTTGGAACCTGACAGCAGCTTAAGGCATGTGAACCCCAGATGGCCCATCCGGTGGTGCCACAGCCAAGTTTCCTCTTCTTCTCCTGTCTTCGCAAGACATGCCGTCTCCTTGGCATCCATACTCAGAGGGAAGAGACGATTCATCGCCATCTTCACTCTCACCACTTCTTTTCCTTGACTATCCTTCATAGATAAGGTACTATCCATCAATAGGACACGATAGCCCTTCTCTACCAGCTGCCCAAGACTTAGGATGTTGCTCCTAAGGCCTGGCACATAGAAGACATCGTTGATATGCACCTCCTTCCCATTCATTGTGACCGCTATCACTCCTCTTCCTTCCACAGATATCTTTGAGGCGTCACTGAAACTGACTTCACCACCATTTGCCTCAAGGCTGGTGAACAACTCATTATCTCCACACATATGGTTACTTGCACCAGTGTCCAAGTACCACACTCCGTTCCTTCCTCCTGCAGCACCTTGGATGGTAAGGAACATCATCGGGTCACCACCCGTGTTACTTGCCTTAGCATAGTGGTTTGCGTCTCCTCCCTTCCTTGGAGCCCAACAATCGTAGCTCATATGCCCGAACTTGTTACTGTTGTAATATTGAATTTGGGACATATCTCCTCTTCCTCTTCCTTGACCTCTTCCCTAGTCCCTTCCTTGTCCTCTGCCTTGGCCTCTCCCTTGGTCTCTTCCTCTTCCTCCTCCATCGTGTCTCCAACCCTGAGGTTGCTCCGCCTCCTTCTGGTTGTACTGATTTCTTCCGAAGTCTCTTCCACCTCTTACTCCTCTACCTCTTCCTTGGTAGCCTCGGTCATGCTGGCCTCCTCTCCTTCCTGAGCTTTCTCCAAAGTTAAGCTGAGTCTGGAGTGCTTTTCCCAAGCCGCTCGACTCCTCATCATCCTGTAGCATGCGGTACTCATGGGCTTGCAGCGAGCCAACAAGTTCATCTACCGTCATCTCGGTGAGATCCTTCGACTTCTCAATGGCCACAACCACATGTCTGAATTTCTTGGACATCGATCGCAGGAGCTTTTCCATGAAACTAACATCATCTAATGTTTCCCCATTCCTCTTCATCTCGTTCGTGAGCGTCCGTAGACATGTCACGTAGTCACCCACCTTCTCCGAGCTTTGCATCCTCATCACCTCATACTGGGCTCGGAGGGATTGCAGCTTAACCTTCTTTGCTTTATCCACTCCCTGCATGGAGCGTTGTAGTATCTCTCAAGCCTCCTTGGATGTCTCAGCATCTGAGATCTTCTCAAATTTCGCCTCATCAACTCCTTGGTATAATAGGAATAGGGCCTTCTTGTCCCGCTTCTTTGCTTCCCTCAACGCTGTCTTCTGGGCGTTAGTCAATGCTGCCTCCGCTTCAGCAGTAAGCACCTCGACTCCCTCTTCAACTATCTCTCATAACTCTTTGGAGGCGAGTAGTACTCGCATCTGAATACTCCAGTTCCCGTAATTTGTCTTTGTCAACTTGGGGACTTGCCCCGGCATGGCGCTTCCCATTTCCATCTCAACTCTTCACTGAACACTTCCAAGCAACTTCCAGGGGGTCGAACCTCCCTCTGATACCACTTGTTGGAAACGTGTACAGGCACCCACTCTCCTTGCTTTACAACTCTACTCTTCTTGCCCACAAACTACACCACCGAGAAAATAAAACAGACCAACGAGACCGCCACAACCCGCGCGACTATCCCAGCGAGATCCCTCTCGCACGCGAGAGCGAGACGCCCGAGTGAATGGTCTCCCGGCGAGTTAACACCCCACTCGCGTTTAACCTTCCTTCGCGAGTGTCAGCCCGCGCGACAATAACACTAGCCGGGCGAGACTACCCCTGCGAGATGGGCCACTCGCACGCATGAGCCCCTACCCGCTCGGCAACACTTCGGCTCGCCCGCACTCCGCCTTGCTTGGCAACTCTCTGGTTAGCTCGGCACCTCTCCGGCTAACTCGGCAACCTCAGGCGGCGATATCCAGCTCGCGCGGTTAGAAGCTCAAACCACCCGGACAACACTCCAGCGCTGCGGCGCTTCCCTCTCTATCCTCTCACAAATGGAGAATCCGAAAATGAGGAAGAATTACACTATTTTCAGCATCTTTAAAATGAAGTACAAGGAGCCTATTTATAGGCAAAGGAAAAACTCTCCAACTACCCCCACATAAATGTGATCTCTCTCTCCTATTGAATACAACTTCTCAACTATCTCATTAAATACATTCTCTCTCTTCCATACATTAAAAGTAAACATAAATAAAAATACCAATCACAACAGCCTTGTGGGGCCCGGTCAATATGTCAAAACCTCAACAAGTTTTGCTTCTATTATATATGCTAAATGTTTTAGGTTCTTACAAAGAACTCTGTGGAATGCCCTTTCGGAAATCTCAGTCTCAACTAATGACCCATTGATTGTTGCTGGGGACTTTAACTCTACTCGTTACTCTTTTGAGAAATTGGGTGGGTCGGCCCCCAAATTCAACCACATGGCTGAATTTTCGGACTCAATTCTTGAGTGTGGACTTGAGGAATTGCCGTTCTCGGGTGCAGATTTTACTTGATCCAACTCAAAAATATGGTAATACTACAATGATCAGAATTAGTAGTATAAGATCACTTTGGAGCGTTTTTGATTCATCAAAGATGCTCCACTTGGCAAGAAGCTTCTTTGTCCACTGCTTATTTCTGTAGATGTTTCCACAAAATTTGGTTTGCCTCCCTTTAGATTTCAAAATATGTGGACTCACCATCATGAGTTCCTCCCATTTGTGAAATCGGCTTCGCCCAAAGAAGCTTCTTGCCCTCCTTTAGTCTCTCTTTGGTTAAAACTTAAAACCCTTAAAATTAAACTTAAAAACTGGAACAAAACAATCTTTGGAAACATTTTAGAAAAAGTAAAATAAGTTGAAGAAAAAGTAAACTCTTTAGAAATAAAATTCATCCAATTGCAAGCTGAAAATGACAGATCTGATTATATGCTCGCCAAAGCTCAGCTAACCCAATTAACAATTATGGAAGAAGATTTCTGAAAACAAAAATAAACGTATAGCCGAGGGTGATCGAAACACAAAATATTACCACAATTCATTAAAATCCAGACGATCATTTAATAAATTGTGACTACATGCACTAGCCTTCCCCCGAAGGAATTGCGACTAGTGCATGTAGTTTCTTTGATAGCACGCTAAATTGTAATGGTTTCAACCTTCCCCCTTGTACAACCCCGTGTCTGGCGAGTGAGGTCGCCAAGAACCATACCGGGCGGTTCAGATCGACCAAGCAACAGGCAAACCCAACAAAGGACTCTGAAGATCGTGGGCGAGCTCGGCAAGGAGAAGCCGAACACGAGCTCGTCATTCGTCTACCGCGAGCTCGGTATTCGCCGAGCTAAGCCAGGATTCGTCGAGCTGAGGTTGACTAATAGAGGCCGACTGATGGGCGAGCTCGCCATCCCAAATCGCGCTCGCGCAAAGGAGCTCGGCAACAGCAGGCGAGCAGGATCTGCCGAGGTGGCCAGACTCCCCAGCTCGCCTAGATAGATGAGGTACTTTTTACTGTTTTGCCCCCTCTAGTATGCTCATAGCCCTTCAAAACAGCGGAGTTTGGCTGTTGGCAGACCCAGCCAAGAGCATTTTGGTAATTTCAGGTCAGTTTAGTTTGGTTATTGGCAGTTCATATCCTGAAAACTATAAATAGGACTCAAGGGGTACCCCAGAAGGCATGCTTCCTGTGCTCTCCGGCTCCAGTTTTCAAGTGCTTTTTGATGGTACCTTAGCTCGGCCTCTGGCTAAGGAGGGGAAGAACTCTTAGATCTTTCGGGTGTGTGGTGGGTCCTCCCCGCCGAGCCCTTGGGTCGGTTCCCCTTGTTTTTTTGTTGTCTTGCTTGCAGGAGCGAAGTAGGCGCGCGATCACCCCTTCCCCGAGGGTGAACTCCACAGGAGACCGTTTTTCGGTTTCAACACCCCTCATGTTTTGAATTTCCACCCCCCCACCCCACCCCCACAGGTTAGTGACAATGAGAATTTGGAGCTATGTGATATTCCTACGGACAGAGAAATTAAGGAGATTGTGATGGGATTTTGTCCTGACTCTACTGCAGGCCCTGATGGCTTTTCTGCACATTTTTTTCAAACCTGCTGGGAAATTGTGGGTCAGGATATATGCCTTGCGGTTAAGGATTTTTTTTGAAGGTGCAAACATCCCTATGTTTTTCACTTCCACTTCCATTGTGCTTCTCCCTAAATTGGAAAACCCACTTTGGTGGAAAGATTTCAGGCCCATCAGCCTTTGCATAATGGTGTATAAAATCATCACAAAAACTATTAGTAAGAGATTAGCAAATATTCTTCCAGAAATCTTGTCTTCTAACCAAAGTGGATTCATCAAAGGGCGAGATATAGTGGATAACATACTATTAGCTCATGAACTAATTCAAGATCTCAACTTTCATATAAAAGGACATAATATCGTCATTAAACTGGACATTTCTAAAGCGTTTGACTCCATTCAATGACCTTTTCTTTATAAAATTCTTCAGCTATTTGAGTTTTCTAATAAGGTGATAAGTCTTATCTGTAGAGTGATTAAGAACAACTGGTTCTTTGTTCTTATCAATGGTAGTTCTTCAGGATTTTTCAAATCCTCTAGGGTCTTCGACAGGGAGACCTCTTATCTCCATTTTTATTCGTTATAACTATGGATTTCATATCCCGATCTCTTTCTGAGCTATTCCTACTCGATCCATCATTGTGTTATGTCAACTATGGTCGGTCTTTGGTGAGTCATTTATGCTTTGCCGATGATATGATTATCTTCTGCAATGATTCCATAAACACTATCAAGCGAATTCTAGATTCCTTAACCTTTTTTGAGTGCCTTTCCGGCCTTGTTATAAATTGTCAAAATGTAATTTTTGGTTTTAAACATCAACCCCTTCCTGGGTGCTACCTTGGGGCACCGATCTTTAATGGTCATAAAAAAATTAGGTACTTTGAGAAACTCATTCAAAAATTGCAAAACAAACTTGATGGTTGGAGCGCCAAAACACTAGGGCCGCGTGGTAGAATAACGCTAATCCAAAGTGTCTTACTCTTTATGGTCAACCAAGTTCTATAGGTACATGAACCGCCTTTAGAAATCATTTATCGAATGGAAAAAATATTTTATAAATTTCTCTGGGGATCAACAGAAAACAGCAAAAAATCTCATTGGTTTTCTTGGCCCAAACTTTGCCTCCCCATGGCGGAAGGGGGCTTAGGCTTTCGAAATCTTCGGGACATAATTTTATCTTACTCTTGTAAACTTTGGTGGAAAATTGGAACTTGTAGTTCTCTTTGGACCAAGTTCATGCTAGCCAAATACTGTCTCAAAAGTCATCCGGTCATTTAATTTCCCCCTGCAAGAACAACGCTTCTGCTACTTGGTTCCGAATTTCCAGAGCCAGGCCAATTGTCGAACGGTTCGTTGCTTGGGAAATTTGCACGAGTGAAATTTCATTCTGGTTCGATAATTGGCTTGGTCCCTATTGCATGGCAGATAGATTCTCAAATGAAGTACCAAGTAATGTCATGGTTAATTTTTATATAATTAATAATAATTGGAATATTGCAAAACTATTAAAAGACTTTAATTATAACACCGTCATGGAAATTTTAAAGGTTTCGTGCAGTAATTTGGAAAAGGACCATGGTGTGTTCACCCTAAACTCCTCTCAAAACTTTGAGTTAAAATTAGTTTGGACACAAATTCGCCAAAGGCAAACTTCCTCCCCTCTTAGGTTCTTTTGGTCGACCTCGATCCAAATTAAAATTTCATTTTTTTCTTTAGAGACTTTCCAAAGGTTTTGTTTCTACCGACGATGTTATGCAAACCCGAGGATTCTGTATTGCATCAAAATGTCAATGTTGTGCTAATATAGAAACTGTAGAACATCTCTTTTTATCTAGTAACATAGCTAAATCTATCTGGCTATTTTATTTTAACCTATTTAATATTGATAATCCAATACCATCGTCTCTGTTGGAATTACTTGTGCTATGGAAAAACTCAAAATCTTGGGTATCCAAAAAACATATTAGGTGCATCCTCCCATCCAGGGTTATTTGGTTTTTATGGCTGACACGAAATGACGCTAAACATAGAGGTGTGAGTTTTTCTCCTATTAGAATTAAACTACAAATTGAATCCTTACTTCGTGACCTTGGCAAACTCAATCTTCTACACACCCTCTTTGAGAACAATAGAATTTCAAACTATTTCCATATTAGATCTAGAACCCGTATGAGAATAAAATCACCTCTACGCTTGGTTAAATTTTGGATCCCCCTTGTTCATGAAAACTTAAAGTTAAATTTTGCTTGCCTTAAAATGCAGAATGAAACCTTTGGTGCTGGTTTTATCATTCGTAAAAAAATAGAGGAATATTATTTTGGATGTACCTTAACCGTGGACTCATCTCGATAATGGAAGCTCACATATCTGCTTTACACATTGCTATTCAAAAATGCTTTTCCTTAGAACTGGAGAAGGGTCTTTTGAGATCGAAATTGACTTTTCGCCTATTGGTAATATTGGATCTGCTAATGGTTGCTGTTTTTGGAAGCATTTTTTATCTTATCTATCTTGCAGAAATCTTTTAGTGCAGAAAAATTACAAGCTTGGCTTAACTTCTCGGGCGGGGAATAGTGCGGCCATATGTATGGCCAAATTGGGGGCTTCTTCGTTGGTGCCAATGGTTTTTGGTCCGACTGACATCCCCCCAGAGATTCTTATTGCTGTGGTGCAGGAAGAATGCTGACCCCCCCCCCTAATTGTCCCCGGGGCCCTATGCAGTCATGGTGTATGAACCCCCATGGTTCTTTTTCTAAAAACACCCCACAGGTTTTGGTTGCTACTAATTCTATGAACAATCGTTCCTTCACTGCTACTAAGTAAATAAACAGTGTTTCTTGGTGGGTGTTTTCTCTTCACCGCATTGGGCCAAGTGCTTCTCACTCATAGGTATGCCCCTGTATATTATGCCCCAACTTCTTCTCTCGTGGGCATAATTGCGGGGAAGAAAACTACGAGGGATTTGATCCCACTTTTATGGATACGTCGTCAGGGAATGTATAACAAAGCCCCTTTTATGACATTGAGGTTGGAATTTCTTGAATGCTTCATGTAGGTTTCTACATGTCCATTCATCTTTTCCATCTCTCTCATTTTTGCGTGTGTTTGTGGCCGGATTTAAGTCTCTTGGTACTTTAGATATTTTGGTTTGATCTTTGGACGGGTCCAACAGGGTGGTGGTTGGCCCTCTCTTGGGTTCCTTCCTCCTATGGGCTTATCTTTATTTCAGATATTTTATCCTTGGATTTTTTGGCTGACAACCTCTCTTTGTTATACATTTCTTCAATCTCATATTTTGTATTTTTTTAAAAAAAATGCCTTTACATGTGCGGCCACACATCGTAGGTGCAGTGGATGTTATGGGAGATGGACATTATTGTTTCAAAGTTATTAGTATGACATTAGATATGAGTGATAATTGGATGCAAGTCCTCCATGATTTAGTCGTGAAGTGCACAAAAAAAAATTTATTACACAATGAAATATTTGGAGACGAGAGGACATTGGAGTTGAAGAAGGCTATTGATTATTGGGTGGCTCTAGCCCCACTTGATAAGTGGATGGCAATGTTCGATATGGGATTACTAGTGGAGTCTTGCTACAACATTCAGTTTGTGGATTTTTCAATGCAACAATCATTCACAGTTCTGCAGCTATATTCTTTATGGAAGTTCTGTGTTGGGGCTTGAGAGGTTGAAATGATTGCACCCACAAACATCACTACAACAAATAACAAATATCATAGAGTTTTTAAAGCCTTTAACAACGCTTTTAAAATGTCGTCGTAGATACAGCGTCGCTTCTCCAAGTGTAGTTAAATCGCCACGGTTGGAAGCTCCTTGGAAAACTTCACGGCTCTTTTTACAAATAATGCCGCAGAAGCATCCGCGACATTTTTCTAAAACATGCCATGGTTTATTAAACATTCGGTCGGGCGGCCTAGGGGTGGCCGGGCCTTGCAAGACCAGTCAAGGCCAAGGTCGCCCATGGATGGGAAGCCAAAGAGGTTGCCGACATGGCCGGGAAGCCAAAGGGGTTGTCGACCCTGCACACGGGCAGCCTTGGCTGGCCTCCCTAGGCCTCTGCAGACCCCGCAAGGGCAGCCTCCCCAAGGTCGCCCGACACACGGGCGACCTCGGCCGCGACCAGTCCGAGCCAAGGGAAGCCTTAGCTGGCCTCCCCCAAGGCCGGCCACCCCTAGGCCGCTCAGCGTGAGGGGTTGATAGGGAGGACGCCGATCTTGCCCGACCCCCGGGACCATCGAGCCACCTATTTTCCCGAACAGGCCTTTTTTCGGCCAAGGGGTAGGGTTGTCATTTCTTTAAAATGGCAATCTACGTGCTCAAATTCGGGCATTCCTAATGGTCCGACCAGTTGTTATTTGGCAAAATTACTGGACCGCCCTTTTAAAAGTCTATAAATAGCCTCTTTCTATACTTCATTTAAATCATTTTTCGGACTCCAAACTTTTTCTCTCTACTTCTTGACACACTCTCTCCACTCTCTTTTCTTCTTTGTCGGATCTCCACCCAGGAACTTCATCGTGGTTCTTTTAGACAGACGAAGTTGCCCTAAACTTTATTAAGCACTTTGAGGGTGACAAATTCTCAACAATCGCCCACAGTCTCCGACAAGCTTGTAGATCGCAGCCGACATGTCCGAAATGTCGGCTGACATGTCATTTCTGGGTGGAATCGCAATGTTACCACTGCAAATGGTCTTTTTTGCATTTTCCAGAATTGTAGTCGACATGTCGGACATGTCGACCCGTTATTTCGGGTTATGGCGGCTTATAACGGTTGTGGTATTTTTAAATGTTTTATGGCTTAATAGTTTGATTTATTTAATACTTAATAAGTTATAAGTTAATGATTATATAATTAATTAATTATAACTTTATAAATTATAAGTTTATAACTTAATACTTATTACTTCTCATCTGTCCCGACTCACCACTTTCCGCCTCTTTCCGTCTGGCTTGCCCTAATCTCTCTTTCTTATTATTTTTTACTCTCTCGTGATTTCTTACTCTCTCGGCTGACGGCTCTCTGGTTCAGTAATTCTCTGGTGATTCTCGAACCTGGACTGTGTACTTCTGGTTGTTTGGACTCCATCATCGACTGTCTTTCGTCTGCCATCTTTTTATTGGATCTGGTTCTCGACAGTTCATCTGTCTCCTCTCCTCTCCTCTTCTGTGGTTCACCCCTCGACACTATGAGTTTTATCTTTATTTTTAAGTTATATTTGTTAATTTTCCACTATATTTTTGGCACCGTAAGTCATTCTTCTTCTTCCTTCTTCTCGGATCTAGTCTTCTTCTATCTGCTGCATTTGGTTTTCCTTCTATCTGCTACATCTGATTTTTCTTTTATCTACTGCATTAGGTTATTTCCATTTTCCAGTAAATTTGTTATTGGGCTATTTGTTAATTAGGTTATTTTTTTTCTCGGTTGGCTATTTTCCTCGTCCTTCTTCCTCTACTTCTCTGATATCTCTTCCTTTATTGTGGTAACTAAACCAGAAGCCTTATGACATTGTTGGTGTGGCAAAGCCTTATAACATTGGGCTGGAATTATAGAATTATTGTTGTGGTAAGTCCAGCAGTCCCTATGATAGTCAACTGACATTCTGACATTGTAGGCCTTGTGGCAGTGCAAATTCTTATGAGAGTTGGTTGACATTGTGGCATTGTGACATTGTGGCATTGTGACATTGTGGTATTGTGGCTGTGAAAAAATCCTTATGCCAGTCAATTGACATTATGGCATTGTGGTTGTGACCAGTCCTTATGACAATCGACTAACATTGTGACATTTTGGCAATGTGGTTGTATCTATTCATAATCCTCTCTTTATTTCTATTTCTTTATATTTGTCTCTTCTCTCGTCCTCTATGGTTGCAGATTTGCGGCATTGTATCAACATATGATGTGGAATAAAAATTATTCAGCTATGTTTTTAAACTGATCAATGATCATTATTTAATGATGACATCAATATTGTGGGCATTCATATATAAATTATCACTGATGTTGCATTTTTTAATTTTTTATAATTTTTTGTGTAGAATGAATTCATCAAAAGGTTCTAGTAAGATTCTCAGTGCTTCCTCAGTAGTAGGTCGAGATCCTTGTTGGGCATTTGGGGAGAAGGTGACTCATAATGATACCAATAGAATACGATGCATATATTACAAACAAATTGTGAATGATGAAATTACTTACTTGAAGCATCACTTGGGGGGGATAAGAGGCAACATTAAGGCTTGCCCGACGGTACCAGCTGTTGTTAAAAAAAGGTTGTGGGATATTTACACACTGCACAAGCAATCAAAAAGTTTAAGACTAAAAGGTTGCAAACATCTTTAGAAGAGATAGTTGCTGGAGGATTAGATAATGACATAGAAGAAGTCATGTGAATGAGCCTTTATGCAAGTGTATGTACTAAAGGGTCTATGGATCAATTTGTCCAACCTCAAAGCGCCGAGACCAGCAAAATGGTGCAAACCACCATTGATAACAACTACAAGAAAAAAGCTAGAGATGATGTGTGCTTGTATATTGCTAGGTGGTCATACGAGACAAGCATTCCTTTCAATGACGTGTATGCTACATCCTTCCAACGGGCGTTGCATGCAGTTGGGCTATGTGGACCAGGGATGAAGGGTCCAACCCCATATGAGATGAGAGAGAAATTCTTGAAGATGGAGGTACAACAGACGAAAATGCTAATTACATTCACTCAAACCTGTAGAGTGCATGACTGTAACATTCTTACGGATGCATGGACAGATAGAAAGGGGAGAAGCATCATGAACATAGTTGTGCACACTATTACTGGGGTGGCATTTTGGCTATCCAAAAATGTAGCGTCATCTACACATGATGTAAAATTTATTTATGATTTTGTGGATGAGACGATTATCAGCCTAGATGACCCAAAAGCAGTGGCGGATGCAGAAGTTATATTCTGTGTGGGCAGAATACAAAATTATTCGATAAAATAAATCGACTCAGTCTTCTTTTAAATATATCTATATTACAGTAATATATTGTTTATATTACATTAATATCACATAATTATTTAAGATAGTTGATCAATTTGAGAAAAACAACGTCATATATCTCAATTCATCATTATTTATGGATTATTTAAATATCATCATCTTTTTAAATTTTAAACGTTTCACACAATAACTTAATAAAAAACTTGTTTATATACAAAAACTTTAAACAACTAATATGTTTATATAAAAAATAGACAACAATATAATAAGAACTTGTTTAAGAAAATAATAAGAAACAACATAATAACAAACTTATTTATAAATAAAATATAAAAACAACATAACAAAAAATTTATTTATAAAATATTTTTCTCAAAAATATAATAACGAATTTGTTTATAACAAAAAATTAAACATCAATATAACAACAAATTAATTTTAATATTATTTTAAATAACAAAAGTTTGTTTATAAAAAAATATTTAAGCAATAGCATGTACAAAAAATGTGGTTGGTAGAAATTGAACCCTACACCTATAAATTACTAAAAAATAACTCTACCAACTGTGCCAAGAAAAACATTTTAACAAATATAATTTTCTTTCTATATATTAGTTTATAATGTATCTGTCATGATAGATCTATTTCATATTAGTGAAAAATAGCATTTTTAAATTTCAGTGTGGGCGGTCTCCCACTCTCGGCCATATGTGGGTCCGCCCCTGCCCAAAAGAGGAGAAAATTATACAAGTTGTGACAGATAATGCATCCAATAACATGTCGGCATCAAAGTTGATGACTTTGAGGATGAGAGTTTTGAGGAGGACATTGATGATGCATTAATGATTTAGAATCTACTTTCGAGGATTATCCAACAGATCAAGAATCTTGATATTATTTAGGTGAGTTGTATTAAGGCTTCATTTGGTAGAACAGTTGCGGTTGTAAAAGGAGCTATTGTAAATGCTGGTTTGTAAATGGAGCTGTTGTGAACTGGATGCTGGAAATGAAGATCTGTTTGGATAGTCTGTGTTTGCAGAGCTGTTCAAAACAGAGAACTGTTTGACAAAACAATGGTGGTGTTTTGTAAAAAAAATTATAAAAAAAATCATTATATATTTTTTATAAATCATAACATCATTCCCCTCCCAGTTTGCACTAACACCACCTTCTTTATATTTGTCCATAATCCTATAAAATTCTCCACATACTCACAATCACCACATTCACATTACACAAAAATCTACACACAAATCGACACAAAAATCTACACATTCATAGCACAAACACACTCATAGCACATCACATACACACACATGCACATACACATACCCACACATACATGCGCGCGCGTATGTTAGATTATGACACCTCGTTGCATCCGGACGGCCATGATCGCGCCATGTCACTAATCCGTGGGGAGGGTTATTCCTAATCTATGCTTATCATTTATTAGGAAACACATTATCTTGAGGATTCTGATTTTTAGGCTTATTATTGGAAGGTTTGGCTGGCCTTCACTTGTTTTGGCATAGCCATTAATGGCCGGCTATCCTCTTCCCATGTACAGCCCGGTACCATGGTTGCCCCCCCCCCTCTAAATGCTCCTCCTTCCTTATCTAGGGGGAATCTTCAGCCTATATATAAGGGGCCTCAATCCCAATGCTTTGACAACACACAGGAATACCATCTGAATCCCATCCGACACACAGGAATACCATCTGAATCCCATCCGCTAGAGAGCGGCGGCGGCGGCAAGTCCGGCAGCAGGTGGCGGTGGCAACATGGGAGGTCTTCTCTCCGACAGCGGCGGCAACAGCAGTGCAACGGTGGAGTATTCTCCTCCTCATGCGGCGGCTACAACAGCGCACGGTGGAGAGTTCTCCTCCTCAGGCGACAGCGACGGCAGGCGACCAGGCAGCGGCGGCATCTGACTCGATCAGAGGATCGAGTGTCTCAGCCACCATTGCAGCGGCGCAGCGATCTCTCCAGGCGGAGCGACCTTGGTCGGGATTCATCCCGGCAGTCGACGACAGGCGGTTCCCGGGTAGCGGCAGCAGAAATTGGCGGAGACCGGCGATCAAGCAGGCAGCGGCGACAGTTGGTTTTACAGTTTTCCAATTTCTTTTTCTCTTGTACGACCATACGGTCGAGGTGTAATATTCATGTACCTCTCGTGATTATAGTGGATTTACCGGCGCGCTCTCCCCGTGGATGTAGGAGTCCCCTAACTCTGAACCACGTAAATTCTTCGTCGTCTGTGGTGCTTTGTGTGTGGATTTAAATTTTATTGCAATATTTGCTCAAGCTCAGCTTCCGTTGCTAGATCCGCGACGAACCACTGTAGTCGCGGATCCGATCTCAATTTCACAACACACGCGCACACACACACATGCACATACACAAACACACAACACAAACACACTCATTGCACATCACATATATATAAAAAAATTACCACACACACACAAACATACACGCAACACCCTCATAGCATACACCAACATTCATACACACACACTCACACGTATGCACATATACACACATGGCAGTTCATTGCAATACACACATGCATATTACATAAAAAAATACTGTAACACACAAGTAATCAAAAATAATCAAATACACAATCATTCCATACAAAAAATAAGAATATGCCTGCTATGAGATTGTTGCAGTTTAGGGGCAGAGATTGATGTCGAGGAGGGAAGAAATCTTGGAAGAAATTTTGGAAAGAGATCCTGGAAGAAATCGCCAGAGTACGGGCCATCGGACCTGAACCAAGGGTAAAGAAAGAAGCCGTGCGGTGAGCGGCAAACCATCGGATGTGAAGAAGAAGGTGGTTGTAGTGAGCGGCAAAACCAGGAAAATACCTGGACAGATGACAGGATTGATCGGGACTTGCGAAGGAGGCAGCAAGATGGATCCTCACGGCTATTGGTGTATCGATCGGGACTTGCGAACCACCATGAATTGATCGTCACAGCGACGAGAGAGACAGCAGGATGGATCATCACGGGAACGGGAGAGAGTGCATCGCGATTTCCTCCAACGCGACGAACTGGATCTCTTGCCCTATGTTTTGTCCCGCTTGACTTTAGGGCTAATGAAAACGCTGGTTGTTCGATAAGTAGGCAGAAAAACAAACGGGAAAAGGTTGGTGCGGTTGTATTTTGCCAAAACGCACGGACCAAAACGCCGAACCAAGTGCTCTCTAAGTTAATTCTTTTTTGTCAAGTTTTAATCTTTAATATAGTTTAGTCCTTACTCGTATGTCCGTTCATTGATTGTAGGAAAATAATATATAGATTTATATTAGAGTGGCAGATTTTATGGAGCAGTGCACTCACATTTCGGGAATAAGGTACAATTATATTTTTAGTTTAATATGATTTTATGATGTTGTATTACATGATACAAAGTATGCAACATTTTTTATTATTATAAATTGATTAGATGATTGTTAATAGTTTAACTTTCTTATATGAATTTTAATTTACACTTGATTAGATATAATAATTACAATTTAATTAATAAAAGAAAAATATTATGGAATATATATATATATATATATATAATTATAATGTAACACCCCAGCCTAGTTTAACCACCCATCAGTCGTCCGTTCGGGTCCAGCGACAAGAAGTTAACTAAGAAATAGTATTAAAACTAGTACATAACAGACATGAATGAAAAGAACTGAAATGTAAGCTTACAACGGAAGTTGCATAAGAATTTAAGGTTAAAAGTGTACCTCAACGAGAAGAATTCACAGAACCACTAGAGAGAAAAAGGAATCAAACCACTGAATATCTGAAATATTACACAAAGTCTGGTACAAAAATAAATTTTTAAACATTACATTACAAGAGTCCAAAACAACAGTAAGGTACTAAAGTACAACAACAACTGGAAGGTAAAACAAACTATAAGAGCGATTGCAATGACACACTCATCCTAAGCGTAGTTTCTCACCTGGGTCCCCCGTAAAAATATGCCCAAAATATGGGTCGGCATAAAGGGAGAGTAAGAAAAATTATTCCTCCAAGTGACACTAAAATTTGTTGTAGAAGAAAAGTTTGCATGTTTTGAAAATACTTTTGTGCTAAGGAAAAATTATATTCTAATGTACCATTATGACTTTAAAAAAAAATAAAACTAGCAAAATAAATGATTGTTCTAATTACTCATAATGTGTAAATTGTATCACGAGCACAATTTACGATTGTCCTTTCGCTTGCAATGACACACTCATCCTAAGCGTAGCTCTTAACGCTCTTAACGCTACTAATTTGCAATACTAGTCTAACGATCCGAGTTTTACTGACGAACTCAAGTGTTCTAGTGTATCACGAGCGTAGACTCGAATCTACTAATTTCTAAGCAGGATACATCCCCCAAACAATTTGACTCATATGGTATACTACCACCCACGAGAAGGATAATGCGCCTCTATCAAACATGGGAGAGGATCACCATCATGCCTCCACAACATTCTCTGTCTAATGCCACTCTGCTTGTGAACCTGTGTGCATGGTTATGTCGATTCACCAAATTGGTTTAAAATGACTAGAGCCACACTTCTAACTTCAACACTTCCTGCTCGTCAATCTAAATGAACGACTATATTGTCGGTATGGTCTAGCTGTTTAGGCTTATTAAAATTAAACTTGTATCACATACGCTAGCTACATAATAATTTCACTGGCAATCTCTAGTGATTGCCGAAATTTCCTACCATCATATTAATTTTACTGAATTATATTAAACATATTTATACAGGCTATCTGATATGTCTAGCCAAGAAGAATAAAAATTTTTTTACTGCGAAATTCCGTCATTCGTACATGAGACACGGTGGCATTGTGTTAGCGACACTTGAAAATTGTTAAAAGCTCTCTTTCTGATTCTCCTTATAACCTCGAAGGAGCAGAAAAGGTTATCGACATCACTTCTAATATTAGGGCATACTACTTCATAATGAAAGAGAGGAAATTACCTCTTTATCTAACGTCGAAGCGCTAGAGTTTCTGAAATGGAGAAGTCAAATTCCCTAGTTCCCGGACTGAAATACAAAATTGACACTGAAAAATCGATCCTTTGCTGGGAGGGGTTGATTGTTGGAAGGGTTCACTTGACTAGAGACGACGAAAATCTGGAAACGTCGAGAACTTCCATGAATGACCAAAAGGATTTGCATAAACAAAATAGGAAGATCAACAAGAACTCATCTTGGCTGTAAACAAAAGAAAGGGCACCACTGACGACGGTCTAAAGTAAGGAGAGAAAGCAGTCGACGGCCTGCTATCGGCATTATGCACCGACGACCTCTATTGCTGTGGGCAGGGCGGGAAGGGGAAGATGGAGCCGGCTGAACTTTCTAGAGTGGAAGGAGACTATGAATGTTAGTGAAATAGAAGGTGGAAGCTTCCTGCAGACGATCGGGAGACGGAAGACGCACATGCGGAGAGTTGCACAGTCGTCGGCTTCCAGAAACAAAAGAACGACTGATCAGGAAAATAGGGTTGCGGAAATGTAAATATGCGGCTTAATAAGAGCGACTAAATACAGTTTTGGTAACCGTCGGGTGAGAGGGGGAAGGGTGAACCGGCGCATCACTTGGGAAATCTCCTTTTTTTATTTCACCTTTAAAATAAGTAAATAAAATCGGTTATTAAAAGAAAATTTTCATTTTTCCAACTCTAAGGAAAGTTTAAGTGTTACGCCCTCGCGCTATCAATAAACATACGACGAAAACGAACCCAAAAACTAAACTATAACCAAGAAAAAACGTAACAATATTTTAATTCTACTAAAATCGTACCTCGATAAGATAGTTATTTGATCAACTCCGCTCGAGATCAAACCCTGAAAAGTTAATTTATATTTTTCGAATTAAAATTTACGGGTGTTACAAATCTCTCATCCTAAAGAAATTTTCGTCCTCGAAAATGACAAACATACCTGAGTCAAAGAGGAAAGCATAGTATTCAACTTTTCGTAGCTCACCTTCTCTTTCCCAAGTATACTCTGGTTGACCATAGTTCATCCAAAGAACTTTTACAAACGGGATCTCTCTACTCCTGACCTTCTGAATCCTTGAGTCTACTATTATAACAGGTTTAATATTGATTCTAAGATCTGACTTAATTGGTACTTCCTCAGTACTGATTATCTGACTAGAGTCTCTAACTGCTTTTCTCAGCTAGGAGACGTGGAAAAGATCATGTAGACTGCTCATTTCCTCAGGTAAGGACAATCTGTAAGCAACTTCACCAACACGCTCCAGTACCTTGAATGGACCCACGAACCTAGGGCCCAGTTTCTTCATTCGTTTAATTCGAGTGACCCCTCTAACAGATCTGACCTTCAGGTAAACATAATTACGAACACTAAACTCCACTGCCTTGTGCTTCTGATCATAATATTTAGCTTGACGATCCTACGATATCTTCATACATTCTTGAATGAGCTTGATTCGACTAGTGATCTTGTCAATCCATGATTCCCTGATGATAGATCTTTCTTCACTTTAAACCCAACACAATGGTGTCCGACAATGCCTACCATAAAGAGCCTCAAACGGTGTCATCTCAATACTTGCCTGATAACTGTTGTTGTAGGAGAACTCAACGAGAGTAACATACTTCTCTTATTTTCCTCCAAAGTCTAGAATACATATCCGAAGCATATCTTCCAAGGTTCTATTTATACGCTCAGTCTGTCCATCTATCTGAGGATGGAAGGCGGTACTAAAATGTAGCTTAGTGCCCAACTGCTTCTTAACGTATCTCCACTCCTTAGAAGTAAACCTACCATCTATGTATGAAATTATGGTCTTAGGAACACTGTGAAGTCGACCAACCTCATTAACATATAACTGCACTAATCTAAGACCCTGATCTGTCCTCCTATTAGGTATTAAATGAGCAACTTTAGAGAGACGGTCAACTATAACCCATAATTAATCATTCCCACTCTGCGACCTGGAAAGACCATGAACAAAATCTATCGAGATGTCCTCGAAGTTCCACTCTGGGATGGGAAGTGACTGTAACTTGTCTTCTGGCCTCTAACATTCAGCCTTCACTAACTTACAAGTGTAATGCTCCGGTCCTTTAGGTCAAGCGTCGCTACAGGGCTGCAGCCCATACACCCTAATGTCAGTCTCCGTGCCAATCAGGCAACGACCGGTTGTTGGCGCAAGGTTTCGAACCCGCAACCCTTTAATAAGACTCTCATCGGAGAGCGCATCACCAACTGAGCTGTAGCTCAAGTGGTGATGAGGGTTGTTGAAGGTGCCTTGTTAAGGAGGCACTGGATCGAAGCCCCGCTTTCTCAACAACCCACCGTGCTGAGAAATAGGCCGGAGAGGGGTTGGGGTGGCACGGGATATAGCCCTATTGCGACACTTGGCCTAAAGAACCTGGTCATTACAACAAGTCTCACACTTCCCAACATACTCAGCAATGTCACCCTTCAAACCTGCCCACCACACTATCCTCTTCAGATCCGAATACATGTTTGTGCTACTTGGATGTATCAAATATCTAGAATTATGAAATTCAAATAGTATGTCCTCTCGAAGGTGGATAACATCTGAAATGCACACCCTACCGTCATGCAGTAGTAAATCCTCAAGTATATTGAACTTCTCCATTTGACCTGCCTTAGTCGCACGTGATCTCCATCCAACACAATCTTGCAGATCTAACCTTTGAACGCGGCACAAAAATAATCTCTAGCCTTTCCAACTCTCGCACCAGCTCCTCCTGCCGAGTAAGGAGAAAATAACTCGATCCTCTATGACTAAATGCTTCAGCTACCATATTTGTCTTCCTTGGGTAATATTGAATGTCCACCTCATAGTCTGACAGAAACTCTAACCATCTGCACTGCCTCATATTGAGCTCTTGTTGATCGAAAATGTACTTGAGACTTGTGATTCGTAGTGATCTCACAGCGGACCTCATAGAGATAATGCCTCCAAATCTTTAGAGAGTGGATGACCGCTGCTAGCTCCAGGTCATACACGGGATAGTTCTTCTCATGAACCTTCAACTGTCTGGAGGCAAAGGCTATAATCTTACCATGCTACATAAGCACACAACCTAAACCTTGACCCGAGGCATCGCTATATATCCGAAATCCATCTGACCCTGATGGTAAACTCAAAATTGGGATGGTCATCAGCCTGGTCTTCAGCTCCTCAAATGCCAACTCACACTCCACTGTCCAACTAAAAGCTTTACCCTTCCTGGTAAGCAAAGTCAATGGTAAAGCTATCTTCGAGAAGTCTTTTATAAACCTCCTGTAATATCCTGCCAAACCCAAAAAGTTGCAGACCGCCGTGACTGCCCTCGGTCTCGGTCATTCCCTTATTGATTCTATCTTCTTATGGTCGACGGACAAACCCCTTTGACTGATAACATGTCTTAAAAATGATACCTTTGACGACCAAAATTCGCACTTAGAAAATTTTGCATACAACTGATTCCTTTTAAGCATCCACAAAATAGTCCTGAGGTGAGAAACGTGATCTTCTGCACTCCTGGAATACACTAAAATATCATTTATGAAGATAATAACAAAACAGTCTAAGAATTCCCGGAAAACCTTGTTCATCAAATCCATAAAAGCGGATGGGGCATTGGTCAACCCAAACGGCATAACCACGAACTCATAATGCCTGTATCTGGTTCTGAATGTCGTCTTCTGAATGTATGCTTACCGGATCTTCAACTGATGATTGCCTAGCCTGATGTCTAGCTTAGAAAACATGCAAGAACCCTCAAGCTGATCGAATAGGTCATCGATCCTAGGGATATGGTACTTGTTCTTCACCATCAACATGTTCAGCTCGCAGTAGTTAATGCACAACCTCAAACTACCATCCTTCTTCTTCACAAACAAAACTGGTGCACCCCAAGATAAAGTGTTGGGGCAAATGAAGCCCAGATCGAGCAACTCCTGCAACTGGACCTTCAACTCTACGAGTTCTCCTGGGGCCATACGATAAGAAGACTTGGCCACTAGTACCTCTCCAGACACAAGATCGATTTGAAAGTCAATCTCTCTAATAGGAGGGACACCAGGTAATTCTTTTGGAAAGACGTCGGAAAATTCTTAGACCACGGGAACCCTTGATAAATAGGCATTGTCTTCTGCATTCATCAACACTAAATAGTTTTCATAACCTTGCTAATGCATCTAACCGCCTTAACAGACGAGATAATTAGTTTAGAGATTCCCTTCAAGCCCTGGAAAGTAACAGCGATTTGGTTGGGTCCTTTAAACTGTATCAACTTATTTTTGCAATCTATTATAGCGTTCACAGCTGATAACCAGTCCATCACCACAATCAAATCGAAACCTGCGATAGGGAGTAACAAGGCTTCCACAATAATCTTTGTTTCCCCAAACTGCACTGGTACCCGACACTTATCTCTGGTCTACAGGAAGGATCCATTGGGCATATGACCTCTAACGGTAATGCCTTTGGACAGACTTCTAATCCCAGCCTATATATTAGAGATTCTGCTATGAACGAGTGTGAAGCATCCGTGTCAAAGAGAATCTTGGAGGATACATTATATATCATAAGAAACCTACATGAATGATTGAACAAAAAAATTAACAGTGTCACTAAAGAGGATTTTAATTAAATTTTCTATTAAACAATCATACTATAACACGCACCTATCACCACATACTCCTGCTCCTTGGCTTCCTACTGGACAAGACCATAAGCTCCAGGCTGCACTGGTCAACGTTTTGGAGCTAATCTCATGTCAGCATTCATCAATGCTTTCCCTTTGTCGGCTTTATTCGGGCCATCAACCTCAAATTTTGATTACAAGAGAGTGTTATGATAAAATAGACTAAGGCAAAGAAAGGGAGTACATAAATACTAATCAAACACTTAAACTAAATTACCTGATTCCTGGAAGTTCCCTAACAGTAATGGGTTATGTGTCCTAGTTGTTGACACCTGTAACATACCCCTGCGGTAGCCAAACACTCTCCTAGATGGTGTCGATAGCACTTCGGGCAAAAGGGGTAATCATTGATCCTGGTCCCAGTCTGATCACCTTTCTGGGCTTCTGACCTCTGCTTCTTATTCTAGTTTCTACCCTGGCTATTCTTGTTATACTGTCGCTGAGGCGCATCCTGAGGTCGCTTCGAACAGAAACTATTGCGTTTTTGTACTTTTTGCTGATCAGATTCTAACTTTCTGGCGGTGCTACTAAACTCTTATAATTTGCATTGACCATTGTCATCAACGGCTGCCTCAGTGAATAACGTAAACTGTCCACAAAACGGCTGCACTTCTCGTTCTCATCCCCCTGCATTGTGCCCGCATAATGAGAAAGATGGGTCAGCTCTCGTTCACAAATCACCACTGTCTTGTACACTTGGATCAGCTTAAGATACTTCTCCTAGAGATTGCGGCGCTCGGATGGGGGAACAAACCAGCTAATTAGCGCTGACGAGAAGTTATTCCAGGTGAACATGTCTGCGGTATGACCTGACAACATGGGTAAAATAAACCATTGTGTTAAAAGAATAAGAAAATCTAGGTAAAGATGAATGTTACACTAAAGCACTTACGAGTGGGGTCGTCCACCAATTGTCTGGTCCACCATTAATGGGCCTCTCCTTGTAGGAGAAAACCCGCTGACAGAACCTTCTTGTTCTCTGGGCACTCAATCACCTCAATCAGTTCATGGGTCCCAATCAACCAATCATCGGTCTCCAATGGCGTCTCTTCTCCAATGTAGTTGGAGGGGTGAAGATCGCGGAGGTTCCTCAGATAACGCTCCAACCCTAAATCCCCTGCAGTTGGCACTAGAAGTGTGGCTAGATCTGTAGCAGGTAGTGCATTTCTGAATTCCACCATAGCTAAGGTCACCGCTCTAGCAATAATGGCAGCCATATCAGCTGGGTCTGGTGCTGCTGGTGCTAAAGGTGCTGAAGGCGCTGCTGGGGCACTATTATCATCCATGGATATCTCAGGTATAGTATTCTAGCGAGAAGGCTCGTCAGCCTCACAAGTACGTGGTACCTATAATACGCGAGGAAAGGAAATGTTTATTTATGAGATAAATACAATAAAGGATTTACTAATGAGGGCAAACTTAAATGAATGCACAACTGAGAATTAGATAAAACTCGATGACATTATCGTCGAATGAGTATTTGAGATGAAATCCTATGGCTCTGAGAATTTTCTAGGTAATGAGATCCTAAACCTCCCTCTAATACCAATTTGTAACACACCAACCCAGTTTAACCACTCATCAGCCGTCCGGCCGGGTCCAGCGACAAGAAGTCAATGAAGAAACAGTATTAAAACTAGTACATAGCAAATATAAATGAAAATAACTGAAATGTAAGCTTACAACGGAAGTTATATAAAAATCTAATGTTAAAAGTGTACCTCAATGAGAAGAATTCATAAAGCCACTAGAGAGAAAAAAAGAATCAAATCACCGAATATCTGAAATATTACACAAAATCTTGTACAAAAATAAATTCTTAAATATTACATTACAAGAGTCCTAAATAACAGTAAGGTACTAAAGTACACCAACAGCTGGAGGGAAAACAAACAATGAGAGCGACTGCAATAACACGCTCATCCTAAGCGTAGTTTTCCACCTGGGTCCCCTGTAAAAACATGTCCAAAACATGGGTTAGCCCAAATGAAGAGTAAGAAAAAATATTCCTCCTATTAACAATAAATTTTTTTTGTAGAAGAAAAGTTTGCATGTTTTGAAAATACTGTTGTCCTAAGAAAAAACTGTATACTAGTGTACCGTGCATGACTTAAAAAAAACTAGCAAAATAAATGACTGTTCTAATTACTCATAATGTGTGATATTTACTCAAGTTCAAATAATTTACTTATCTAGGAGTTTTTAGGGTTCGATCTAAGCTTGAGTTCTAAGTTCACTTACGATTGTCCTTTCGCCAGAGTTCTCGGCTGAGTAGCTCCTAATGCGCAATACTAGTCTAACGATCCGAGTCTTACTGACGAACTCAAGTGTTCTAGTGTCTCACAAGCACAGACTCAAATCTACTAATTTCTAAGCGGGATACATCCCCCAAACATTTGACTCATAGGGTATACTACCACCCACGAGAAGGATATTGCACCTCAATCAAACACGAGAGAGGATCTCAACCATGCCTACACAACATTCATTGTCTAATGTCACTCTGCTTGTGAACATGTGTGTATGATTATGACAATTCACCAAATTGGTTTAAAATAACTAGAGCCACACTTCCTGCTCGTCAATCTAAACGAAAAATTAAATTGCTAGTACGGTCTAGCTGTTTGGGCATATTAAAATTAAACTCGTACCGCATACACTAACGACACAATAATTTCACTAGTAATATCTTTTGATAGCAGAAATTTTCTACCATCGTATCAATTTCACTGAATTATACAAAACATAATTATACATGTTATCTGATATGTCTAGCCAAGAAGAATAAGAATTTCTTACCGTGAAATTCTGTCGTTCGTACACGAGACGCGGTGACATTGCGTTAGAGACATTTGAAAAATGTTAAAAGCTCTCTTTCTGATTCTCCCTACAACCCCAAAGGAGCAGAAAAGGTTATCAACATCACTTCTATTATTAGGGCATACTACTTCATAATGAAAGAGAGGAAATTACCCCTTTCTCTAACGTCGAAGCGCTAGGGTTTTTGAAATGGAGAAGTCAAATTCCCTAGTTCCTTGACTGAAATACGAAATTGGTACTGAAAAATCGATCCTTTGCTGGGAGGGATCGATTGCTGGAAGGGTTCACTTGACTAGAGACGACGAAAAATTTGGAATCGTCGAGAACTTCCATTAATGACCGGAAGGATATGCATAAACAAAATAGGAAGATCAACAAAAACTCACCTTGGCTATAAACAAAAGAAAGGGCACCACTGACGACGGTCTAAAACAAGGAGGGAAAGCAGTCGACGACCTGCTATCGGCGCTATACACCGACGACCTCTATTGTTGTGGGCAGGACAAGAAGGGGAAGAGGGAGGTGGCCGAACTTTCTGGAGAGGAAGGAGAATCCGAATGTTTGTGAAATAGCCAACTAGAGTAAGAGTCTCCTCCTTCGTCGACGACTTGAAAGGCGACATCTTCTTAGCCAGAGCGAGCTGCTGAAAATTAAGTCTCTAGACAAACAACTTAAAGTTTATTTGTCTTCTCATTTCTATTTATTTTTCATGATAAAGAGAAGCCTAGAGTACCTATTGGAAGCCTTCATTATTTATTATGCTTATATTATTAACTATCTGTTACACAATTTATAAACATGCATTGTGTGTATAGTTTTATAGTTTACAAAAAAATATATTTTTATATAAATAATTTTATTTAAAAATAAATGCAAAACAAATATGGACCTCATATCTGAAATTCACAACCTTGCATTGAATCCGCGGGTACACGTGGATCCCTGCAATGCATTTTAATACATGTGGCATCTTAGGCTTCGTTTGGTCCGGCGTTTCGCCGCCTCCGTTTGCAGCAAACGCCGCCGGACGACGGGTAAACAAACGTTCGCCGCCGGCGTTTGCTCTATTTGCACTCACATCGAGTAGGAAACGGCCCCGATCCGCTCCGTTTCGACCCGCACCTCTCCCCCTCCGATTTCAAAGTGGCGTTTCGACCCACCGGATGCACCCGTCACTGCTGAACCAAATATAGCCTTAAAATGTTTGCACTAATTCACCCAGACCATCCTGACTGGGCCCACTGGACTGCAAGGTCTGAACTGCACAACATAGTGCCCGACTGGGCCAACTGGACTGCGCTGTGCCCATTCAATTTGATTTGGTCATGCCAGCTGGCATCCGGGACCCGGCCCAAATAACCTCTAGCCAAATCTGGTAAACGGACCTGACTCAGCTGTCCTCTACTATTAAGTAATTTAAGGCCCGCTAAGATATTTTGATTCACGTGTAGCTTGATTATAAGCAAAAGGCCCACCAGCGAAACCCGCACTAATTGCCCGCCGTCCCAACATTAGTCGTCGCAGACTGTTGCTAGGGTTTCTCTTCGGCGGCGTGCTTGGGGCCTTTTTATCCCGCGGTACTGCATCACTCTCGTCCCGCTTAGCATCTATCTGTTGCCTTTGATTTCTTCCGTCAGGTGCCGCTTCTTGTTCTCCACGTTCTCTTGCCATTGCGCTTTCTTTCAGCATTCGTTTTCATGGTTATTTTTGTTTGCTGGATAAATGATTCGTGCTTACCCAGATTTCGTGGCGTCATCTCTAGAATTTTATTATATATGGCGCTTTATGCTGGTCCCTGTTGTCTATTGATGCATCCTGAGAGGAGTTAGAGCATTTTTTACATGTATTTTTGTTTAATCGTGTCACCAATTACACTTTTAATCTTATGCGCCCACTTTCTTAAATAAATAGAGATTGCTTGATGCAGAAAACACACCTGTGAGGCACCAATGAGCACGCTTCCATGTTTTCCGCTATTCAATGAGCTCAGGCGTGTTTCACATGCCTAGAAAATGGTGTTTTAAGTGTCATGTGCCAATTTATCTACATGTATAATCTTTTTGTATTAGGAAAATTGTTCAGATTTTGCATCACGAACGAAGTATAATTCTAGGTGTTTAGTGTAGGACGCCCGCATCATATAGTTCATCCTTGTTTTCTATAGTTTGCTTCTCTCTTTTCTTGAATTTTTGCTGTTGATTAGGATCTAGTTGTTTGATCGTTAGGGATTCATTTAAATCTTTCAATCTGGAGGACAAAGGACTAGGATCTAGCAACAGAATTTTGCAAGGAATTTCTTGGATGACTTCTCTGACAAGGTGCTATTGTGAATCCATTCTCGCTGTCTTCTGAGTCAAACATCAGATTAATGAACTCACTTACCCACATAAGTAGAACTCATGCTATCGGTGTCATTGTTGTCAATTTGATCGCCCCGACTTCTCCTGATTCCAAAATATATGATCAATGGCAGGGGAAAATCGATCAAACTATTGGAAATTGGAGGCATAAGTGTTAAAGGTCCACCCGTCCAAGTGTGTTCTATAAGAGAGCAACATGATAAGACCTTTATGAAACCATCAAATAATGTTCGCAGAAGCAAGAAATTGGATAGATTTGAATATGGTTGAGAATTCTCCAACCATGAGAGCCAATCACTAAAACTCAAATTATTATATCACACACAGTTCTTTTGAGTGGATTTTCTAGATTCAATGGCAATGTCCTACATGAATGAATATGCAGATTTGAACAATTTTTTTATGTGAATGAAATCTGGTGAGGGATACAACCCTCTCTAAGGAACTCAGCAAAATAGCCATGTACTTCAGGAGAAGGGGTGCCTCCTCAAAAGGGGGGTCGTTGTGACCAGGCCCGGGCGATTGTTTACCAAAAACACAGGTTTCTGCAAAGTTATATGACCATGTCTGGGGGATGACGCCTACCCATTTCCGAAAGGTAAAGGAAGTTGGTGATCTGATGACATGGGAGCCGACAAGACCTGGTGAACGTCTTTCATATCTATAACGGTAACATGATACCCAACCTTGGACTTAAGTTTCCCGACATCCTAAAATTTCGATCAAATTTTGTAATTTATCTAAGTCCTCTAAGCTGTATTTAAGTAATGAAATATATAAGAAGTAAGACTAAACTATATTTCTTGTGTTATGAAAGCTATGCTATACTCCTCAATTTGTTAGTAATTTCTTGAAGCCGTCTAAAGTTCACAAAGATAAATAAGTAGATGACATGTAGGATAAATTATTGTATTTCGGATGGTATGAAAATTATACCTTAATCATCACTGTAAGGGTAAGTGACAATTATTGTAATGGAGATGGAGGAGAAAATCAGACCTTGACGGAGAAGGGTATGAACTCACGCCCTGCAAAATGAGGAAAACGAAGAAACCTTAATTACCACTCAAGTCTCTTGCATACTATGGCTCCGTTTGGGAGGATTTATTTTCACCGGTCAAGCGGTCATGACCGCATGAACCTGGCCTTAATTAAGGTCCAGTTCATGCGATCGTGACCGCTTGACCGGTGAAAATAAGTCCTCCCAAACGAAGCCTATGTTTGACATGATGGATTATAAGACTGCAAGGGTAACAAGATCAATACAAATGAAAGCTATTAATATCATGATCACTTATATTGTGAGTACACAACTTTTTCTAACCCAAGATAACCAAGAGATTGTGATGTCAGTTGAAGGATTTACCCTATTTTTGATGTTTGCGAGAGATTATAATAGAAATCACAGCTCGTACATGTCTGGCTTCTTCATTTGAGTGGATGTGATATTCTAGTATAATTTAAATAATGGTTACATTGAGTAATATTAGTTGAAAATTCAGGCAATTAAAATGGAGTTTAAGACGAGGTAGTAAAATTTTCTTTATCCGGCTCGCTTCCAACAGAACCAAAATTATTGCAAGCCACAAGACCCACAAACTACAATCAAAACAATCTAATTGAACATGATGACTATGACAATTATTGGTCTGAAATAAATGCTCATCAACCATACAAGGATGACGTTGATGTTGTGAGGAATACATTATCTTTCATATTTGTGGGAAGCATTGAGAAAGTATGATGCTTTGTAAAAGGATCCAAATACTTTACAACCAAATATGCCACATGATCGTTGATTCTTAGTGAAGGAAGGAAATATTGGATGAGTCTCAAGGTTGTATATTAACTGCTTTTCAAGTACATATACAAAAATTGAACTGCTTGATGATATTTTAGTCCTGACCCCTTAAAGGGAATCCCATCTATATCACCTTGATGAAACCTTCACAATTTTGCAATCTCACATTTTTTTTTTGAAACTTAGCAAGTACATGTTCGGTATACCCCCCCCCCCCCCCCCACACACACACACACACACAGACAACATCTTGCTACATGTAGCTCATCCAACCCTCAACTTCCAGAGATGTCACAACACTTATCTCCCTCCAACCCTCAACTTCCAGAGATGTCACAACACTTATCTCCCTCGGGGAGTCGGGGTGGTTCTCGCGCATATGTACATACCTCGCTACACTTACAGTTCCCATCCGTTGAGCATAGCCCGCGCATCTGCTAAACTTTTAATCACCACAGATCATTTGATAATGTGCACTGCTAAACTTTCAATCACACAAAGATCATTTGATAATAATCACCTACAATTGGAGTCGTCACTTGAAGGCTAGCACTTATAAACTTTGACATTAGCTTGCAGCGTATGGATCACACGTAGAGTAACAGAATAATGACAAATTTTTTAATCTCTAGGAATGTACACATGCAATTATATCCCAGAGTAGAACACTCTCTCAGAACTGATCCCCTACCATCAGTGTTGCAGATATCTGCTGACATGGTCGACATAAAAAATTCATGTACAAATTGACATAATTTCTATATTTATTTTGTAAAAAAAATTTATGGAATATATCAGCCAATATAACCCGATGATATATCATATAACTTTTTGATTTATTTTATTTAGTGTGTATGGTTTAATAAACGACAACACAAAATCATTCTGTTGCCTAGGTTGCTTTGTGCCCGAGCTCTCGACTCTTTTCCTACCTTCTCTGTTTTTCTTCCCTGCACCCTTCTGTAGTCGATGCCGATTTTGGTTGATCTTTGTATTTTGGATCAATGGTTCATTTTCTTCCATCTTAATCGACTACTTCCTCTTTTCCTCTAGCTTTCTTCCCTGCATTATACCATTATTACCTATGCAACATAAAATATTTATAATTGTTTAATAGATGTACTATACATCCCCTGACATAATAAAACCAACTTGCAAAACTTAATATCTGTTCACACTCTTGAGGTTTATCCAAATTATTCCAAGAAAAAAATGGAATCCAACATGCAGTTTTGTCAAACCAAAATTTAATTTCTTGAACATGTCATTTCCAATGGAGTCTTGGCATATTCCCAATAAATGAAGACAGTGAATAAATGCACAGCCCCAAGAACCATGGAAGAACTAAGATTTTAAAGGTACTAAGGTTTTCCAGAGCAATTGAATTTTGAAGGATAACTACGTGTAGAAATTTCATTTTCATAAGAATGGTTTTTTGGAAGTATGCTGCATGGCTTCATGAAATCCTCCGTTTTGAACTTAAACTTTCCTAATTGTTTATGTTCATCAATCAAGCTCTAAGATTTTGACAATTAGCAATTGAAGACATACTGATGCGGAGCAGAGGCGAGGACGCTCTTTGGGCCTGTTCGGGGCTGATTTGGCAACTTTCCATATATGGCGTGCCCGGATCGACGATCGGACTCCGCGATTGCATCCTGAGCGTCGTCGCGAGTCAAAACACTATATTACTTTATATTTTTCAGTTTATTTTTGATGTATTTTAAGGGCGAATCCACCGACCAATCATAGCCATTGATTGGGAAACCCTAATGTGTCTTTTCTTATACATAGGAGGTATGAGGGCTGATTTGAGTCATTGTTGAATTTGGAGAAAAAGCTTTCCCGGATTCCAGCGATCCCTCCACGGTGCCGACGTCGTGGAACCCTAGGTGACGACTCCTAGTCCGCCAAACTCCTCCCCAAGATACTACCCATCCATAACCTTCTTCTTCCCCCTCCGAAACCCTCATTCGCAACCCCTACAGCCCCCAAATCCCAACCCTTATCGCTGTCCAGGAATCCCGAAATTTCTGTTCACTCATAATTGCTGTTCAGCAGTAATGTTCATCCGCACGTACTGTTCATCCGTACTGTTCATCCGCCGGCATTGTTCATCCGCCGTTACTCTTCATCCGACGGCACTGTTCATCCGACGTTACTGTTCATCCGCACTATTCACCCGCCGGTGCCGTTCATCCGCTGGCCCTATACCAATCCCGCAACCCCTTCCCCTCCGTGGATCCACTTCCCACCGCTCCGAAAACCCTAGATCCATCTTGATCTAGTGCTACCACCCTCCAACATGTCATTTTCACCCATATTCCTCTTCCCGTAGCCCTGATCCGTTGTCAAATTATCGGATCTATCCACCTACACCCGGATCCATTCCCTAGTGGCCGAATCTCTCCGTTTTCGGCACCTTCTCCCTCTTTTCCACCGTAGGCAGCCACCTCGCCGTCACCGTGCCACCGTGTTCGCCTCCGATCGCTTGTCTTTGCATCCGGCCCTTCAAATTCTTCAGTGTCTCGGTTCAGCCCTCCACGTTGTAAGCATTTGTGGTATTGTATTCTATGACTTGACATTTTCGTTTGATATTTTATCATATTGTGTTGGGATCATTGTTGGCTAGAAATTGGTTCTTTTATGCAAACAATTGCAGGAGGAATTATTTGCTGCGCGCTTGCTTAGGCCCTCCGAGCGGAGGAAGCCGTTGTCAAACTGCCAAAAATTAATTACTTGTTTCTTTATTTCAATTATTTGCGTGGCTTTATTAATTTCATTGCTTATGGTAATTGTCGTTGCCGACCGACGGCCACCTTGCATGTAGCATAACATTAGTGTGTCACCCCTGCACCTCCACGTAGAGTTGTAGTTTCCGAGCACCACTAGCCTACCCTACATCATTTTGGTATCAGAGGTCAAGGTTAGGTCATTTACATGCTTCATAGTGGTAGGTTTTAAATAATCATTGGGTTCATTTATGTCTAGTTATTGCCGTCGTTCGTCTCCTCCATCTGAGTATCCCGAATCTACATATACCCGACCTCATAGAGCCCCTCTAGAGAGATCTTCATGTTATCATTATGATTATCATCATTCCCCGCACACAACTCCTAGAGATCGTGTCGACCCCTCGACATAATTCCATCATGATAGAGGCGATCACCACGACGAGAGGTCCTCACGTCTTCATCATTACACCTCCCCGCGATTTCACGATGATAGAATTGAATATCGTTCAGTTCATCGCCGCTACACATCTCCTCTAGGAGAGGAACCTGAGTTTGGATATGAGCAACCTCCACTGCACGTTCACATGACCCATACGCACCCACGAGCACAATTTGATTATGTTAGAAACTACCATCAAGATGACCCTCAGGAACCCTATAGAGGTCACCATCGGCAGGAACACAATACATGTAGAGAACCTCTTAGTGTCCCCCAATAGAGTTACCCGAGGCTGAATTTATGTGATTAGTTCTTGACCGCTTTGATCTCTTAGAAGCTCAATTTGATCACCTAAGATCTACATTACGAAGAAAGCCTAGGGATTTAGGGCAAGCCACCGATGCAGCGAGTAGTGCTCCCACCGAGATAAGAGACCCGACACTTGGTTCTAATCCTTCTCAGTTTGATGAGATTCAGTGCTCATGTGATCTTGAGGTTGAACCTGATCATGACCTTATGATACAGGTGGAGTGATACTGGCATGACTAGTGAGCATGGTCACGTGGGTGAGGACGGGCGACCTAGTGACACTGTGATGGTATACACATTCTTTTCACCTCACCTAGACCTACACCTAGACCTAGTGTCCCCTTTAAACAGAGAGACGGTTCTCGACACTATATCGATTGACCCACACTTGAGTCTGGGCACCCCCTACTCTTCCCTTAGTACTGTTTCGGGTCACTTCACTACCGAGAGTCAAGAGTATAATGTTGATCTCGTAGTGGCTATGTCACCCATGCATGGGGGCACTACCCCTTTCGATGGTACTCCTAGGGGGACCTTGACCCTAGTGACGAGCCCTATGACGAGCCCCCTGTTGAGCCTCCTGATGATCTGTCACATCTTGGTGAGGTTGAGACTCGTGTGAGCCACTCAGGTATGACGCCTCTTTCATCATCATCTCTGTCCTTGCCCCAGAGAAGGGACCTTGAGTGGAGCATGACATATGTAGGGTCTACCTTGAGTCCACTCGAGTATACTCATATTGTGAGGACCTACCTTATGACGCCTCACACTCTGGATGAGTTTTGGGACACGCCACCCGCTGAGCCACCCGATGAGTTCTTTCTTGTCTGGGACGCTCACCATATTTTAGAGTCACAACTTCTAGTTGGTGTACACGATTTTCACTCAGGTGGTCGTCTTTTTCGTGATGACTTTTCTTACACACCTCCTGGGACCCCCCTGATGTGCTACGTTCCCCGAGAGACATTTGGATCTTTACGAGCCCGTAATTGAGTGTAGTCGTCTCTCACAGTCATCTGATCACGCGTCACACACGAGATGAGTTTGTCTACACTCCACCGAAAGAACCTCCTGATAGGCCACCCCATTTTAGAGACATCTCATGCATTATTAGATTTTCCTATAAGAAGTGTACCGTGTCTGTCGTGTTGTCTTTGCATCATTTGCATTACCTGCATGAGTTTGTTGAGTATTTTACACGACATTTGCATGAGTTGCATGAGTCGGTTCGCCGACGAATAATAACAAGCAATGAAAATCACAAAGCCCATGCAGATAAGTGAAAACGAGAGGAAATATTTAATGTAGGCGAGAAGGTAATGGTGCGAGTCCGCCTTGAGAGGCTCCCTTCGGGGCCTGCCACGAAGTTTAGCGCGAGGCGAATGGGTCCGCACTCCATTATTAGTCGTATTGGGACCAACGCCTACCGACTTGACATCTCGGTCTGTATGAGAATTCACCCTGTGTTTAATGTTGAATATCTGACTCCATATTATGAACCTCATGAGTATGCGGACCCGAGCAGTGGAGATGCCCAGCCGTCCCCACCCCCATTGTCGCTACCATACCACTCTCACACATTACCATCATCTAATGGCCATCCTAGTTCACCTACTGTTGTCACCCACCCACCCGGGAATTCGTCTACTTTGGTTCCACCGCAGGCACCACCGAACGCACCGGGATCCACCTTCCGAGAGGTGAGCGATGAGAGCATCACAGAGTTCAGATTCCCCCAGTTTATTCCTACTTCAGAGAGGTCGCGCTGTCGCTACTTCGTACATTGGCGGGACCGCCCCAATGCAGTTGACGTTTGAATACTTGCTGCAGAGCTTGATCGATTCGCCCCTGGACTTCGACTTCAGCACGACCGTCTCCATTCACCGAAGATGACAACTTTTCAGTCTGGGAGAATTGATTGGCGGGGACACCCTTCCGCCGATGACACTTGGACGACTTCCGGTGGACCTCGTCGAGTTGTACCTGGCGATCAGCGAGAGAATTCCGATCCCAATTCATCGGGAGATGAATTCTTTCAAGCCGGGGAGATTGATACGGAGCAGAGGCGAGGACGCGCTTTGGGCCCGTTCGGGGCTGATTTGGCGACTTTCCATATATGGCGTACCCGGATCGACGATCGGACTCCGTGATTGCGTCTGGAGCGTCGCCGCGAGTCAAAACACTATATTACTTTATATTTTTCAGTTTATTTTTGATGTATTTTAAGGGCGAACCCACCGACCAATCATAGTCGATGGGGAACCCTAGCTTGTCTTTTCTTATAAATAGGAGGTATGAGGGCTGAAATGGGTGATTGCATAATTTGGAGAGTTTATTTTCGGATTCCTGCGATCCTTCCCCGGTGCCGACGCCGTGGATCCCTAGGTGACGACTCCTAGGTGGTTTTCGTCATCCCCAAGGTAATACCCATCCATAGTCTTCTCCTCCCCCCTCTGAAACCCTTATCTGCAGCCCCTACAACCCATGGAACAACAAGCCTTTTGCTGTCCAGAACAGAATCACTGTTCACGGTATTGTACGTGAACTGTTCATACGAGGTACTGTTCACCCGGTTTGTTCATCCGTCGTTACTATTCATCCGCACTGTTCATCTGCCGACACTGTTCATCCGCCGGCCCTATACCAATCCCGCAACCTCCTTCCCTCCATGGATCCACTTCCCACCGCTCCGAAAACCCTAGATCTACCTTGATCTAGTGCTACCGCCCTCCGATCCATCATTTTCCCCAATATTCATCATCCCGTAGCCCGGATCCGCCGTCAAAACATCAGATCTATCCACCTTCACCCGGATCGATCCCCTAGTAGCCAGATCTTTCCGTTTCCGGCGCATTTTCCCTCTTTTCCATCGTGGGCAGCCACCTCGCCATCGTCGTACCACCAATTTCACCTCCGATCGCCCGTCTATATATCCGGCCTTTCAAATTCTCCAGTGTCTCGATTCAGCCCTCTACGTTGTGAGTATTTGTGGTATTTTATTATGTGACTTGACATTTTTTATTGGGTATTTTATCATATTGTGCTGAGATTATTGTTGCATAGAAATTAGTTCTCTTATACTAATAATTGTAGGAGGAATTATTCGCCACACACTTGCTTAGGCCCTCCGAGCGGAGCAAGCCGTTGCCTAATTGCTAAAAAATAATTATTTGTTTCTTTATTTTAATTATTTGCGTGGCGTTATTTATTTCATTGCTTATAGTAATTGTCGTTCCCGACCGACGACCACCTTGCATGTAGCATTGCATTAGTGTGTCGGCCCTGCACCGGCACATAGAGTTGTAGTTTCCGAGCACCACTAGCCTACCCTACATCACATACCCAACCCTCAAGATTGCTCAAAATCTCAGTCTGCCAAAAGAAGTGAGAAGATACAATTTATTGAAGAGAATTTAAAAGGTTTTGCAATCCAAAATAAACATGACATCATTGGTTGTGGGAAGCTGATGAAGTAATGATTATTTACCTCACAAGTGCAACTAAATCATGCTTTTTACTGTTCTCACGTGTCGCCAATGTCAGGGTACGAGGGAATCTATTTCACCTCAACACTCGGGTAAGACCTCCATCATTGATATCATTATGGATTTTTTTAATGAGCTGAATCCCAGCTTCGGTCAAAAGGCTAGGGCTAAACACTGACATGTATTTAAATCCATATATTATTAGTTAAACACTTAAACGTGGCCGTTGATTCTTCTATTTCAAAGCCATATTAGGAGTTTGTCATATCAAGAGTATTTATTTATCAGGTTTGTAGAAGAATGGAGTAAATCTTGTATATATATCTTGAAATTCAAATTACAAGTATGAGTACAAATATATAGGGAGAAGAGGGAGAGAGAGTAATCCTTTATACAAGATGTGTGACTATTACATGAGAAAGAAGAAGACCTATAATGGGCCTCTAAATGAGCCTTTACAAGATGTTTTCTAAGAATTTTCTAACACCCCCCGCAAGCTGGAGCGTACAAGTCGTAGGTACCAAGCTTGGGTAAGAACTGATAGTATAACGACCGAGAGAGGGCTTTAGTTAGGATGTCAACAACTTGTCTTGTAGCGGGAACATGCTCCAAATCCATCTTTTTTGATTGAACTTTTTCTCGAATGAAGTGACAGTCAACTTCAATATGCTTTGTTCGTTCATGAAAGACAAGATTCTTGGTAATATGTATTGCAGCTTGACTGTCACAAAATAAGGTCACAGGAGATGCGAGTTTGAGTCTTAAATCATTGAGAAGACGTTCAAGTCAGGTTAACTCAGATACAACAACATCCATCCCCCGGTACTCGGCCTCAGCAGACGAGCGAACAATAACGGTCTGCTTCTTGCTAGCTGTGTAATAAGGTGTCCATCAAAGTATGTACAAAAACCAGTTGTGGAACACCTTTCATCAAGAGAACCTGCATAGTCTGCGTCAGAATACGCAACAAGAGATAGAGAGGTAGATGATTTGTAAGCGAGTTCTTGTCCCGGAGCAGTTTTTAGATATTTGAGAATGCGCTCAACAGCTTGGAGATGAGATGTCCGAGGAGCATGCATGAAACGACTCACAACCCCCACAACATATGAGATGTCAGGCCGAGTAACTGTAAGATAAATCAGCTTCCCTACCAAACGTTGATAGTATTATGTATTTTTAAGCAGTTGGTCGGAATCAGAACCATGCGCAAAAAGCTTGTGATTTACATTCATAAGGGTGTCCGCAAGTTTTCACACTGAGTAGCCGACATCTTGAAGTAGGTCATACAGTACTTTCGTTGGGATAAGACGAGACCATCAGGTGGTCTTGCGACCTCAAGCTCAAGGAAGTATCAAATATTTCTCAGGTCTTTCGTCTGGAATGCCGAGTTCAAATGTTGTGGAGGAGCACCGGTGGGAGTAGGAGCAGCTGTAGTAGAGATAGCAAAGTGTGGAGGCAGACCATGTTTGCGGTAGCATGTGGCTTTAAGATGACCCTCTCGACCACAGTAAGTACATTTGAAGGCAAAGCGCCTAGCACGACCTCGTCCCCGAGACATGTGACGGCCTCCCCTAGCTGCAGAGCCACGAGCTGGAGCAGGAGTGGGTAGGAGGGGATGTTGGAGGAGAGCTGGAGAGAAATTTCTTGCAACCTCAGAGGGAGGTGTAACCTTGTGCAGCATAGAGCAGACATCAGACAGTGAAGGTGTTGTAGTTGAGGAAAGAATTTGAGCCCAGACACTGTGGAGGTGGGGAGGAACTCAGACCATCATCATCACAATCTCAATTGCTTCCTTTTGCGCCCGTTGTGTAGCAAGATCCGTGGAGGGAGGCTGATGTTGTATCCAGGTCTCCACCAGAGTTTTGGCCTTGACAACAAAAGAGGTCAAATCACCTGTTGTGCCGAGATCCAGAGTTTGAAGCGCAAAGATGATATCAAACAGACATAGCAAGCTGTCTTTGTCATAGTAAAGACTAGAGAGAGTGAAGCTCCTCCCACATCGTCTTGGCCGTCTCATGATACATGACCATGCGGTAGGGCTCAGTGTCCATGGAATTGAGGATCCAAGATCGGACCCGACCGTCATCACACAACCATTTGTCAGTAGGAGCAATGAGAACGTCCCGAGTAAGGTGATGAAGAAGATATTTAGTTTGTAGAACACGACGAACATAATGCACCCATTCCACAAAGTTGTGTTATGGTCCTTACCTGGGACCTCGTGACCGACGGTGGTGCAATGATCGAAGATGGGATTGTGCAGGTTTGCAGTGTCGATCGGGAAGGAGACGAGCGCGAGATGGCGGCTAGGGCTAAACTCACGGCTTCTTCCGTGGGGTTTAGAGAGAGAGATAGGAGAGGAAATAAGAGAGAGAAAGAGATTTTTACTTCTGATTTCTTGCTTACCAATAATGTCTCACCACACAACATAAATAGGTTCAAAATATGCCCCTCATTTGGGCTTACGACAATGGGTAAATTACGATAAAAGTTAACACATTAATTAAAGATATCCGGCGTCGTCACGCCACATAACATCGCCGCCCCGTCCGAAGACAACTTGTCCTCAAGCTGGATCGAAGGGTATTGCAGTGGCTTCTCCCGTCGCGTCATCATCGGGAGAGTCGTCTACTTCCAGCCAAAACAAGTGTTTGCATCGATGTCCCGGTGTGAAGTGGTCATCACAATTATAGCACAAGTTTTCTCGCGACGCTCGGCTATCTTGGTGCGGGACAAACGGCGGCGAACAGTAGGCCGCAGAGTTTCGTCCCGGAATGGTGCCTTGTCCGGCAAGTTGGCTAGAGAGTAAGTGTTCTGATGGTTCCGACGTCCCAAAGGCGGACGATCTAGTAGCAGCCGCCGTTCACAAGCCCTGGCGAGGCTCATGGCAGTGTTGAGGTCGCGTGGCAGAAGGAACTCCACATCCCAACGTAATCGCTCGTGGAGGCTGGCAGTGAAGAGGGGAACATATTGCTCCGGTAAGACGAATGTCGCCCGAGACAGTAGAATATGGAATTGTTCAAGATAGGTGTCAATGGAGCCGTCCTGTTTGAGGTTAACAAGATCGCCAAGTGGGTTTCCCTGTAGAGCAGGACCAAACCTCAGGGTGCAGGCCATACTGAAATCTGCCCAGGAAATGTTCGGGTGTTCCCGCAGAAGTTGAGGGAACCACAATTGTGCTGGGCCGAGTAAGTGAAAGGAAACTATGCCGACACGTTCTTTATCTGGGGTGTGTTGGTTGGCGAAGAAAATATCGCAACGCGTAAGCCACGAAAGAGGATCGTCGCGGCCCTCGTAGATGAGAAAATCCATCCCATAGTCCGTGCGTAGGCGTGGTAGTCCACGCCTGGAGGAGCGACGGAGTCCACTCGGCTTGTGAAAAGGCGATCGTCTGTGTTCAAGGGTGGGGAAGGGGGTATCTGTTGTAGGGCATCTAAGTGTGCGTTGAGGGTATTCATTTTGGCGTTCTGAATCGCGAATATGGTTTGGAAGAGTGTCATGAGGTCGGCGAGAGAGGGGGGAGCATCCACCATCTGAGATATGGCCGGATAGACGGTTGGTGGTGGAAGGGGAAGGTCGGCGGAGGTACTGGACTTCGGAGGTGGTGCTGCGATGCTGGACGGCCCGATGGAAGCACCGAGGTGGCCTGGAGAAGTCCCTCTTGGGGTGCGGTGTCGCGGATCTGGCGCACGGGGGTTAAAGGCAGTGATCGACGGTCGGTTGGAGGCGGCAACGGGCTGGACGCAGTCGGCAGAAGTGGGAGAAGCTCTCGCGGGTTGAGGAAGGATTTTCGGCGCGTTGGAAAGAGTGGGAGCGGTGCAGGGCTGACGGTGTGCGGCTGGGTGAGCGGAGGAAGAGCCGGAGAGCGACGGTCCAGCAGTGGGCTCTGATACCAAATTGTTATGGCCCTTACCCTAGGATCTCGTGACCGGCGGTTGAGCAATGATTGGAGACGGGATCGTGCGGGCTTGCGGAGTCGATCGGGATGGAGACGAGCGCGGGATTGTCGGCTAGGGCTAAACTCACGACTTCTTCCGTGGGGTTTAGAGAGAGATAGGAGAAGAAATAAGAGAGAGAAAGAGATTTTTACTTATGATTTCTTGCTTACCAATAATGTCTCACCACACAACATAAATAGGTTCAAAACATGCCCCCCCATTTGGGCTTACGGCAATGGGTAAATTACGATAAAAAGTAACACACATGAATTAAAGATAACCGGCGTCGTCACGCCACATAACATTTTGCTTCTCACTGAGAGAGATGATGGTGATCTGAAGCTCATCGCGGACTTCTGGAGGGGGAGTCGCGGCACAAGCGGGAAGAGAGGAAGTCGTCGTGGAGTCCATGACAACAAACGGAGGGCAGCAAGGGCAAGCCGCAACGACTAGAGCATAGGGAGAGCAGTAAGCCGCTGGAGGAACAGAAGCCGCGGCGGCTAGAGGACCAAGCAGGCAGGCGGCAACAGGCAAAGGTGACTAGGCCGCGCGAACAAAGAGAAAGACTATGCGTGAGCACTAGCCGGGCGAGCAGCAGCGGATAGCAGCGGATAAGAGCTGTGAGCAGATAACCGAGAAGAAGCGGCTTGGAGGACAGTGGACTAGAGGCAGCTTCGAGAAGAGACTGCGGGAGCAGAAGCAGACCGCGACAATTAGAGATACAGACCGCGGTGGTTAGAAATGCAAATCGCGACGGTTAGAGATACAGACCACAAGTCGCAATAGAGCAAGCAAACCGCAGAGAGCGGACTACATCAGGAAGTAGCACCGACTTGAAGAGCAAAGGCGGTCTGAAGAGGCAGCGGGCAAATAAGATCTTGCGCCTAGAGATGCAAGGCCACAACTGCGAGAACAGGGGAAAGCCCGCAACGAGTAGAGAAGCCAGGACTAGGCCGCACGACAAGCAGTCCGTACGACAAAAAAACACGTGATATGCTGAAGAAGACCGCGCGAATCCACAGGAATCGGCAGCGGGTAGAAGAGAAACCGTAGACCGCGACAAGAGCAAGCTGGCAAGATCAGTCCTCGAGATAAGTCGAAGAAGACCGCGAGGCAGCAGCTAACAAGGGCAGTTCGTAAGGAGCAGAGGAAAGAGACCAGTGCAATTTGAATTGGAGTGGGGCCCAGGAAAATACCTATAAAAAGGAGAGGGGGGGAAGAGACGGGAGGGAGGTGAAAAACGGAAGACCGCACGAGGAGTTGTGGTTAGGAAAATGGAAGACCGCACAAAGGGTTGCAGTTAGGAAAAGTGGAAGACCGCACAAGGAGTTGCTGTTAGGAAATGGAAGACCGCACACAGAGATTGCAGACCGGTTCCCTGCTCTGATACCATTGCTGGCGGTTAGAGATGCAGACCACAAGTTGCAATAGAGCAAGCAAACCGCAGAGAGCGGACTACAACAGGAAGAAGAAGACGTAGAACGTGAGAAGAGCACACTGGCAAGATCAGTCTGCGAGAAAGCCGAAGAAGACCGCGGGGCAGCAACGAACAAGGGAAGTTCGCAAGGATCAGAGGAAAGAGACCGGTGCGGTTTGAATTGAAGTGGGCCCCAAAAAAATCCCTATAAAAAGGAGAGTGGAGGGGGAAGAGATGAGAGGGAGGGATGTGAAAAACGGAAGACCACACAAGGAGTTGCGGTTAGGAAAATGGAAGACCGCACAAAGGGTTGCGATTAGGAAAAGTTGAAGCCCACACAATGAGTTGCAGTTAGGAAATGAAAGACCGCACACGGAGATTGCAAACCGGTTCGCTGCTCCGATACTATGTAGTAGAATGGAATAAACCTTGTATATACTTCTTGAAATTCAAATTACAAGTATGCGTACAAATATATAGAGAGAAGAGAGAGAGAGAGTAATCTCTTATACAAGATGTGAGACTATTACATGAGAAAGAAGAAGACTTATAATGAGTCTCTAAATGGGCCTTTACAAGATGTTTTCTAACAGTTTTCTAACAAGGTTGAATGTTAGGTTCCACTTACCATAGAAATAGGAGTCATGATCATTCTT
Source organism: Platanthera guangdongensis (assembly GCA_039583875.1). NCBI lineage: Eukaryota > Viridiplantae > Streptophyta > Magnoliopsida > Asparagales > Orchidaceae > Platanthera > Platanthera guangdongensis. The sequence goes on along the minus strand of CM077151.1, from coordinate 279,909,590 downwards.
GTGCATCCAAATAAAGAGTGATTATTAATATTTGATCTAATTTGCAAATTAAAATAAATAATTAGGAATTAATTATTATTTAATTCTATTGAAGTTATAGTTATTAGAAGTTTTAGTGAATCATTCATCTTACCAAATTTCCCTTTTTGATTATAATTTATACAACTTTTTATATTTGGGTTTATTTTGTGTTTTTTCTTTTATTTTAAAAGCTTAATTATTTTCTTATCCTTCAATTTTTCTTAAGTTTTGTATTTGACGAGACAAAGAAATTTACACGAATGTCGAACTATAGGTATACTGCTGTGCTGGGGACATGGAACTCTGTGCATGACTCCTTGTATACTTAAATTTGAATTATTTTTATTATATTTTTGATATTTTTATAATTTAATTTATTTACATATTAAGTACTCTACATTTTAGTAGTTAATAGTTAATTTTTAAAATTAGATATTTCAGAATTTTAGTAAACAAAATTTTATATAAATATTTATAATTATTTAATTAAATAACTAACTCCTTAAATTGGAATATTTGAAATTTAACATTTAAATTATTTCTTATTCATAAAATTTAAAAAAAATTTAACGCATTATACTTCATTTTATTTTATTAGCTTGTAAATAAGGCTCTGTAATATAGAAATAAGGGACTCTTATAAACTATGCGACATGACTTTTTTTTTGAGAAATTAAATTCTCTTCTGACAATTCTATCTCCTTCACCAATTTGCAAGTTGACGCAGGAGGATGTATAGGCGGCAAAAAATCAACGACCTAACCTTACATGTTATGTAAAAGTCTGACGGTTAGATCACAATTAGATTATAAATGCGAACATTTCACACAGATAAATTCAAGACAATAATTTATTTAAGCGAGACAAGCTTAGACTTTCTTTCGCGTGCAGTGCCAAAGCAAGAGCGCGCAACGAATAAATCCTGCAAATCACGATAAGTATCTAACAAACCACCACAATACATCCATACAAACATGACATCCAGTCTAATACAAAATACTGAAAATAATAATCTAATACAAGGAAGACTCACCAAGTAGTGAGCTGATCAAGACACTGAAGAATTCAGAACCGGAGATGCGTGGACGACGATCCGAGCTGGAACCATAGGCGTGGAAAGTGATGTAGGTGGCTGTCCTCGGCGATGAAAGGTGGAATCAGGCCGAAAATGGGTAGATCCGATCACGTATGGGTAAATCCGGGTGGGGAAGGGTAGATCTGAAAATTTGAGATCGGATCCGGGCCGAAATTTCCAAATCTGAACTGATTTTGGAAGGGGCGGCTGTGGGGGTTTGAAACCGGTGGTTGGAGTCTTTTGAGGGGCGGCTGTTGAAGGGTTGCTGGGAGGAGAAGAGGAGCAACAACAGGGCTGTGCTGGGAGGAGAAGAGGGGCAACAACGGGGCTGTGCTGGGAGGAGAAGGTCTGCCGAACCAGGCCGACGGTGGTTTTTTGATGGTGGGGAAGGCTGCTGCTAGAGCCGACGGTCCAGGGAAGGGGAAACAAGAGGACAAGGGGAAATCAGACGGTAAGGAAACTTTAGAAAAAGAATAATGAATTTCATTATTCCACAGTACAATTGAATAGGAACCGACTTTTCTGGACAGGAAACAACATCTAGTTTTGGGGGCTGTAGGGGCCGCTGGAGGTGGTTTGGGAGGGGAAATGGAAGCCTAGGGTTAGGGGGTACCTTGGGGAGGGAGATACAAGCCTAGGAGTAGTCACCTAGGGTTCCACCGAGTCGGCACTGTGGCGGGATCGCGGGATTCCGAGAATTCTTTCACCAAAATCTGCAATGCCTAGATCAGCCCCTATCACCTCTATTTATAATAAAATAAAGATTAGGGCAACCCCCATCAACGGCTGTGATTGGCGGCTATGATTGGCCGGAGGTGGTGCCACCCAAATACATCAAAATAAATGCAAATATAATAAACTAATATATGAAATTGATTCGCAACGCAAATCCGAATGCATCCGCGGAGTCCGATCGTCGATTCAGGTATGTCATATATGGAAAGTCGCCAATTGGCCCAGAACGGTCCCCAAAACTCATTATCCAGTGCAAGTGCCCGTCTATGCTCCGCATCACAAGTCAAGCAAGAAAGGAATCGTGTTCCTTTTCCTCTTTCCTTCCCAACATTTCTCTCTTAATAATTGTAGAAAAGTAGAGCAATGAAACTTGTGGGCTGTATTTCTTGTGTTAACCTGCCAGTATGAGTACATATATATAAGAGGAGAGGAAGAGAGAAATCTCAAAAATACAATGTGAGACAAAACATAAGACACACATGAGCTTAAATGAGTCACAATTACAATGAGCTTTTACATATCTTTCTACTATCTTCTAACACTCCCCCGCAAGCTGAAGCATACAAATCGTAAGCACCAAGCTTGGATAGGAACTGTTGGTATAATGTCTGAGGTAGAGCCTTGGTAAAGATGTCTGCAACTTGTTCAGAGGCTGGAACATGTTCCATTTCAAGTTTTTTCACTTGGAACTTCTCCCGGACAAAGTGACAATCAACCTTAATGTGTTTTGTTCGCTCATGGAACACATGGTTCTTCGCAATATGTATAACAACCTGACTGTCGCAGAATAGAGTAGCTGGTGAGGAGAGTTTGACACCCAAATCACAAAGAAGACTCTCCAACCAGGTAAGTTCAGAAATGACAGCAGCCATTGCACGATACTCGACTTCAGCAGAGGAGCGAGCAACCACCGATTGCTTCTTGCTGCGCCATGTGATGAGATTTCCTCCAAAGTAGGTACAGAAGCCAGTGGTAGATCGTCGATCATCAAGCGAGCCCGCATTGTCAGCATCAGTGTACGCGACAAGAGATAAGGAGGATGGCTTGTATACCAACCCTCCTCCCGGGGCAACTTTCAAGTACCTGAGGATGCGTTCGACAACCTGTAGATGAGAGGTTCTTGGTGAATGCATAAAGCGACTAACCACTCCAACTGCAAAAGATATATTAGGCCTTGTAATTGTTAGGTATATCGGTTTTCCTACAAGGCGTCGATAATATTCATGATTTGTAAGTAGAGAATCTGACTCTGTTCAATGAGCACTTAGCTTGTGGTTGACATCCATAGGTATTTTTGCGGGTTTACATCCGGAATAACCCGCAGCCTGAAGAAGGTCAAGACAGTATTTCCGTTGAGCTAAGACCAGGCCATCAGGTCGTCGAGCAACATCAAGTCCAAGGAAGTATCAAAGGTTTCTCAGATCGTGTAGTTGGAAGATAGAGTTTAAGTGTTGTTTGATCTGTTGTATCCCGATGGAGTCATCACCAGTTATCAAAATATCATCCACTTAGACTAAGAGAATGACAGTCCCTGTGGATTGATGACGAGTAAAGAGTGAGTAGTCAGTCGAGCTCTGCTGGAAGCCAATATCACGAACAACCTTTCTAAATTTTTCAAACCAAGCCCGAGGGGACTGTTTGAGACCATAAATAGCTTAAAGCAGACGACACACCCGAGTCTCCGCCGTGGTCTCAAACCCGGGAGGTTGGTGTATGAAGACCGTCTCCTGAAGATCACCGTTAAGAAATGCATTTTTAATGTCTAGCTGATGGAGGGGCCAGTGGCGGTGAATAACAAGTGAAATAAGGACCCAAACGGAGTTTAGTTTGGCGACAGGGGAGAAGGTCTGCTCATAGTCCAAGCCCTGTTGCTGAGTAAACCCAACAACCACAAGACGGGCTATGAGGCGATTGATTGTCCCATCCGGAGCATGTTTAATTGCAAAGATCCATTTACTGCTGACGCAGGACTGGGCGGAAGGAAGAGGTACCAGATCCCAAGTACGATTATCCTAAAGGGCCTAAATCTCAGCCTCCATTGTCGCTCGCCACCCAGGATGTTGAAGAGCCTTCTGCACAGTGTTAGGAAGAGAAATAGAGGAAAGAGCAAGAGCAAATTTGCGCAAGAGCAAGGAGATCAAACAGGTCTAGCCGCAGTAAGAGCCTGGTCGCAGCGGGAAGACAAGCTGCAGCGGGAAGTAGCCAGAAGAAGAGCAGACCTAGCCGCAACGATCTGAAGGCAGCCAGGGCTAGAAGAACAGAGGCCGGCGAACAAGCACTTGACCCGGCGGATAGAGACAGACCACAACCAACAACCCGGAGCGGTTAGAGAAGAGAGGCCACCTTGATGATAGAACAGGAGAAGCCGCACGGTCTCGGTGTTAACACACCAGCGACAAGAGACCGCGACCAAGATACGGAGCCCGCGACGGGTAGAGAAGCCGCAACGAACAAGCAAGGAGGAAATCGAGCGAGAAGTCGCAGCGACTTAAAAGGTCGCAGCGGCTAAGGGAAGATCGCGCGAGAAGCACGCAGTGACATGGGAAACCGCAGCGGGTAGGGAATCCAAGGCGGGTAGGGAAACCGCGGGAGTAGGGAAACCACAGCGATTAAGCACGGAAGACCGCACGGTCACGGGAGCACAACAGCGACAAGAAAAGATGTCGCGACCAAGATGCGGTGGTGCAGCTGTTGGGAAAGCCACAACGAAGAAGAGAAGTCACAACGATTACGAGAGAAAGCTGCGCAAGCAGAGGAACCTGCAGCGAGTAGAGGGAGAGGCGAGAAGGCGGGTAGAGAAACAAACCACAACTAGTAGAGGGAGAGGCGAGAAGGCGGGTAGAGAAACAAACCGCAGTGAGTAGAGGGAGAGGGCCCCACCTGCCCGATAGATTTATAAAAGAGAGGGGGGGGGGCACAAGAGAGGAGGAAGCCACGAGAGAAAGAGAGAAGCAGATAAAAAGTTTAGCCGTGGTTAGAAAAGGAAGAGGTCGCAAGACTGATCGGTTAAGCAGAGGAACAAGCCGCCCGGTTAACCTTTGGAGCGGGCGGTTAAAAAGGAACAGGCCGGACCGTATCCCTCTGATATCATGTAGAAAAGTAGAGCAATGAAACTTGTGGGCTGTATTGCTTGTATTAACCTTCAAGTATGAATACATATATATAGGAGGAGAGGAAGAGAGAAATCTCAAAAATACAATGTGAGACCAAACATAAGACACACATGGGCTTAAATGGGCCACAATTACAATGAGCTTTTACATATGTTTGTACTATCTTCTAATAATAATCACAAGGGATTATTGAGTTACCGTGATGTTGACTTCTTTTTCTTTATTATTTTTCTATAGTCATGCAAATCAAATGCCTCACAGGATTTCCCTCTCGCAATTTATCTCCCGTTCCATGAAAACCAAGGGTCCTGCGAGCTTTCTCACTCTACAACTCCACCCGACCCTATAATTATGATCATATCAAGAGCATTTTCCCAACTACTTAGGAACAACTTTATGAATCCTGATTTTTTGATATAACCCGAAAGTCAAGGTTTTGATAAGAAGTTCATTTTGCAATTGATTTTAAGTTGAGCAGCGCACCTTCGACCCGACGTAAGTTAACTTGAAATAATTAACCTGCCCCAAAATGTTGAACATTCAAACGATGACACAACATGACGTAGTATCCACAAGCATAAATGAAAAAAGAACAATAGTGGATTTTCAATTAACCACAAACATGTACAAATGAAAATAGTGCAAGCTCTGAAATTTTCTTCAATTGATAAACCTGCCTAAAACTAGTTTAACAAAATAAGGGCAAGAGAGTCGAGGAGAATACCTAAGGCTCACATGCATAATGAAAGTGGCTCAAACGTGTTAGGTTTTTGTGTGATTGAGGAAAAATAGGGCTCAGTTGGTAATTTGTGAAGCGACATGGGACAAGGTAGCACAAACATGGATCAGATGACAGGGACTAATTGGGGTACTAGGGACTTCAATGTCTGGGATTGGTAGGGATTGGGCGGCTGGAGGAAGGAGGGGAAAGGTTTGAGTTGGTCAGTCAGAGGTAGAGGTGGGAACTGCATGTGGTTGGAGAGGCAGCTCAGGGAGAGGCAATGAATGTTGGTAACGGGAAGGTGGAGAAACAAAAAGAATTCGTCGAATCCATTGACAACATGTTGAGAATGGTCGTCGAGGTTTGGGAGGAATGTCCGCGATGGAGTCGGTTTGCCCAAGGGGGCGTCGATCACTGTAGGTGAAATGATGAGTGGCTTGGCCGGGTAGGTTGAAATAAAGACTTCAGTTTTGATCTTTTCCATGGTGGTAGTTCAAGAGAGAGCAGGGAACAATTTTATAAGAATTTTTTTATGTTTAAGTATTAAATTTGGACTCTTGGCTTTCAAACTATTGAACTAGGCTTTGAGTAAAAATCTCTTAAGTATTCTCCCACAATTAAATAATACTGAAATTAAAATAAATATTTTACAAATTGAATATTATAAGATAAAATACTGAAATTCTTTTTTTTTTATAAATAGACACTTCTCTGTTTTGATCTTTTTCATGGTTGTCGTTCAAGAGAGTATGGAGAAATTTTATAGAGATTTTTATGTTTAGGTATTAAGTTTGGAGTCTTGGATTTCATGCTATTGAACGTGACTTGTGTAAAAAACTCTCAAGTATTCTCCCATCATTAACTAATCCTGAAATTATAATAAATAATTCATAAATTAAAATATTTTCTTTTGGCACTTGTAATAATAAGATAAAATACTTAAATTCATATATTTTTATATCTATACTATTTATAAAGGAAGATGAGTTTTTGGTGTAACATTCATTATTCTAATTTTATCCCCTTTTTTTAATTTATGCAAAGTGGGAGAGAATGAAGATCAAAAAAAGCATGGTAGGAAGCAAGCCCGACTTATGGAATCATCAAGTCATATTTCATCAAAAAATTTAAAAATGATCCCAAATCTTCCATTTATAATTTTCAGAAAAATTTCTTAGTACGTATACCTTTAAGAATTGAGGACTAAAAATCTCGAGGATCGTCCCTATCCCACTAATATGCTTAAACATAAATAGGTCGATACTTGGATGACGAAACTCATCTTTCTCTCCAATAATCAGAGGATAATGGAGTTCACTAAAAGTTTGATCGCCAAATGTGTAATCAATACAAGGCGTTGCCTTAAGTGCTACTTGTAAGTGATCAACAGTCGTAATTTTTGCAATCTCAGGAATACGAAGCAACACTGGCTTAGGGAATTAAAAAAGATTGATATCAAATCTTAGTCATCTAAGATGAATGACACTTTAGAATCACACTCTTCTTCATGGAGAGGGGGTCTAGATTAAAGTGTTGTAGTGAACAAAGGTGGTATTGTGAGAATGAAGGGAGGTGAGTCAGATGGTGGTGAGGTTCTCACGAGTTCCTTATGAACAAGACTATTCTTTTGGGGAAGAAGAATAATTATGCACTCATGGTGATCTAAGGTGAAAGTCCACATAGTGTCAACTATCTTCACCTATGGGGGGGTGAGATAGGTGACGTGCAGCGTTTTTGCGGAATTTATAATTGTACCTGCACAATAAAAATAAACAGCACAACACACAGAATACACAAGCTATTTATAGTGGTTCCCCGACTTGTGTACATCCACTTTCCCCCTTCGACCTATCTCCCAACAAGGGACGACTCGGTCTCTTCTCCAACAGGATTGAAATCCAATCCTTGCACTATCGGAAGGAACCCTTCCACACGTAGGAGTCAACACTCCCACAAACCGGGTTGCACCCAACCCTTACAACTAGGAACCAACGTTCCTTTATCACAAAAGTAAAACTAGAATGTACATAAGATACAAACTACGTTTGGAGACAAGGGTGTCCCTCTTTGTTGACGACGTGTTCTTGAAGTCCACAAGGAGTCCACAACCCTAGATCTCTCTTGGAGAGGATCTCCCCGGAACCGGCGGCGGCAAGATGGGCGACGGCAAGGTTCACGGGATCGGCGGCAACAACGATGTGAGGCAACTGTTCTTTGGAGATCCAAACTTCGTAGCGAAGCTAGCTAGGTCTACCAACGGTCACACTAGGATCAATCGTCTCGATCGATTCGGATGGGGAAGATTTTCCCAATATACAAATCAAGAGACAAGAGATCTCCGGTTAGACACGTGAGACGCTAAGCTTAGCTAGGCTTCTGTCGCAGGAGGATCTGGGCGAAACCACGATCAACCGGCGAACAACTTGTCGCGAGCGGCGGCGGCGGCGGCGGAGCGGAAGCGGCGATTTAGGTCACGTTGCGGCTCGCGTATTTCTTATCTTCTTCGCTCTGCTACTGTTCAAAAATACCCGTGTATTTATACACTGTAGACACTTACAATATGACCGTTGTGGTCCCACACGTAGAACCCTGAAATCCGGTTCAAAATAGTCCAGCGGCAGAATCCGGTCCAGCAGCTTCCAGAGAAAACGCCAAGTAAAAATCGGCGAGAATCGCAGGTGATTCTCGACGAATCGGCGAGAATCAGTTAGTGATTCTCGCCGAATCACTTGTTGATTCTCAACGAATATAACTTGGTATTCATGATCTGCTCAGCGATGGGTTCGGCGAGAATCACTAGTGATTCTCGCCGAATCTTACTTGACACCGTTTTGAGGTAGCCGGATAGAGTCGGCGAGAATCACTAATGATTCTCGACGATTCGGCGAGAATCACTAGTGATTCTCGCCGAATCGGCGAGAATCACTTGGTGATTCTCGTCGAATTACACTTAGACGAATTTTCGTCTTTCCACCCAAGAGCTGCTCCTTGACCATCCTTGCTCCTTGTCTGCTCTTGTATAATCACGGCCCTGTTCTTGAAAGTAAGTGCACTCCAATAGAGAGAGTACACGTAGGCCAACACACTGATCTGCTCAACGAGGGATTACGTCGTGCAGACCCGTGTATATTGACCTACTGCACCCTGACATTGGTGTGCACTTAGCGTGGAATAACTGCAAGCACAACTTGAGAGGTTTCATCAAATACATTGTGCATTCATCTTAGCTTGACAGGTGGCTTCCTCAAATCCAGGTAATTGTGGATACAATACCCAACAATCTTCCCCTATTTGACGAAGCCAAAACTCTACTAGCTAAGATGAATAACACCAATCAAATAATATAAACAGCATTCAGAATTTAAATATGCAGCACAAGATAATATAGACAGACAAATCAAGACTTGAGTCATTCATAATTTCAAATGCATATATATATATATATGTATATATACATAATCTCAAGGTTGTTCAAATAATAACAATAACCATTAATCGTTCTTAAGAGAGAATGACAAGCTATAAAGTTTTGACTATTTTTCTTTGGCTAAGTCATGCTTGAGTTTTTGCGCCAAATACTTCTTTCTTTGCCTCTCCATATATTCTTTGGGCTTCAGATAATATCTGGGAGGAGGAGCTTTATCTGCTGCCGTGTTGGTCCTGAAGAAGATGTTTCGTTTCGCTTCATACGTCTTGTGCATTTCCCACTCATACTGGTTGTATACTTCGTTTCGATTGAGTTCTCATTTTTCTTGTAGCCAGAAGGTGTCCAAGATGATATTCTTTGAAACTGGACTCCACTTTTCGTTTCGTACTTCCTCCTCACTCGGTCTGATTCTCTTCTCAGCTAGTGTCTCCTTGGAGGTCCCTTCTTGAGCTTTTCTCTTGCCCCTGACTTTTGCTAGGGCCTCTTGGTCAAACATGCTCCTCAGTTTTGCTTTGGAAATAGCCCTAGCATCAGCTTCACTCATGGGAACGTCTGCAGCACTTACTCCCTCAGCAGCCATAGAAGTCTCAGGAGCATGAATACCCGCAGGATTTTCAGGCAAAGCGACGCCTAACGCCTGGTGGAGCATCCACCAGCAACTGTCATAGACATATTTGTTGGACTGTTCGAAGTTGTTGATCATGACTTCCCGAAGCTCAGCCATCTTAGCTATGTAGTCCTTCTCCCCCTTTTTGGCTTCGACTGCGATGAAGTTTGCATAGGAGTGCAGTGAGTCATCAATATGCTTGGTGGTCCGGGAGAATTCAGTGACCAAGGCCTGCTGATTGGCGTTGAGAGTTACCATATTACCGTCAAACTTTTGAATGTTGTTTGCTACAACATGAGCATTCTGATTCACTACGGCAAGAGTATCGGTGTTCTTCTTCAATCCGGCCATAAGAAGAGTGACCGCTTGGCCGGCCGCTGTATACTTTTCTTCAAATTTCTTGTCCATCATGTCAAGTTTATGGTTGATCTCCACCATGTTCTTGAGCATGAGATTTTCAGACTTCTTAATCTTTTTCAGTATTTTATTTTGAGCTTTTTCAAAAGAGCCTTTAAGCTCATCCACTATACCTTGAATGACACTCACGGTGTGAGTGGCTAGCGCATCTCGTAATGGAAGATCCGGAGGCACTGCTTGGCCTTGCACTTCATCAGATGCACCTGTAGAGCTGGACAGGAGCACAGCCTCTAAGGGTGGAATACTGGCAGCATCTGTAGATTTCTCGGACTCCCCCTCCGCTCGTGCACCAATGTTTTCAGGAACGATTTCAGGTGCGTGCTTGTCAGATGGAGGTTCAATGAGATCCTGAGTCTCCAATGCTTCATGTCCCTCATTTCCGTCTTCCTCTCCTTCATCATCCATGAAATCATCTTCATCGGCATCCTCTTCCAACTCTTTGTCAGCAGTCTCCTGTACAGTAGCTTCGGCTCCTTGATCGTTCCGGTTCAGGGCCTCCTCATTCTCCGGCACAGCTTCACTGTCTTCTTGTATATCTGCCACAACATCTCTGGTCATTTGGGAGATGTCAGATACGATATCAGCATGAGTGGGTAGAGGCTCCCCCTCAATTCCTGCAGTCAAAGTATCAGGAATTTCACTGGGGGTTACTGCTGGAGATACTTCCTGTTGTTCTTCCACGGCAGCCTGCCCAATTCGCCTCTCCCATCTGTCAAAAACACTTGAATCCATTTTCTTCAAGTAGTGTAGAGGAACACCTTTACTCATGTCATACTTGTCTCCATTCAGCTGATTGAGATACAGACTTATGATTCGGCCAAAGCTCGGAGAGCTCAAGGTGTCATTTATCTTCTCGAACAGCAATGCCCCCCAGTTGAACCTTTTACGACAGACAATTGCCACCGGGATCTTGAACATATCCGCAGAGATATGATCATGAGAGCCCGGCTTGCAGATGAGTACCTTTCCAATTATGTCTGACAGGAGCTTCCCTTCTTCATTCATATCCTTTCTCTTTATCGACCGAGTTCCTCGTGGAAGACCACAGAATAAGAGAGTCCTGCTTTTGTCTTCTTCCTCAAGATAGTACTCGTGCTCCGAGCTAGAGAGCTGCAGGAAGCGGGTCAGCTTGCTGGCAGACATCTTGACTTTTGCCCCAGCCACCTTGCTCTTGATAAGAGAGTCTTCATTTCGGAGTCTGGCGGTAGCGAAGAACTCCAACACCTCTTTGTCCAAGATTTTGCACGGGTGCTCCAGGACGAATGAGAGCCCAGCCTCTTCCAGCATCAGAATGATGTTTCGGAATTCGTCAGAGGCATGAGAGAACCCTGTTCGAACTAGCTCGCAACCAGTGACCAGCCCAGCGGTTGTCCTTGGAGGCATTGCAGATCTAGGGAGAGAAGCCCTACTATACGCTTAATCAAAAATCAAAAAGGAAGCGACACTAGTGATCAAGTCCAAGTAAGGGTGAGGGGGTGGTTACCTAAAGGTGTAGACGGTGAGTTAGTTCGATGAAGACGAGGGACACCCGATGAGTGCACGCGGAGAAATTCCTGGAAGGAGGAATTGAAACCGGGAGAGATCGTCAGTGAGAACTTCGGCGGGATTCTTGCGGGAAACCTTCGGTGATTCGACGGGATTCGGCGGGATTCGACGGATGCCTGCGCGATTCCTGGTGAGTTTCCTGCGGAGTCCTGCGGAGTTCTGCGGGATTTGGCGAGAACCCTACGGGAAGACGATTCGGCGAAGACCTTTGCGGGATTCGGCGTGTTTCCTGCGAAGTTCGGCGGGATTCGGAGAGTTTGCTCCTTCGGCGGGATTCCTATGGAAGGTGAAGGGTCGGCGGGATTCTAAATATATAAAGGTGAGTTCGGCGGGAGACTACGTGAGATTGACGGGATTTAGAATGAATTTAACGGGTTTCCGGCTTTTCCATATAAGTTAATTTAAAAATCTTCTAAATATGTGAATACTTCTTAAAGCCACTATTTGGGGTTTGAACCAGCTTTTTCATACATTTCTTGATGACAATCTTCGCTAGTTTTTAGTGAACTAATTCAAGCCTGTAGATGTTAGATCTCGAGTCTACCAGTGGAATTGCCGATAACTCTTTAATGATGTATCTGATCTTTATATTCACCGTGTTGACCTATCCTTAGATGTACTCACATACAAGTGAAGTATAAGTATATATATATGTATATATATATATATATATATATATATATATATATATATATATATATATATATATATATGTGGATACACTATGACTCAAGTCCTGGAACTGATCAAACGTACATGGGAATATGAGAGTTATCATTTGGTCCCTCAGGTAAAACATATTAGGAGCTCAATGTGAGTAAGCTCAAGTAGATATCACATCTGTTATTCCAGACGCTTGTTCCAATTTAGTCTTGAGCCACCTACTGTCTAGTTTCCATCATATTTAAGGGAACCTAGACTACCCTGCAAGAAAGAATTACTTTACCTTAGGAACCCAAATCATATTGGGTCCTAGGTTCCTGTTAGCATAAGCACTCGACTGCCTTCCTTCAGAAAACCTGTCAGGAAGACTACCTCTCCCCAGAAAATGTGAATATGCCCTTGCCCGTGACACAGAGGGGTTGTGCCAACAGTCGATGGCAAAGTGTCCCACTTTGCCACAACACCAACACGGGTGAATGTTGTATCGCCGTTTCTGACCTGATCGAGTGACTGAGGTAGTCACGGTCCTAGGTCTAAACGGGATAGGGCATGACCTCCTCACAAAATTTCCTCTTCCATCGTGACACGTGGTAGGGTGGAAGGAATGCATGTTGCGAGCATCATGAGGCCGGGGAGGTGGTACCTTTCTTTCAGGCATCCCCCTTCCTGAGGTCCCATTAAAACTTACACCATGACTTCTAACCTCCCTATCCTGTGTCCGCGGGTTGTGAGAAGTGTTCTGTGAGCTGGGATATGCAGATTCACACCGAGTTGAGGCAGTGGCAGTGAATACAAAGGGCTCAGAATGAGCCGTAGGTATTCTCTCATGGGTGGCCACGACGGCCCTTGCACTACTGGTGTCTCCACATGAGGACAGATCACCCTTGCAGTGACCACGATTATTCCTGTGGTCATACTTGAAGGCATGATGAGTTGCCTTCCTGCTTGGAGTGGGGGGTCGGAATACCGTTTCCCCATTTCTCCACGAATTGATAATCCGGGAGATCCACCCATTTTCTTGCTTTCTCTTTATATCATCAACTTTGGAAAAGTTTGATACTATTCTTTTCTCATTTTCTAGACTACTCTCTAGAGCTGAGATTTTAGAGTCCTTGACCTTGTTGGACGCCAATTGGAGAACCAACAAGATCTTCAGTCGAGCAATCTCTTGAGCTTGCTCCTCAGCAAGTAGGTTGCTTGACTGAAGGGCTCTCTTCAGAGAATCAGAATTTTCTGGAGGAAAGCAGTTCCTGTCTTCAGAAAGTTCAAGAGAGATGGGGCAGGATGAAGAAGTTACCTGCTCTTCAGTGTTATTGTCATTCGAGCCAGTGACCACTGTGTCATCCTCATCAGAGCTGCTTTCCTCACTGGCCTCTTCAGCCTCTGACACGAACACTGGAGCTCTGATGCTGTCCGAGAGATCTTTGCCTTCATCTTCAGAGGTGAGGACCCCCACATAGGCTTCATCCTCTGGTTGACAGCAGATTCCAGCTTTCTCTGACCCCCCCATCAGCTCTGAGATCATCACCCACATAGATTTAGCCGTCCTATATTTTTCCAATCTAGAGCGAGAAGCTCCAGACCAGATATCCAAGATAATTTGACGAATCCTCTTGTCCAAGTTAAATAGTGACAGTTCCGTCTCTGACATCTCTGCAATGCACTTGGGCACTTCGATATTCTTTCCAGAGCAGAAGGTCTTCATAGGAATAAAAGGACCCTCTTCCAGGATGAAGGATGCTCGAGGATCGATAGCATCCAAGTGATACGACACTCTCATCCTCCAGACGGGATAATAATCCTTTGTGCATGAGGGGAGTTTTAGTGGCGATATCTCATAATCCAGCTCCATGCTTGTAACACAGGTGGCAGGATTCTACTCAAGGTGTAAACCTTTTTGATGAGTAACCTCGCTCTGATACCACTTGAAAGTCCACCTAGTGTCAACTATCTTCACCTATGGGGGGGGGTAGGTGACGTGCAGCGTTTTTGCGGAATTTATAATTGTACCTGCACAATAAAAATAAACAGCACAGCACACAGAATACACAAGCTATTTATAGTGGTTCCCCGACTTGGGTACATCCACTTTCCCCCTTCGACCTATCTCCCAACAAGGGACGACTCGGTCTCTTCTCCAACAGGATTGAAATCCAATCCTTGCACTATCGGAAGGAACCCTTCCACACGTAGGAGTCAACACTCCCACAAACCGGGTTGCACCCAACCCTTACAACTAGGAACCAACGTTCTTTTATCACAAAAGTAAAACTAGAATGTACATAAGATACAAACTACGTTTGGAGACAAGGGTGTCCCTCTTTGTTGACGACGTGTTCTTGAAGTCCACAAGGAGTCCACAACCCTAGATCTCTCTTGAAGAGGATCTCCCCGGAACCGGCGGCGGCAAGATGGGCGGCGGCAAGGTTCACGGGATCGGCGGCAACAACAATGTGAGGCAGCTGTTCTTTGGAGATCCAAACTTCGTAGCGAAGCTAGCTAGGTCTACCAACGGTCACACTAGGATCAATCGTCTCGATCGATTCGGATGGGGAAGATTTTCCCAATATACAAATCAAGAGACAAGAGATCTCCGGTTAGACACGTGAGACGCTAAGCTTAGCTAGGCTTCTGTCGCAGGAGGATCTGGGCGAAACCACGATCAACCGGCGAACAACTTGTCGCGAGCGGCGGCGGCGGCGGCGGAGCGGAAGCGGCGATTTAGGTCACGTTGCGGCTCGCGTATTTCTTATCTTCTTCGCTCTGCTACTGTTCAAAAATACCCGTGTATTTATACACTGTAGACACTTACAATATGACCGTTGTGGGTCCCACACGTAGAACCCCGAAATCCGGTTCAAAATAGTCCAGCGGCAGAATCCGGTCCAGCAGCTTCCAGATAAAACGTCAAGTAAAAATCGGCGAGAATCGCAGGTGATTCTCGACGAATCGGCGAGAATCAGTTAGTGATTCTCGACGATTCGTCGAGAATCACTAGTGATTCTCGCCGAATCACTTGTTGATTCTCAACGAATATAACTTGGTATTCATGATCTGCTCAACGATGGGTTCGGCGAGAATCACTAGTGATTCTCGCCGAATCTTACTTGGCACCGTTTTGAGGTAGCCGGATGAGTCGGCGAGAATCACTTGGTGATTCTCGTCGCATTACACTTAGACGAATTTTCGTCTTTCCACCCAAGAGCTGCTCCTTGACCCATCCTTGCTCCTTGTCTGCTCTTGTATAATCACGACCCTGTTCTTGAAAGTAAGTGCACTCCAATAGAGAGAGTACACGTAGGCCAACACACTGATCTGCTCAACGAGGGATTACGTCGTGCAGACCCGTGTATATTGACCTACTGCACCCTGACATTGGTGTGCACTTAGCGTGGAATAACTGCAAGCACAACTTGAGAGGTTTCATCAAATACATTGTGCATTCATCTTAGCTTGACAGGTGGCTTTCTCAAATCCAGGTAATTGTGGATACAATACCCAACAATAGGAATGAAAGTTACTCGTACCTTTATGTATGACATGTCATACTACCACGATAATAAGATGTGTCATACATCAACGACAACGATATGACTACAATATCCTGATAGGCGCTCTCTATAACGAACTTTACGAGACACTGATGTGTTACCCGCATTGTTAAATGACTACTAACCCTCGATAAATTGTAAGGTTATTCTAAGTGGTGCACCTCAAGTCCTAATTTGTCAGTCACGTTGAGAGATAAAGTTTTTCATACTATCATGATCAATTATAATTGAATGTTGGAGAAATTAGTTTTCTCTTATTATTAGAGTTTATTAGTGTGATAATGTAATCCTATATATATAGCCTCCTATGGATGAATAAAGTGCCTAATTTTCCCTGATATTTTAACTTGGTATCAGAGCCTTAGGGATCGCTCATTTCTTCCGCTCCCCGCTACAGAGCTCGGTCACGCCTCCTTTCTCTTGGGGCGCTCCCGCGTCCGCTTGCCTTCTCTCCCGCTCTCTCTTCCACGCTCTCTCCTGTCTTCTAGGGATGCCGGTTTCCTGGATTCTTGATGCCCTTGTTTCTGACATTCCCTCTCCTTTTCTTTTTTCTTCCTTCGCCTTCTATTGGGCGTGTGGGTTCTTCCCCTCTTTCTATGAGGGCCACCCTTATCTTCCGACATCCATTTTGATTTCTTATGTGTGCCCTTAATTTCTATTCAGGGTCTTCTATGGCTGGGAGTGACTCATCTACAGATATGTCTTCTGGTGGAGCAGCTCCTCGTACTCCGGCCTTCGTTGGATCTTGCCGTGTAAATCTGCAGCATGACACCCCTCAAATCACTACTATGAAATTAGATGATTACAACTACTTCTCTTGTGCACACTCGATCATTCTTGCCCTCAAATGTCACCAGTTGTTTGGTTATGTCAGTGGCATGACGAAGGCACCTTCTTCTGTTTCTTCTCCTGAGTGGCCTCAGTGGGAGTTCGAGAACTCCCTAGTGATGTCCTGTCTGCTCAACTGTATGCTGGAGTCCATCGCTCTGAATTGTTTATTCTTGGATACTGCAGCAGATATTTGGAAGCGTGCAGAGACCACTTACTCATGCCATGGAAATGCGACTCAGATCTACCAACTTCGACGCAGGATATTCTTCCTGCGACAAGGTGATCGATCCCCATCTGCTTAGTACTCAGAGTTCACCCAACTCTAATAGGAGCACGATCATTTTGATTCTCTGACCTTGGTGTCTATTGAACTCCCTGGCGATGTCCTGGCTACTCAACTTTATGCTGGAGTCATTAGCTCGGAATTATTTATTCTTGGATACTGCATCAGATATTTGGAAGTGCGCAGAGTCCACCTACTCATGCCATGGAAATGTGGCTCAGATCTACCATCTTCGACGCAGGATATTCCTCCAGCGACAGTGTGATCGATCCACATCTGCCTAGTACCCAGAGTTCACCCAACTCTATCAGGAGTATTATCATTTTGATACTCTGACCTTGGTGTCTCCTGAAGATGAGGTGCTTGTGAGAGCAAAGGAAGAACATAATCGCATCTCGAATTTCATCACAGTTTCCATCGGGATTTTGACCCGATTAGCATTCTGATCTTTGGATGATCTCTCCTTTCTTCCTTACCAGTGGTGTACAACCTAGGAAGCACCGGTACGGGTACGGGTACGGGTACTGTGTGTTAACCCAGAAATCGACGATCCTTCCCAAGGTAGCCAGCTGGCTAGTCGCGCTCCTTAGATTCTCCCTTTTGATCGCGACAAGCCCCCAGCGTAGGCGGACAGTTTTCCCTGTCCGTCTAGGTCCCCTTGCAATCGCGTGCCCTGCGGGACGGCGGGCTGTTCCCATAGCTCACCCTCGCAGGCCATGCAGTTAGGCTCGCTAACCGTGCAATGCTTTTCCTTGCAGAAGTCCGCCAACAGCACCACAAGGGGCGGCCTCCCAGTCCGCCCAAGGGGCTCCGGCCTCCCTGCCGCTCGAGGGGCGGCGGCCTCCTGCCGCCGTCCGCCGAGGCCGCCCACCAGGGGCGGCCTCCGCCTGCCAGGCCGCCCACCCGGGGCGGCCCCTGCCCGTCAGCCGGGCGGACTCCACCCGGAGTCCGCCCAGGCCGCTCGCTCGGGGGCGGCCCGGCCCTGCCAGGCGGATTCCACCCGGAATCCGCCCAGGCCGCCCGCTAGGGGGCGGCCCGGCCCTGCCGGGCGGATTCCACCCGGAATCCGCCCAGGCCGCCCGCTAGGGGGCGGCCCCGGTACTTGCCGGGCGGATTCCACCCGGAATCCGCCCAGGCCGCCCGCTAGGGGGCGGCCCCGGCCCTGCCGAGCGGACTCCCCCCGGAGTCCGCGCAGGCCGCCCGCAAGGGGGCGGCCTCCGTTCTCTCCCGGCTTCCTACAGCTCGCTTCGCCAACCTGGCGGACTCCAATTTCCAGTCCGCGGAGTCCGCGCAGGTCGTCATGTTGACGTCACTCGGCCCCGCTTCTTGAAGATCTTCCCCAGGCCTATAAATAGCTTCTGATTCCTCTCATTTGGGGAGAATCCAGAGTTCCAGAGGTGGAGACAAGTCTTGCCAGCAGACCCTGCGGACTCCGTTTTCCTGTCCGCGCAGTCCTCCATCAGCCTTCCAGCAAGCTCTTCAGACTCAGATTTCCTGTCTGCGCAGTCCTCCACAGCTTACCTGCAGCTTGCCAGCAGACTCTGCAGACTCAGTTTTCTAGTCCTCCAGCAGCTAGCAACATCTTTTACTTAGTCTCTGGCAGCTTCTTTTCTCTGCTCTCTGACATTTTCTTCTCCCTTAGCCGTCAGCTTCTCTTTGTACCCCTTTAATGCTTTGTTGTGAAGGTGTACTTGTAAGCTTGTAACCTCTCGCTATTAATCAAAGGAAAGCCCGTCGGAAGAGTGACATTTGAGCCGCGGCGGGCGAAGTATGCTGTTGTCGCTGCTAGCGGCCCCCTCTTCTCCTCTCTGCTCAGCAAGTCTTGCTTTCTGCTCAGCAAGCCTTGCTCCCTGCTCAGCAAGTCTTGCTCTCTGCTCAGCAAGCCTTGCTCCCTACTCAGCAAGCCTTGCTCCCTGCTCAGCAAGCCTTGCTCCCTACTCAGCAAGCCTTGCTCCCTGCTCAGCAAGCCTTGCACCTCTGCTCAGCAACCCTTGCTCTCTGCTCAGCAACCCTTGTTCCCTACTCAGCAAGCCTTGCTCTCTGCTCAGCAACCCTTGTTCCCTGCTCAGCAAGCCTTGCTCTCTGCTCAGCTAGCCTTGCTCTCTGCTCAGCAAATCTTGCTTCTCTGCTCAGCAAGCCTTGCTCTCTGCTCAGCAAGCCTTGCCCTCAGCTCAGCTCAGTTCTTCTCGGCAACCAACCTGCAAGTACAACCGTCGCAGTAACTGTCTGCTCGACAGTTCCTGATCAACCTCCTCTTCCTCTCTTGATCAACCCTCTCTGTTGATCAAGCCTCTCCTCTACCCCCGCAGCCCTCCTAGAACAAGCTGTTTGCTCCACTCTCGAGCACTCCGAAGCTTCCTTCTCCCCTACCCCCGCAACCTTCTCCTTCCTCCTCACCTAGCCTGTGAGACCAAACACCCCCTCCGTATTAGCTGTGCCCCCGGTGCCGTTTCCGCGCATCAACACTGGGTATGATACGTATCCGGTTTGGCAGTACGACAAAATTTTAAAAACAAGGATACGGGTACGGCGGAATACGTTGTATTAAATTTAATAAATATATATGCATATATCACAAATGCAATTATAAATTCTCAAAACAATAAAACGTGAAACATAAATAGTCAATTGAAGTACAAGTTCATAATAATGCAATGTAACATGAAGTTCTTAGACAAAATATTCATAATTATTTCAAATTTAACGATGTTTATCAGTCATTTTCTTTATCTTCCTCCATATTGTTGGAGATCAAGACATCTTCAATTTCTGGCTCATCTAAAGATAACTTGGTAATCGTAAGCATGTCAACTCCATCAAAAAGATTTGCCCATGCATCTCCTCCTATATCCCACATTCTACTCCTTTCTTGATTGTAGATTTCGCTTCTCCTCGATAATAGACGTAGATTACTATGCTCGTACACCAAATCATCAGTTCGTTGTGGTAGAATTTTGTTTCTTCTCAATGAGTGAATGAATATGTGCTTCAATTTCTCTCGTAACAGAACGATGAAGAAGGTTGACCTAACAACTTCAAAGCAATTTTTTGTAATTTAGTTGCTGAAGTCCATAGTAACTTCACCAATCTTTGGGCAGTAATGAAGCTCTACTCTCCAAACTATCTAGCTCGCTAAAAGCTCGACCAAATTTCTGTGAAGAAATAGAAATTTCTGCGAAGAAATAGAAATTTCTGCGAAGAAATAGAAATTTCTGCGAAGAAATAGAAATTTCTTCACTAAATTTCTGTGAATTTCTCGATGAAGAAATTTCTTAACAGAAATTTTTTTCACGGAAATTCTGTGAAGAAATTTCTCTTCACATAATATCTGTGAAGAAATTTCTTCGCAGAAAATTCTGTAAAGAAACTTCTTCACACAAAATTCTGTGAATACAGAATTTTCTGATTGTACAGTGAAATTTGTACAGGAAACAAATTGGTCCAGAAGAAGAAGATTTGTACATGAAACAAATTTGTACTTACGAAACTGCACAGCGGCGGAACATGAGCACAGCGGCGGAATGGGAGCGGAAAATATGAGCGGAAGCAACTGCGGAAAAATGAGCGGAAGATTTGCACAAGAAACAAAGAAGAAGACACTGGATCGTCATACAAATACCTTTTTTTAATGTAATATGACGGGATATAAAATTTGTGGCCTTTCCGAAAACAAACAGAATGTTATGAGCAAATCTTTTTTGAAAATCATTGAAATATAAACTCAATGTATTTAACAAATTATTCCTAATGGTTCACCGCTAATTGATGAAAGTTACTTTGGGATGGGAGCAACTGCGGAAAAGATGAAGCCGCAAAACCTAAATCCGCGAATTGGACCGTATGGTACGCGTACCCGTACCGGAAACATACCCGGTACAGGTACGAGCCTATTTTAAGTGCATCCGTGCTTCATAGTGCACAGCCTTGTCCAGCAGGAATTCGACCGCCGACTGACTCTCCTTCCCGGCTCTGCCATCGAGGGATGTGCTCTTGTCACTCCTCACCACGGGGTTCGTCCTGCTCGTGATACTAGATTGAAGCCTACGGAGAAAGATCACCTTGTCTGTGATTATTGCGGGAAGCCTTGTCATACCATAGATACTTGCTTTAAGTTGCATGGTTTTCCTTCTCCCATAGGCTGTCTTGCACCTCAGGGTGGTCGTGGTCCTGACCACTCCCAGCCTCGATCATCCCTGTCATAGACCGACACACTTGTCTGATGCTGTGGAGGACACCTCTGTTCATCATTCTCTGGATTACATCGCGGCACCCGCCGCTCTTTCAGCGGAAAAAATTTTGTCTTTCCGCCGGTTGATGCATGGCTCTCCCGCTGAGCAGCCCAGTTCAGCCTCCTCTTCCTATGCCCACCAGGACCTGCATGTGCTCATTCTGCTTTCACCCACCTGTCCTCACAATGGATCATTGATTCCAGACCCACTGATCACATGACTGGGTCAGCCAATGGTTTTGTGTTCTACACCACTTTGTCCGGCTGAGACAAAGTGAGCATTGCTAATGGATCCCTACCTCCCATTGTTGGGAAATGATCCATTTCATGCTCCTCTCTTACTCTCTCTTAGTCCCTTCATGTTTCTGGTTTCACTCAAAATTTTCTGTTTATTAGTCACAATGTTTTAAAAATCGGACCAGAGAACCTATGTTGTTAAAGGCGCGCCTAAGGCTCCAGGCTCACCACACTCAGAGGTTTGCGCCTCTGTGCGTCTTATTTGCGCCTTTAGAATACAAAAGATGCATTTGAGTGAATTTTTTGTTGTAAATTTTTTTTTTTCAAAAAGTAAGAACAAAAATATTGCAAGAACTCAATAATTTTTTATTGACTTAGTGTTTGCGAAAGATAATTGTGTGTTGAGATTTAAATATGATATAAGTGACCACATTGATTATATTTTTTAAGAGATATAAACGATAGTTATGAATGATTAATTAGTGGATTAGATGAAGAATTTGATCGAGAAGCTGAAATTATGTTTGATGGTGATTATTTAAAATGAATGTGGTTGCGCCTTGCCTTCGTCAGGCGCGCGCCTGCGCCTTGAGCCTAGGATCCAAGACCCCTTAGCGTCTTGGTGCGCCTTGCACCTTTAATAACTAAGCAGAGAATGAACCGGTGAGATCAAAGGTTTAATGTCCGGTCGGTTGGATCGGTCGGACTAGGGTAACCGTGATGTTAGATAACATAATAAATTTTAAAATTATATATATTATAATTTAACTTAGTTGATATATTTTAATAAATATATATTAAGTTATTCTAAACTTATTATTATTATCTAGTTAAATTACAGTCAATAAAGCAACGCGTTCCACCAAATTTGTGAAGTTATGTTGTAATGTTTTAGAGACTTCTCTCACTCTAGTGTGTACGCATATTTTTGAATGATAATATTATATATTAAATTATAATATTATATATTTATATGTTATTAATATTATATGTTTATGATATTATATATTAAATTATTAATAATGTTATATGTTAATAATATTATATGTTAATTAATACGAATATTATTGGTATATATAAAATATAATTCAATGAGAACCAATTAAGTGAGACGGTGTAGTGGTTACCGTTCTTATATTTTGATGTAGGTTTGGGGTTTGAATCCATGCAACCACGAATATTTTAAAAATTTTAAACTTTGAGAGCCACGCATGTGACCCGCCCGATTCCCCGGAATCGGCCACGGTTCCCGGTTTCCTGGTCGACCCGCCCGGTTTCCCGGTTGACCCGCCCGGTTCCCCGGTTTTCGGGTGGTCCGCAGCTAAGGCAGTTCTTGAACCTGTACCGAACCGGGTAGGTGCCCGGTCGGCGGCCCGACCAGTCCGACCGGCCGTCCAATCCGGTTTTTGAAGCTTGATTATTCATTTGACTAACTCTATGAATTACTCGGTAACTTTTTTTTCTAACTTTTGTGTTTTTTAGGACCTGAAGACGGAGACGGTGATTGACTCTGGTAGACTGTGCAACGGGTTCTATGTGTTCGACCCCTCATCCTCCACTTCATCCAGCCTCACTCTGTCTCCAAAAGCTCTTCATGCAGATCATACCTCTGATTTGGATTTCTGGCATTGTTGCCTTCGACATCCTCCTATCGCTACTATGTTTAGTAGTTGCTTTCTATTATTTCTTCTACTTTGTTTAGTGTTTTTCATTGTGATGTATGTGAACTTGTTAAACATCATCGTAGTTCTCTTCTTCTTATGTCCCCATGTAGCTCAGTTCCGTTTGCTCTTATTCATACTGATGTTTGGGGCCTCAGTCCTACGACGTCTATTTCTAGTTGCTCATGGTTTGTTTCTTTTATTGATTGCTACTCTCGTTGTACCTGAGTATATTTAATGAACATAAAAGCGATATATTTTCTTTCTTTCAATTCTTTCATATTTGGTGCTACCATTAAGATCTTGCGCAGTGACAATGGCCGTAAATATATTTACTCACGCTTTGAGCAATATCTGAGTGATCTTGGCATCATACATCAAATCTCATGTGTTTACAAATTACAACCCGACTCAGAATGAGGTAGCTAAGCGCAAGAAACGACTCCTCCTTGAGATTGCTAGATGCCTCCTCCATATGAATCTCCCTAAATATCTTTGGGGCGATGCAGCTCTCACTGCTGCCTACCTCATCAATCGTGTTCCTACTCATGTTCTTGAATTTCACACTCCTCTGACCGCGCTGGGGGTTCGTCCCACTTCCCACTAGCCTCGTATCTTCGGTTGTGTACGTTTTGTGCACATCCATCCCAAGATTAAACTTGACCCCCGCTCTCCGTGGTGTTTCTTCATTGCTCTCTCTCCTACTCAAAAATGCTATAAGTTCTTCCATCCCATCACCAAACAGATATTTGCTATTATGGATGTCACCTTCTGGGAATCAGAAGCCTATTGTGGGACCTCCCTTCAAGGGGAGACGATTACTAGGGAATTAAGTTCCCTTCCTTCTGTTCCTTTGCCTATTCCACCACATACATTGCCTCCTCCTATCCAGTGATCGAGCCCCCCCCCCCCACTCCTTGGGACTCGATGATGCCTCATGTCCCTAGTGATCTGATGCTCCCACCTACTCCTGGGGACCCAACGATGCCTCCTTCATTGCAGGTTTACATGCGATATAGGCGGGACATGAACACACCGGCCTTTGCTCTACCTAGGTCATCACCCGATCCATCTTCAGGTACCAATAAAGGTAATTATGCGTCTACCAAACATCCTTTTTCTCACTTAGTGACCTATGACTCTCTCTCCTTCACATAGATCATTTGTGACATCTGTGTCTTCCATATCTATTTCTTGTTCTAGGCAGGAAGCTCTTGAGCACGGTGAATGGAAAGCAGCCATGTTGGAGGAAATGATAGCCCTTGATAAGAATCATACTTGGGATCTCGTCCATCTCTATAAAAGGAAAATTATTGTGTGATGCAAGTGAGTCTTCTACGTGAAGCAAAACTCTCAAGGTTTTGTTGAACGGTACAAATCCAGGTTGGTGGCTAGAGGATATGCCCAAACAGTTGGTATTGACTATCAAGAGACATTTGTTCTGGTTGCTAAAATGAATTAAATCAGGATTTTACTTTCATGTGTTGTGTAAAGGATGGAGCCTCAATCAGTTGGACGTGAAGAACACATTTCTTCATGATAATTTTGAGGAGGAAGTCTGTATCCCTGCCTCCTGGTGTTCTTCCAAAATGGTCAACATGAAATGTTTGTAGGTTGAAGAAAGCCCTGTATGGCTTGAAGCAGTCTCCACGTGCTTGGTTTGGGAGATTTCACCGGGCAATGATGTCATTTGAGTACAAACAGAGCAATGTCGATCACACCTTGTTTGTGAAACATAGGGATGACAAGTTGGCCTCTCTTATCGTCTATGTAGATGATATAGTGATAACTGGTTGACACAGAGGAGATTGAGCATTTAAAGTCTAGATTGACTAAGGAATTTGAAGTGAAGGATCTTGGACCTCTCAAGTATTTTCTTAGCATAGAGGTGGCCTGATCCAGACATTAGATCTTTATATCACAGAGGAAGTACATTTTATATTTGCCTGAGACAACTGGAATTATTGGATGCAGACCTGCCGATATCCCAATTGAAGTCATTCACAAGCTTGGTAAAGATTGCGAAAAAGTTGTTGATGACATACCAAGTTTCCAACGACTAGTGAGAAAACTTATCCATCTCTCCCACACTCATTCGGACTTCTCTTATGATGTGGAGGTCCTTAGCCAGTACATGCACTAATCTAGATTACATCACCTTGATGTTGAGTACAGAGTCCTGATGTATCTCAAATCCTCTTCTGGCAAGGGCATACTATTCTCACCCAGTAAGGCATTAACAATAGAAATCTATACAAATGCAGATTGGGCAGGTTCAGTTGCTGACCGAAGGTCTACAACAGGATATTGTTTTCTTGTTGGGGGCAATTTGGTGACCTGGAAGTGCAAGAAACAACATGTAGCCAGATCCAGTATTGAAGCTGAGTTCTGAGCAATGATACATGGGATAGGTGAAGGATCATGGATTCAGTCGATTATGAAAAACCTGGGTGTGGAGTGCACATGTCCAATCAGGATATATTGTGATAATAATGTTGCTATCAATATTGTCCACAATCCAGTCCAACATGATCGTACCAAACACTTGGAGAATGACAGACACTTCATTAAGAAAACTAAACGCGTGGAGATTGACAGACACTTCATTAGGGGGATTGTGAGTACTCTTTTTGTCCCATCAAATCAGCAGCTCACAGATGTGCTTACCAAGGGTCTGATCATTACTCCTTTGACAAAATATTTGGCAAGTTGGACATAACAGACATTACACACCTAACTTGAGGGGGAGTGTTGAAGAAATTTGTTTTTCTTATTATTAGAGTTTATTAGTGTGATAATGTAATCCTATATATATAATCTCTTATGGATGAATTAAAAGTCTAATTTCCCCTCTTCAAATATTCCAACATTGAACATAAATGTCCTTGAATGCGTGCAGTAGTGTGGAAAATATCATTCCTCCAAAAATCGATCTCAGTGGACTCGTTAGAGGAAGCCAAACTACAACAAAGGACTTGAACTAAGTAATTAGTTTGTTCTCCTTGAACATCTATCACACCCTCAAACTCGGCTCAAAACAGTTTTGTAGTTACTAAGGAAAATACCATACCCAGGATCATGTCCATTAGTGGATTCAGTAATGTCAATGAAGTGATGTCGCAGACACTCAAATGATTTGTGCCCAGATTTCACACGTGAAATATCAAAATACTTCAGTGTTGGGCTTACACTCAATGATCTTTTTACCCCGAGAGGAGTCAGTTAGAGGAGTCAGGGTCCCATTAGTGATATGAGTGTGAGGGGGATCTTTGATCCCAACAACTGGGGCAATTGTGGTGGCGCTCGAAGTAGGCTTATCAGTAAACCTAATGTAACAACCCTGTTTTTTTATTAATATATATAATAAATAATAATAATAATAATAAGAAATAATAAAAAAAAGACCTACCTTCCTTATAACCCGAGCCCTCCCCCGATCTCCTCACTCTCACGGTCCAAATCCCGCAGAAATCCTTCCCGATCCCGCCTCCTTCGCCCCCGACGGCCCCGCCTCCGCCTCCCGAGCGCCCGACAGTTCCCTCCTCCGCCTCCAGTGGTCGGCGAACCCCCCCACCCCTCCTGGGCCGACGCCTCTTCCCCTTGCTTCCCCTTCGTCTCTGGCTCTACCTTTGGCCGAAAAATCCCGCAGCAGCCCCTCTTTTGGTCGGCTGCATCCAACGGGGCCGACAACTTTCTCCCTTCCTCTTCTCCTCCTCCGGCCAGTAAGGGAAAAGACAATGTTCTTCTCCGGCAACCCTAGGTCCTCCTCGTTTCGGCCGGTGAATTTCGTGAGGGACTCCTAGGGTTTCGCGTGAAACCCCTCTTCGTGGATTGTTGAGCCCAGATCGGGTCTCCTTGGGTAAAGAACTCCACCAATTTCTTGTTTTCAGTTTGCCCTAATTTTGTTACGATAAATTTCGCTCCCCAATCTAGGGTGTCCGACGATCCAACTTATGTCCATCGTATAACCCGTTAATCCCGGATTTGTTTGTGTTTTCCGGTGCATCTCCCTGGATCTACGTGGTGGAATCGCTCCAAGCTCTCTTCGAATTAGGGCTTTTCGCATCCAAATGCCACCAAGATCCTCGATCCCTTGCGGTAGCCTCTTATCCTCTCGCTCTCGAGGGAGATAAATTTCTAAACTCCTCTCATGTTGTGTAAGTGCGATTATTAAACGCATGTGCATGCGTAGAAATCTTGTTAATTCAAAATTGATATATCTTGTTGATCTTGAACAGGTTTAGCTAGAGCTTTTAACCTCGCTTGCGCCACTTAGCTATCGCTAGTGTTTTCGACGTCACCTTAAGGCAAGTGACGAACTCCCTCTCACTTGCAAACTTTGGAATTTAACGTTGTTATCTACTTCATATGTTATTTACTAACGTTATTTTTTGGTAATCTTTGAACTCTCGTAATATTGTCATAAATTAATATGATAAATAATCACCTAAGTATGAAACTCAAAAATAAATCTGTAGTTGTAAGCAAATCTTTGAACTGTAACGTGTAACTGGGCATCTGTCTGCCATCATGGTCACGACAAGCAGGATTACTTTTTCCGACAAGACTTTCACGCATATTTGATCGTGAACCATGTGCGTCCGCTATAGCACCTACACCATTCATCGATCACGGATTACAACATATTACATGAATAATTTTAGGTCATATCTCAGGGTAGGCTATCATTTTGGAAATGTCTGTTTGACTTAGATGTTAATGATGTTTCCTAGTTTTGTTCAAAATATATCAGTGTTCGATTATGCCTGTTTGATTTGCTCGCAATTTAATTGATTAATTTGCTCATGATTTAATTCTTATGCTCTGAGGCATTCTCTCTGTTTTAGATTTGTCTTAGGGTTCGTGACTGCGCCGCCTGCTCCTTGAGTTACTTCCCGTTCAACTACAGCTTCGCCTGGAGGTTTTTCTTTTGTCGTTGCTTATACCAGGTTCTATGTATTTATTTTCTTTACTGTCAGTGTGATTTATCATGTACTAGTTATTGTAAGTCATTTTACCTTGTATTGTGGACAACTACTAGGATGTTTCTGATGCAGTAGATCATTTTATTTATGACATATTCATTACTGTTGCTTATTGTATTCACTTTTGTTTTAACACTGTGTAGCATTAAACTTTTGAAAAAAAATGCATGTGCATTAAATTCTCACTGGTTTAAAACTTTAAGCGTTTCGGTATATTTATAAATCATAAATTGTTCAAATAAAATAACTATTTCTAAAACTATTTTCAGTATTTTCTGCATTCGCCTTAGCAGACATGGTTTTTCTTTCTGCCCATGCCTGTGGCATCACGGCCCGCCCGAAGCGTACTCTGACTTTCGTCGAGACAGGTCGTGACACTTAAGCCCGAATGTTCTTTTCAATAGTGATACTCCACTCTATGAACTCCACTGAATACTTCACCCTCCTTTTAAATAGTGAGTACTCTACTCTATGAGTTCCACTGGATACTTCACCCAAATATCCATAATCATGTAGCTCAAGCTGACCCCTAATATCAGAATAGGGTTCGTTCAGATAACAGGACACTGTCATATCGCTTCTTCACAATGATCCAACCTAAACTGCAACACTAGGAACTCATGATAGATTTTGCAAATAATCTAGGGGCACATATCACTTTCATAGTTGATTTTTAAATTATATCGAAGTTGTTATAGTGGCCATGCCTAAGAGGAAATTTGTTCGTTCCAACTGAACCCGCCAGATAAGTACTTGTCCTTTAAGCGTAAAGATGATATCTATGTTATTAAAGGCACGTCTTAGGTGCAAGGCGCACAACACCCCTCCCCCCCCCACCCCCCACGCCTCTGCCAAGCAGAAGCGGGCGAGGTGCGTGAGACGCGCCTATACGCACCTAGACGCCAAACTCACGGATTTTCAGTGAATTGGGCGCCCAACTCACGAATTTTCCGTGAATTGGGCGCGCAACTCACGGATTTTCAGTGAATTGGGCGCCCAACTCACTAATTTTCCGTGAATTGGGTGAACTCACTGATTTTCAGTGAATTGGGCGCGCAAGTCGCTGATTTTCAGTGAATTGGGCGCCCAACTCGTTGATTTTCAGTGAATTGGGCGCCCAACTCGCTGATTTTCAGTGAATTGGGCGCCCAACTCGCTGATTTTCAGTGAATTGGCGCCCAACTCGCTGATTTTCAGTGAATTGGGCGCCCCACTCGCTGATTTTCAGTGAATTGGACGCCCAACTCACTGAATTTCTGTGAATTGGGCGTCTCTCACTGAATTTCTGTGAATTGGGCGTCCAATTCACTGATTTTATGTTTTTTTTTACCTTTTTTGCCTCATGTACGCGCTTGCGCATAGGCTCCAAAACCCCTTCCACCTTGCACCTTTAATAATATAGGGTGATATACTCTATTTGATTATTTATAGGCATTTGTTTCCATGACATGAATCTCTCTATGCGCTCACACCATTCCAGACATTTTTCGGGCTCTACGGGGCCCCCAAGTCACTTACGTATAACTTTAACTTCAGTATCCCAATGGGGTTGGTTAAAAAATCATGCAGGGTGTGCAGAGTTTGTGGGTTGAGGGATAAGGTTCTCATGTCTAGGAATATGGTGAGACTGCCTTCCTAAGTGTATGGTGATTTCGTTATTGTAGACCAGTGTGCTTAGGGCATTCATTACGTGCCCCACGTCACCCATATTTGCTGCGAGGGTCTCAATTAATTTCATTGAATCCCATATGCATTTGGTCAAGACGCTAACGCAAGTTTGTAGACATTCAACACGATTGTCAAAAAAAATTATATTAAAATGTTAAAATAATTTTTTAAAAGTTTTTTGAAAGGAGTCTTGAAAGAAATAGCTAAAAACGAAAATATATAATTTTTTGTTTTAAAATTCAGATCATTAAATCCATGAAATTATATTGTTGATCTGACGGCTGAGATTATTGAAGAATGTGGTTTAGATAATGTTGTGCAATTATCATTGATAATGCTCCCTTGTTTAAGGCAACTTGAGTAATAATGGCAATAGGAACAATCATTGAATCAAACTTTTCACATATATTTTGGTCCTTGTGTTGTGCGTACTTAACCTTTTTTTTAAATATATATTTGCAACTATCAATACCCCTAGATGTGCAAATGTTATAAAACGGAACGGTGGATTCTCAAGTTGCCAATGCTCTCTATCCATAAGAAATTTCATCACAAGTAATTTTCATGGGCTTACCATTTATAATGTATTTGTTTCTCTATAATTGCTTGTAGTAGCCATGATTAGATTTGCTTCAACTTTTTGTGATGTTGAGGAGGTTTAAACTCACGAAGATGAGTATAGTATGG
The DNA here is from genome assembly GCA_039583875.1 of Platanthera guangdongensis. Lineage (NCBI taxonomy): Eukaryota > Viridiplantae > Streptophyta > Magnoliopsida > Asparagales > Orchidaceae > Platanthera > Platanthera guangdongensis. Next base: position 279,879,135 of record CM077151.1, on the reverse strand, counting down.
TGGGATGTTTAGAGTGGGGTTTATATAGGGCATGCGATGATGATAAAGTTCGAGAATTTAAAGTGCTCATTTATAACGATAAATGGTAGGATGATGGATGGGGATTAGCCGCAGGATCAATGTTGGACTTCGGGCCACCTCTCGGTGGGACCCGCATTTATGCATTCGCTCGGGAGACGATCAAATTGGCGATCCTAGACCACGAGCGTTCCTAGAGCGTCGTTTTACTATTTTATGTATGGGGATTAGCCGCAGGATCAATGTTGGACTTTGGGCCACCTATCGGTGGGACCCGCATTTTATGCATTCGCGCAGGAGACGATCAAATTGGCGATCCTAGACCACGAGCGTGCCTAGAGCGTCGTTTTACTATTTTATGTATTTTATTTGTATATTTTGGACTTTATTTAGTGATATTCAAATGCCGGATTTAACGAACAATCATAGTCGTTCACGCCTGGTTCCCAAGTCCCCCCTTTCATTATAAAAAAGGACAATGAATGTCAGTATGGGGCATTGTCATCTTTGTGAGAGAATCCAGAGCCAACAATCATATCTTGGTGCGACGCCGTGAGATCCTGGGGTGTAATGTTCCGGTTCCTTTTCAGTTTATGCCCACTTTCCCATTTGTGTCCCGTTTATTGTGAAACTGCCGTTCAATTCCCGCAAACCGCACAACGTTTTTCCCATTGTTACAACCATAACTACCCACTCTCCTTCGTCTCTGCCAATAACAACTAGAGTAGATCTGACGACAACCTGACAAAGCCCCTCCAGTTTCACGCACGTTGATCCCAATCGTTAATCCCACGCGGTCGACGCTTATTTTGCTCCATTTTCGTCATCCCCGAACGGCTTTCATCCACCGCCATCATAATCATCCGTCAGTTACGCTTTCGGCCACAGCAACTGCACGCCACCCGCAAACCACGGCCAATTCCATCGACCTCTAGCTGCAAGCCCTTCTCCTTCCCCTCCTCATCTGCAATCCCTAACTCGCGTTCCTTGTTTCCTACCGTAAGATCCTACCACCAACCATGATTTTCTATGGCAAGCCACGCTCCCTGCTCTGTTACCTGCAATCTAAGCCACCCCATTCACAACAACCGCCCACCATCACCTTCCTCCACCAGAACTTGTGTTTGTGAGTACTTTTATAGTGTGTTTCCTATTCTATATTGAGTACTGGATGAATTGCTTATTTGATTGGAAATTTATCTTGTATGCACTCTTGTTTTTTATTCTATAAAAACTATTTTATAAATTTGGCTTGAAACCCTTCATGCGTGTTTGTTTACTTATTTGAAATTGTGGGGAATGCCTTGTTTGGGTACTTGGCCTATTTAACTTATTACTCGATTAAATTCTAGATTAATTGAAATAGTGCATGCGTTATACACTTTAGATTTGTCTGGTCAACCCAGCACCACTCACATAGGCTTGCATTAGCGTCGGTCCATTTTCACAATCTACCATGTGTCATTGATGTTGAAAGATATTTGATATAACATGACCTATACTATCTTTATGGTTTATGATACAGACAAGTCTAACATTTACATGGTTTTTGACATGTGGTACTCCATATCAGAGATTATATGGTTGGTTGACTAAAATGCTCATTGCCCTTTTTATGTGGAAATTTATGATGTATTCTTTTATCCATTAATGCTACAGATTGTTGGTCATGTTGTTAAAGTCATGCCTAAGACTCAAGGCACATTGGGATCAGTGGTCTGAGCCTTGGCATAACAAGGGCAAGCGACCTCACCCAATTGCAAAATATGCAAAATGCCATTTAGTTTTTTCTCTATTTATGCTTCTGCTGGGAATTGCTACGTGTGAATCCCAAACAAAGAGTATAGCTAGGTTTTCTTAAGCAAAGGTTATCTGTCGTTGGGGGTTCACACAACCACCTACCTACGTTGAAGGCTTCTCTTTCCCACAACTATCAAGGGTACACACTTCTACGTTGTCGAAGGAGTTTGTTCTTTCCCATGGTCGCTGACTTCTGCCAAGGGTTTACACAAATCCATCACCATAAGGATTCTTTTTCAAGATATTTTTTTCAGATGGTGCTATCTAAGAATCTTCTTTTCTTTTGTTTCTGTAAGTTGAACTTTTTATATTTTTTTCTAATGTATGAAAGAATTTTGCTTGTGTGTTTATCGGATAAAGGCTTGAGTGTTGTTGTTGTTATGAATTTTTTTTGCTTATTTCGTAATGATTATATAATGTATTTCTGCATATTGTTAAATAATTTCTCAATGATTTATTTGTGATTCTTGCCTTCGTCGGGCTTGGGCTTGCACGTTGCTCGTAGAATCCAGGAGCCTACGCACCTTGATACCCTTTGACCCTTTAATTACTATGATTACTACATTTTATGGATTATTCTCAAAATTAAAGGTGGATACATTTGGTATGTAAATATGTTGTGTATGCTATGACATTATCACATAATATGTTAGAAAAAATTAGAGGTACTGAAGTTGTGAATGGTTGGTTTAATGGAGGTCCAAATACGGTTGTTCCAAAAAAAGATGAGGAAATTTATTCATAGAAGAATGAGTGCTGAGAAGATAGTTCCACAATGTTATGGAGAGACCTAGATATCATTTGGATTTTTCAAATTCAAAGGACTCGAACAATCCCTTGAATATTGGATAGTTTGGAGAGTCAAGTTTCTTTGTTTCCCAAAGATTAGTAGAGTTATTATAAAACTTCGGCATAGAATGTTCATGACACCCACCCGGGCATCACCAATCTCACTCGTTACATTGAATTCTGATTGAGGAGAAACTCTTTCCTACTTGACCGCCAAAACTTCCATTCAAGCTTAATGCAAGAAGGAAGACATCAATGGCTTAGATTCAATGAATCAGTCATTAAGATAGTTTCCGAAAAGAATTCATACCACGCAGAAGACACTCTGGTTAGTATGCTCTTAGCAAGCAAACAGAGGCGGTTGTTTGCACAACTCATTAGCATGCTTATAACTTGAAAACCAGGCCATCACAAACATTTGTTTTCTATAATTGGTTTGCTCTCAAGTTAATCAAACCTCCACATAGGCTAGCCCACTTTCATACATGTCTTCTGTATCACCCTTTCACGAACTATGATTCAACTGATCAGATAACTATATCATATGCTTCTAACATAAAAGGAAAGTAGATTGGTTCTTGAGCTATCATTTCACTTTGATCCCTTCAATCTAGAGAGATGGACAATATGTTGTTAATGAGGAGACATAGTTAACATTGGTGGATGGTAGCTGTTCCGTGTGAGTCGTGTGACAAATCATAATCAATCAATATTTTTTGTGAGCTGTTTTGTCTAATCTGTGAGTTTTATCTAGATTGCATTCCTTATCAAGAGATTGCTTCACTTAAGATATTTGACAATTGTGCAACAAGTGTGTCCGATCATCATCATTCCACTCCCACCAAAGTGGGAGTTATGGGCACTGGTGGAGGAACATAGATTAGAGAGAGAGGAGGTGGAAAGGAAATGCAGTCCTCAGTCGTCTAGAGAGCAAGAAACTAGGCTATCCTTGGGAAGGAATCTCAGTGAGTTGAAAGAATTATCGATTCAAACTCTAGAGAAAGACCAATAGAAAGAGCAAAAGTGCAACCGAGATGGAGAAGAGAGGATCACGCATGTCACAGAGGATGGCAGAGAGACAGGCAATGAGGGGCTAACAACAATCAAAGAAAAAGTAATGAATTACTTATCCTATCAGCGAGCTGTCTGTGGTGGTGCCATCCATACTTAATTGTATAAATTTTATTTGATACTTGTTATAATAATATTATGTAAACTTAATTAAAAAATAAACCAACCTATTTCAGCTGTTTCAATTTTAGCCATTATCGGCTCAAAATTGACTCGTAATAAACCGCCAGCTAGGATTTGGCTCGTTAAGCCTGATTCGAGCCGATTTTTTAATTAACTATAATTTTTTTGCTGATTTTTTAGTTAACTATGATCTTTTAGCTGTTGTAAGTGGCCTAGTTGCAAAAGATAGTGGTGGACACCAACCCAGATCAGGTCGTCGCAAAATTCCCGACGTCGCACTTGTCTGGACCCCTATTGGTCCTAAACATTGTATTGTGTTAATTTTTGTAATTGTGTTTTGGGTATTTTTGTAATATATATATATATATATATATATATATATATAGAAATGGCTGTTAAAAAAAATCCTAAATATATATATACGTATAAAGGTGTGGGTCAGCTTGTTTCCAGCCGGTCCAGATTTCACGACAAAACGACAACACTGTTTATCTTCCCAGTTCGCGCACGTCTAGGGCTCAACAATGGCGATCCGTTTTTCCGCCCCACGACCCAGCGACGCCCCCTATCCACCCGATCTAGCCGCGTCTCCCGCCTATTCCACCATCCACGATCCAGCTACATCCCTTCTCCGACCGGTTTGGCCACGATCATCCTCCACGACGCCATTTCCGATGGAGAACAGGGTCGAGTGGATTTGTTTGCATTTATTTTAATTTCGTTTTCAGTTATTTGTAACCCTATAAAGGGGAGGTGTGTTTATATTTTCGTTTGGTGATGAAAATTTGATGATGAATGATGAAAAACTTTTGCTGTGTGTGAAGTTGATTCCAGTTTTATGATTCCTGTAGCGGTAGGAATTTAGTAGTAGTTGTGGATTGTTAGGAGTTAGCTTTGGCCTGGATTTGCTGCTTGTTGTTGGTCATTTTGATGAAGGATATGAGATTTTCAGCCTGCTCTGTCTTTTTTTTTTACTCTTGTTTGTCTGAAACGAAGGTGAACAGTTACAGTTAGGTGTTGGTTTGCTGCCAGTGTGCTATAGGAGATAGGAAGATAAGTGATGTTTGATTCCGTGAGAACAGTAAACGCTGCTGTAGGAGTTAATTGAATGCTAAAATTTGCTTGCCGCTGCCCTCCGTTTGAGAGACGATGAACAGTGGAGAATTAAATGTTATTGTAGAGTTAAGACTTTGATGTTAATGTTATCTTGAGAACAGCTTTCCTGTAGCTGAAATTTTTGTGAACTTCGAGTTATCCCGTGAAGGGATTTGTGTGGGTGTGATTTAGTCAATGAATTTTTTTTGAGATCGCTGCTTGTGTGTTTTCTGAGAACAGGAAACAAGTGAAGTTAATTCATGTTTGGGATATCTCGTGAAGTCACTTTTGTGTTTAGCGTTAGTGAGTAATGTGATATAGGATTGGAAGTCTTGCTTCTTTGTGGGGAATCGTGATCCACTTGAGTGATCGAGATTTCGTGGATCCACCTTCAGTCTTTGAGATTTCGTGGAACCACTTTTAGTTTGAGGAGCAAGTGAACTTTAGGTCTGTTAGTTTGTGGCTTTCTTACACGATTGAATGAATGATTTCGTGGAACCACCTCATGTGAGTGAGTTAAATTATTCCTTGGTGCCCGTGTGCGATAGCGGCCGACCTCGGAGTGGGAGATCGAAGGTGACGATGAATTTCTCGCGTGATCGCCATCGACTTCGAATACGGAAGACGTCTCTTTCGTAGGTAATTGTTTCTTTCTTTTCCTTGTGTGTGCCTCTATTTTTCTCGTAGGATAATGGACTCATTTCCGCGTTTTCGCCTGAGTTTTGTCAGCGAACGCTACGTCGAAAATTCCAAACAAAAGCGTATTTGGAGTTCACGATTTTTGTTGTGCTACGACAAAGGGAACAGAACGAAAGTTGCGAGCTTCCTTCCCGGATTTAAAATTGAACCGTTTTATCATGAAAATTCATTTTCTAACAACGTAGTGAATTTCGTGTTTTACAAAATTGTGTTGCTTAATTTCATAAATTCTGTGTAACGCCCGCTCAAATCTTTTTTAAAAAAAATGCATATTTTGTTGCATTCGGTTAGGGTTTCGTAGAAAAAGCCGACAGGTGCGCAAATCCTACACGCCGTGCTGCATCAAATAGGTTTGAAGCTTTTTGGTCAACCTTCTTCGTCCTCGTGTTGTGTGATAAATTAGTGACATTCTCCTTCATTCACTTTCTAAAAGGAATCCAAATTGAACTGTGCGTTTTACTTGGTCTACGTACATGTTTTTCCTGGACTAGTTTCAAAGAGGAATAATATATGCAATGAAGGAAGTTTGACGTGGCATATTGGAGATGATACATGAGCAAACCCTTTTAATGATGTTGATGTTCTTGGTGTTGTGAGTCGGTGAACCGCAGATAAAAATACTGGGGAGGAAGATGATGAATTTGATAGTGTTGCTAAAGTTTAAGTTACTTCTTATGATTGCGTTTGTTTATCATGCCTTTGAGGATTTGTGTTTTAAGTTTGTTTTTGTGTCTACTTAATATGAATTTGTTTATATTGCATGTCAGTCTCTCTCTGTTAAATATTTTTCTACATATATTTTGTGTCTTAATTATGTTATAGTGGTTGCACCAATATCCTTGTTTTTTTTAATTTTTTACATACCACTCTTCTAATTATTTAATTATTATACCTTCAAACAATTCACATAAAAAATATTTCGCAGATGTTATGTAATTTAATTATGTCAACAATTATCTTTACAGATGGAAATTGGGAATGAATAATTATTCTGATTGCTTGACATTAGAAACGAAGTTACCATAAAAAGAAACTAAAAAAAACTCCAGCATATGCAGGCTCTGTTTGGCATAACAACGGTTATGACCGCTACTATGAAAAGAATACTAGTTTTGAATATAAAATTGAACTAAGTTCTTTAGGTGGAGTCGGACATTCACGAATGACGGTTCATAACCACTGTGTTCATGACCGCTACCGCCGTGCCAAACAGAGCCGTAGAAGTCGAGCTTGATTTCTATTTATATATGTTTTCAATCTAATAGTAAGCATACCACAGTGCCATATTTTAACCAAGTTATTTTCTAGATTCATTTCGACATTTATATCGGCCTTTTCAAAGTCATTGTTCAAAATTATGCATTCTATTATAATCCGCTTTTATCAATTAAACATACTGTTAGAAAAACTCATTTAATCTAGGCCCATTATGTAACATTTATTGTTTTTCTCTCCCCTCTTTAGTCCCACATCATGTATATGACCTTCTCTCTCTCTCTTTGTATTTGATACAAGTGAACATATATACAAGGTTGGCTTTTTTCCTTCTCTACATGGTATCAGAGCCACCGATTCACCTTGAGCGGCTTCCCCTTTCTTACCTGCGCGGTCTGTCTTCTGTCCGCTACCCGCTCGGCTTCTTGCGGCCTGCCTTCCTGTTCGCTCCGTTCCTCTTCTTCCGCTTCCTCTTCTTCTTCGTGGTTCCACCTCTCCCCTCATGCATTTTATAGCCTTCCCCTTCTCTCTCTCTCTCTCGTCGGGTCCACCTGCCCTCTCTCTCCTCCAAACCGCTATCTCTTGCGGCATGTTCTCTCTCTCTGCGTCCTGTCTCTCTTCCGGCCTGGTACAGCTCGCTGCGGTCTGCTGCTCTATCTGCCTCTCTCGCGACCTGCTCCGGTTCGCTGCGGCCTACCTCTCTCCTGGCCTGCTTCAGCTTGCTGCGGCTTGATCCTCCTTGCTGCGGACTTCCTCTCTTGCGGCCTGCTCCAGCTCGCTGCGGACTTCCTCTCTTGCGGCCTGCTCCAGCTCGCAGCGGCCTGCCTCTTCTGCGGCCTGCCTCTACTGCGGGTTGGTCCTGGTCGTTGCGGTCTATTATCTCTTTCCGCTTGAGTCTTCCCTCCTCGCGGTCTCTTCTCTCTGACCGCCGTCGACCTCCTGTTTCTCGGACCGCTGATGTACTCAGCCAGACCGTGCGGCCTCTTGCCTTCCCGCATTTTGGTCGCGGTTTTCTCCTCTTTCCTTTCCTCGCGGCTTCTCTCTGTCCGCTGCGGCCTGCTCTCTCTACCGGCCTCCGCCTTTGGCCGTGGACTCCTCTTGCAGTTGGTGTCTTCCCATCGTGACTGGGCAGTCTCTGCTCTGGTCGCGCGGCCTTCTTTGTTGCCCGGTCTGTTCTCCTAGCCGCCTCTCTTCTCCATGACCTCCTCTGCTGATTCGGTTGGCACGGCGGTTCCTCCTGCTGATCGCTCGGCCTCTCTCCCGGAAGTCCGCGATGAGCTTCGTATTACTACAATCTCTCTGACCGGCAAGAAAAATTTTGCGGAATGGGCACACTATGTTCGTCGTGTCCTGCAATCCAAGGGGTTCCTTCATCACTTGACTCAGGCCGTTACCGGTACTCCCACTGATGATTGGTTATGCAATGATGGTTGGGTGCAGACTTGGCTTTTTAATTCTCTTGATGGCGAATCTTATCGCCTGGCCATGTACCATGAGACGGCCAAAGGCATGCAGGACGAGCTCCACACCCTTTACTCTGGCAAGGATAGTCTCCACCATCTGTATGACATTATCATTGCTCTCCAGGACCTTGATAGCAATGGCGCGACCGATCTGACATCCTTTGTTGCTCAGGCTTGGTCTCTGGTCGAGCCTTGGATCCACCATCAGCCTCCTACTCTGGATCTTGCTGCCCAACGTGCCCAAAAGGAAGCTGTGGGTATAACCATGATGATGGCCCGGGTCCTGCATCATCTTCACAGTGTACGGGCTCACATCCTCTCCTCTACTGTTACTCCATCTTTCTCCGATTTGTGCTCGATGCTTCTCAAAATCTCCCCGCCTCCCGATGTGCCCGGGCCCCCTTCTCCGGCTCTTGTTCAGCAGGCCCCTGCTCCCTTATTGCCTCTTCCATCTTCTGCTCGTGGAGGCCGATACGCCCCAAACGGTCGGGTGTGCGTATTACACGCAAGTGCACGTGGCCGGTTCAAGTAATAAAGAGTGAATAAAGATCGTTTCCACGGAGAGGTGGTGAATTCGGTGCTCTTGCAATTACTAGTTAGACCTTTTCTCTAAATCCAAGTGAAACAAGATGATGATTTTGATTTAGAACTAAATGATGACGAATTTCTAAAATAAGTTGAAATAAACTATAGTACCTTAGTAGAAAACTTTCAGATTCAGATTGGAGAAGTAATCTTGTGCGGTGATTTCCTATGTCTACTGCAATGAATTTATAAATGATGCTTTGTGAAAATGAGTGGTGGAAAACATTGCAACGATTTTAGAGTAGACAACCGTATCTCTCGATATCGGATGTCCCTAGTCCTCTATTTCCCCTCGGGTGAAATAGGAAATCGATTAGAGATTGAAAACCCGAGTTGCTAACATTAAGGGGAAATCTCTTTCTCCCTTTAAGTGTTATATGGAATCCATAACGCACTTGCGCAACTCCTCTCTCGATTTATGGAGCGCAGTAGAAAGACGAAACCGTGATCAAATGCTTCAAAATATAGATTATGAATTCAATAAAAGTAAATCCACCATACAATTACAAAGTTAAATCTAAAGAACATTCATCACACAAGACATAGTACTTTCACAACACAAGATCGAGAGAGTTAGTTCATGACGACGGAAGGAAACCACAAGTATGAGTAGATCTTACAGCACATAATGGTAGAAATTAAAAGCTTGCAGTGTTTCGCTCTCTGATTCGGCCGAAATCCGTCCGTCTTCCTTACCCATAACTAGCCCTAAAGGAAGAACTCTTTTTTTTTTCTCCAACCAACAATGGATGATGATAATTGAATAATTTTTCAACTTCTGAATAATCCTCCCAAAAAAACGTCCAGCCCTTTCCCCAAGAGATGTCTCTTTCCATAATTGCAAATGGCCCAATTTTCAAATTTTAAAATTTGAAATTCGTACAGAGGTTGCAACCTTTTTTCAGGACAGCATATTTGACAAAATCTCTCTTCCCAGCCATTCTTCTTAACTTTTCTTGCACGAACACCTAGGAAAAAGATCACATTAGTCATTAATAAAATACAAGTGAATTTGCTTGTAATTAGACTTCAACTGAACGGGTTTTTCTCCCGAATCAACGAGCAAAAATGTCCAAAACTTGAGCTAGATAACTTCTTTTTGAGAAGTTATCACACCTCCACACTTGAACCTTGTTAGTCCCTAGCAAAGACAATAATTATCATCCTCGAAATTGAGTGAGAGTAAATAGTCATAATACAAACTCACAAGATCCATCTTCTCAAACATAATTAAAGAAAGCTTACTCAAAAATTTCAAATTAACCAAATGAGAATTTGTCACACCTTAATGGTTCGAAATAAACAAATATTAACTAGTTTGATGAAAGATAAAGCTCAATTAAACCTTCTAGTGTGGTGTGTGTCGTCCTCTAAAATCATTTTTCTCGCATAAACTTTTTCATCAAACCTCCTTAGTAACTAAGAAAGAATAAGATGAAACCAAGTCTTTGACTTAACCTCCACTTGAATTCATGATTTGATTTGAAAAGAAAAAATGAGGACTTGTGGTGGAAATGACCTTGGCTTGGTAAGGAATCAAATGCGATAGTAGAAAGTATTTCCTAGTTAATATTCTCAATAACTCTACAAACTATAGGGTTCCTCTTTAATTTTCAACTACTTAGACCGTAGTAGGGATCGTTCCAAGTAGGTGTACACACACTCGGGCCACATATCACTACAACTAACACGTTGTAATTTTTTTTTCTTCTGTAATCATAGTTGGGATCATTCCAAGTATGAATATACATACTTAGGCCGCATATCACTATGACACGTTCTCTTTTCTTTTTTTTTCTTTTTATAAAAGTCGTAGTAGTAGAGATCGTTCCAAGTAGGTGTACACACACTCGGGCCACATATCACTACGATCACAAAACTTTTTATTTTTTAACAATTCTCCATAGTTGAAGAACTTACTAAGAAATAACTATTAGAAATATAAGAAAATGATACGTGAGAATTCAAAGTTCAAGCTCAAAGGAAAGTGGACGATCAAATCAAATATCAGTAGTGAGGCATGAATTGATCGAAGATAAGTCCTAATCATTCTTTCAAATCAACTAGAAATCACAATATTTTGGTTTACATCTCCGACTTGGTTCATGCTAACCCTTCCATCATTACTTTTAGAAGTTGGTGAAGGTCAATTTAAGGAAGAAAAATTCTTTTAAAAAATTGTGTGGATAAGAGAAATATTTAAAAGAGCTTTTACCCATCTCACTAAATTTTCAATCGAAGATTTGACCTTTAAGATGGACTATCCTACTAAATAATAATCATCAAAAACTCCTGACTAACCTACTCGTTAATTATATTGAGAAGTGGAATTAACTACTAATGTTAAAAATACTCAACTCTCACTCAATTGGTAGGAGTATACTACTCCCACCTCCACACTTTTTGTCTTTGTTAGTCCCTAATAAAGTGACTTCAATACCCAAGAAATTTCATTTTTTAAAAAAAATATTTTTTTACTAATCAACACATAAAAAAATGACAAAATGAGCCTTGAAATTTAAATACTTCCTTGAAGATTAGAGTGTCTGTATGGCTGTCTATTACTTTCTCGATGATGTACCCCATTTACCCTATTATAGAATGTCCATCAGCAATCCTAGCCACTTGTTATAGCCTGTAAACTCAAATCTTGGACATATACGAAGGTTAAAACACGAAATGGAGTTTTGTCAAATTTTATGTGTATCAACAAAAATCATCACAAGTGACACAAGCATATCAGGATCATGTAAGGTAAGACACTTTCATTTTTTTTCATACTAATAATACTGCAGAGTATTAAGTTTACCTCATTGTAGAAATCATTAAATAAACAACACAACTCATAACATAATGCAACAACATAACATAACACAACAAGTGTACTAGAAAAATAATTTTATTTTTTTAGATTAGCTTAATGGTAGGCAAAATAACAGTGTCTCGCAATAACCAACATACAGAACATCAACATGTCATAAAAACATATCACAAAGTACAATACAAATAATACATCTCAATAAATTATGTTCAACTATTATCATATAATAAGCCATAAAAGCTCACCATCACAACGAGCCGACGTATTAATTTCAATTTATTATATGTACTAAACAACAATAGAAGATCAGAATTTCATTCAAAGTAATAATCATACGGGGCAAGATAATCGTGAGATGAAATCATGAGCGCGCAGTGTAATACCATGATAAAAAATAATCAAGAAGTTTTCGAGCAGCGTGACAGGACTATCACCATATATAACAAATCACAAAAAATAATGTCCAAAAAGGATAAAAATATCATCACCAGATAATTCACTCATAACACATATAACGAATACATAATAGAATTGAAAAGAAAATAATATTCATCGTTGCTCTCACGAAGCCCGTCACACTACACTCTCTCTGATTCCTGTCGAGAGCACTCCACCCCCACACGATTTGGGAAAGTATCGAGATTTAGACAAAAAGGCTGAACCAGATCGCTAATCAGAATGATTAAGGTTATGTTTGGGATTCCGTTTTGACTTCATTCCGTTCTAAACGGACCGGAGGAAATGTGTTTGGGAACGACTACAATGTTGTCATTTCAAAACGGCCGGTTTAAAACCTACTTTTTCCTCCGTTTTGAAAAGGTCAGGGAGACCTTCATTCTCCCTTTCTAAACGGTCGTTTGAAATATTTTTTAAATTTAATTTTATTTACTTAATCAATTTAACCCCAATAAAAAAAATAATTATATCCAAAAAAAATAATAATAAATTTGCAAAAAAAATCACAAATATAATACCTAATTTTAAAAAAAAATCAGAAAAAAATTGGCCTGAAATAAATAAAATTCATGTGAAGATAATTTTAAAAATAAGTTAAACCGTCACTGAAACTGAGATTACCCAAACAAACCTCAGTTTAAAACTACCGTTTTAAAAATACAGTTTAGCATCTCTTTTTGAACTTCCCTCTTTTAAAACGGCACCGGTTTCCCAAACAAAGCCTAAGAGAAGAAATTAAAATTGAATCGGCAATTGAAAGGTTTAATATCATGCAAAGATGGTTTGAGAACATAATTACGCGCGCCGGTTCAGTTAAACCGGCCTACCAAAGCTTTGCGGTGCAGTTCTTTAGGAAGGAGCAGAAAAAATTGGAAAAAAAAATCAACAAAAAAGGTTGCAACCTCCTTTTTTGAGGTTGTAACATTCAAACTTTTGCCAACACCATGCAGTAAAGAAACACAAACAGCAAAAAATGTCACAACCTCCTTTTTGGGGGTTGCAACAATCAAATTTTTGTCAGCACTGTGCGGTATATAGAAAAAGCAGCAACTTAAAGGTTGTAACCTCCTTTTTGAGGTTGCAACAACCGAACTTCTTTTTTTAATATATATATATATATATATATATATATATATATATATATATATATATATCCTCCTCACATTAGGCTTCCTCCGATCAAGACTAATATAAAACACTAAATAAAGAAAAATAATTTTACTCATTTTTTTAGATTATTATTAAAATAGATAAATATAAAATAAATGATGGGTTGATTCCCATCTAGAGCTAATTTACCTTGGCACTGCAAAAACGGACAGGAAAATTAGAACATAAAATGCAATAAACGAAAGATAACTACTGGGTTTATTGTCACCCCAGCACGACTTATTCAGAAAGTTTAAAATTCTAAATTATTGGACGGTGAAAAGAAAAATGAACAGATAATTGTTCTAATATTCGGGTCAGTAACGGTACCAATGCGACGATAGAACAATCACCCCTTTACATAAATAATAATACATGTTCATCGCAGGTAGATGAAACAAAAAGTAAGAAGAAGAGGAGGAATGTTACTCACTTACGTCACCAAAATATGTTTCCTTGCCCAATAAGGTATATTCGTCAACAGGAAGGATGTAAGAAAGGAAAAGAATTAAAGGGGCTTCCACTATGGAGGATGACTCAACTCCTCACATAAGGGGATACTCATCTCATCAACTTGAGGAAAGTGCACAATAACCTCCTGAAGCATTTGTGACGCATCAACTTGCTTGGGTTAAATAATGAAAGAAGATTAGGAAATAAAATAGAAGAAAGACATAAATGATTTCTAATCATAGGAGTGATCCCGGATTCACTCCCAGCAGGTTCTAAGAATTGATCAATGTCGGTATCGTAAGCATCATAACAAGGGGGACCTGGGAACTCAAGGGTTTCAGTGGTGAGTTGGATCTACTCCTCCAATGAAGAAGTGAAAACCTTCTCATCAGAAAGGAAATCAACTTCATCGCACGTTGGTGCGTCATCGTGCTCCAAAGAATCATTCCCTCCATCGAAGAGAACAATATCTTCATCCCACTTTGGCGCGGCCTTAGGTTCTAGTTCATCACCCTGCGCAATATCTTCGACGGGATCGACAAAAATAGATGTAGAAAAGTTTTGCAAAAAAATGGTGGAACACTATCAGTATCTAATTCAGAATATGTATGCTCGGGCTCCTTTGCGGGTGGATCAAAACTTGGTGATGAATGTGGATGGGGAGGTGATGCATCATTAATAATATACAGACTCACAATTATAAGAGGCTTATTTGCAATAGTCCCACGCAAAAATTGTGGTACTGCATAGTAGATATGGTCTCGATGCCTGATTCATAAATTTTTTCTCTCTCTCTTTTATAAGCGACACAATCCTTTAAAACGTGGTTTATATTATGACAAAATAAACACTCCCTAACATTACTACTCGATAACCAAGGAGTCGAGTCATCAGGACGAGGAACTATTTGACGTGGGGACATAAAATTATAAAGATTCGCACAAATATCTATAAGATTTATGCACAATATTGGGGACCTAAATATTCTCTATGTTTTGCGAGCCATGAAGGATACTCAGCACTCCCCATGTAACACACATCAGTAGCATGACTAAACGAACCACACCACTCACATCTTACATGTGTATACATTTTTCTAACGGATGTGAATAAAATAAAATTAACTCTTCTTTACAAAAAATAAACTACACACAAAAATTATTTCAGAAACCGATAACCTGTTCTATAAATTTTTAAAAATAGATTATGACAAAATAAAACAAAAAAAATATTTTTAAAAAACACTAAATTAGAAACTTGAGCTCTAAATACTCAGGATTTACTAATATTGCAAGAAAGAAACACTAAATTATTTGCACCTCTCCGGCAACGGCGTCAAAAACTTGATAAACCTGAAACAGGTGTTCAAGTAATAAAGAGTGAATAAAGATCGTTTCCACGGAGAGATGGTGAATTCGGTGCTTGCAATTACTAGTTAGACCTTTTCTCTAAATTCAAGTGAAACAAGATGATGATTTTGATTTAGAACTAAATGATGACGAATTTCTAAAATAAGTTGAAATAAACTATAGTACCTTAGTAGAAAACTTTCAGATTCAGATTGGAGAAGTAATCTTGTGCGGTGATTTTCTATGTCTACTGCAATGAATTTATAAATGATGTTTGTGAAATGAGTGGTGGAAAACCTTGCAACGATTTTATAGTAGACAACCGTATCTCTCGATATCGGATGTCTCTAGTACTCTATTTCCCCTCGGGTGAAATAGGAAATCGATTAGAGATTGAAAACTCGAGTTGCTAACACTAAGGGGAAATCTCTTTCTCCCTTTAAGTGTTATATGGAATCCATAACGCACTTGCGCAACTCCTCTCTCGATTTATGGAGCGCAGTAGAAAGACGAAACCGTGATCAAATGCTTCAAAATATAGATTATGAATTCAATAAAAGTAAATCCACCATACAATTACAAAGTTAAATCTAAAGAACATTCATCACATAAGACATAGTACTTTCACAACACAAGATCGAGAGAGTTAGTTCATGACGGCGGAAGGAAACCACAAGTATGAGTAGATCTTACAGCACATAATGGTAGAAATTAAAAGCTTGCAGTGTTTCGCTCTCTGATTCGGCCGAAATCCGTCCGTCTTCCTTACCCATAACTAGCCCTAGAGGAAGAACTCTTCTTTTTTTTCTCCAACCAACACTGATGATGATAATTGAATAATTTTTCAACTTTTGAATAATCCTCCCAAAAAAAACGTTCAGCCCTTTCCCCAAGAGATGCCTCTTTCCATAATTGCAAATGACGCAATTTTCGAATTTTAAAATTTGAAATTCGTCCAGAGGTTGCAACCTTTTTTCAGAGGTTGCAACCTTTTTCCAGGACAGCATATTTGACAAAATCCCTCTTCCCAGCCATTCTTCTTAGCTTTCTTGCACGAACACCTAGGAAAAAGATCACATTAGTCATTAATAAAATACAAGTGAATTTGCTTGCAATTAGACTTCAACTGAACGGGTTTTTCTCTCGAATCAACGAGCAAAAAGGTCCAAAACTTGAGCTAGATAACTTCTTTTTGAGAAGTTATCAGAGGCCGCTCTGATTCTCGCGGCCGGGGTCGGGGTGGCCGGCCTCGGCCTAAGTTCTCGTTCTGCGGCAAAGATGGGCACCTTGAAGCCACGTGCTATCGCAAACATGGTCGTCCTCCTCGTCCGCAGGCCTCTGTTGCGGCCACCGACTCCTCTTCCACTCGTACTGACCTCGACGAGGTTCGTCTTCAGCTCCGACATCTTCATGGACTGCTTAGTCGTCCACCTGCCTCGGTTGCCTCCGTTGCCTCCATCTCCAATGAAGGTATCACCTGCCTCTCCTCTGGCCCGCGATGGATCCTCGATTCTGGTGCCACTCATCACATCACCTCTGTTCGGCCGCCTCAGTACTTGTCTTCACCTCACCCGAAATACATTACTGTGGCCAATGGGCATCTGTTCCTGTCTCTGGCTATGCTGATATTCCCCTCACCTCTATCTCTTTTTGCGCTCGGCTTTTCACGTTCCGGGCTCTTCTTTCAATTTACTTTCTGTTGGTCGTTTTACTACTGATTCTAATTATTCCGTGACATTTACTTCCTCTTCTTTTCTCATACAGGATCAGCAGACGCGGACTATCATTGGTAGGGGGCTGCTGCAGAATGGGCTCTACCTTCTTGGTGACTCTCCTACTATCCTCGCATCTATCTCCTCTTCGGATTGGCATCGCCGTCTGGGTCATGCTTCTCTTTCCGTCCTCCGAAAGGCTCTTACAGATGTTTCTCTTCCTGCATTTCAGTGTGACACATGTATTTTGGGCAAACAACCCGTTCATCTTTTCCTTCTCATTTTTCTCTTGTACTCGGAGCTCAGCTCCTTTTATTTTAGTACACTCTGATATATGAGGTCCGTACAAAATCTCTAGTATTTATGGTTACCGGTATTTTCTTACCTTTATTGATGATTACTCTCGCATGACGTGGTTGTATCTCCTCCGGGATCGCTCTGAGCTTCCCCGCGTCTTCCGGGCCTTCGTACTTGAGACTCGCACTCAATTCTCTGCACCAATTCGTACCATTCATACTGACAATGCGCGTGAGTACACCAGTCATACCTTCGCGACTCTCTGCTCTGAGTTCGGCATTCTTCACCAAACCTCGTGTCCATATACTCCACAACAGAATGGTGTCGCCGAGCGCAAGAATCGTCACCTTCTTGATGTCGCCCGTTCCCTTATGCTTCAAATGCGGGTTCCCAAACCGTACTGGAACTATGCGCTCTCCACGGCTTGTTTTCTCATCAACCGTCTCCCTTCTTTCATCCTCCAGTATGCTTCTCCCTTCAGCCTCCTTTTCCCCTCCACTCCACCTTTTCCCGTTCCTCCCCGGATTTTTGGGTGTACCTGCTACGTTCACCAACTTGGTCCCTCCACCGACAAGTTGGATCCCCGTGCCGCCAAACATATCTTTGTGGGCTACTCGCGCACTCAAAAGGTTTATGTGTGCTATTCGCCTGCTACCCGCAAGGTTACTGTCTCTGCGGATGTCACTTTCCGTGAGGATCTTCCCTTATTCTCTGATCTGGATATCGCTCCTGCTCCAGACCCCGTCGTTCGTCCTGTCATCCCTGCTCCCCGCTCCTCCTCATCTACTCCTCCTGCCCTACCTCCGGTCCGTCCACCACCGCCAGTTATCCGGGTCTATTCTCGTCGCTCTCCTCATCCCGTTGCCCCTCTGCAGTCGGCTTTGACCTCTGGTGCTCCGCTACCTGCTGCTCCCGCTCCCGCATCCACCGCTCATCCGATGGCGAATTACGTCTCTCTCCATCGCCTTTCTCCACCTATTCTTCAATTTGCCACCTCATTATCCTCTGTTTGTCTCTAACTCTTTGTAGCAGGCACTTCAACATCCAGGCTGGCGGGCTGCCATGGACGAAGAAATGACGGCCCTTTGGGCCAACCAGACCTGGGTCCTGGTTCCCTTACCTCCAAGTCAGCACCCTGTTGGGTGTAAATGGGTTTTTGTCATCAAGCATGCTCTGGATGACACTATTGCCCGCCAGAAGGCCCGCCTTGTGGCCCGTGGCTTCACGCAACGGGAGGGCCTCGACTATGAGGTAACCTTCTCTCCAATGGCTAAGCTCAACACCGTCCGTGTTCTTCTCTCCTTGGCGGTGCACCGACATTGGCCCCTTCATCAGCTCGATATCAAGAACGCCTTTTTGAATGGCGACCTTCAGGAAACCGTCTACATGCGTCAAACCGCCCGGGTTTGAGACCACGGGGAGTCTCGGGTGTCTTCTCAAGAAATCCATCTATGGTCTCAAACTGTCCCTTCGGGCGTGGTTTGACAAGTTCAGCAAGGTGGTTCGGGATATGGGGTTCACTCGGAGTTCTGCAGATTTCTCCCTATTCACCCGACACCGGGTCACTGGAACTGTCCTTCTGTTAGTTTATGTTGATGACATATTACTCACTGGGGATGACTCAAGGGGGATTCAAGAGGTCAAACAGCATCTGAGCACTGTGTTTCAGACTAAAGACCGGGGGCATCTTCGTTACTTCTTTGGTCTCGAGATCGCACGACGGCCGGACGGGATGGTCCTCTCCCAACGGAAGTACTGTCTCGATCTTCTCAAAGACGCTGGTCAGTCTGGTTGCAAGTCAGCTTGTACTCCGATGGAGGCAAATCACAAACTGTGTGCTCATGCTTCTGATGACGATTTGCTTCTTCAGAACCCGGAATACTATTGACGTCTTGTGGGAAAGTTGATCTATCTAACGGTCACGAGGCCGGATATATCGTTTGTCGTTGGGGTTGTCAGTCGGTTCATGCATGCCCCCTGGGTTTCTCATCTCCAGGCGGTTGAACGGATTCTCCGATACCTTAAGGGAGCTCCGGGTCAAGGGCTGGTTTACAAAACCTCCGACTCGGTTCCCGCATTGGTCGCTTATTCTGATGTCGATTATGCTGGTTCCCTGGACGATCGGAGGTCAACAAGTGGGTTTTGTACTTATTTTGGTGGTCATCTCATTACATGGAAAAGTAAGAAACAAGCCGTGATCGCTCGTTCCTCTGCGGAAGCTGAATACCGATCGATGGTCTCGGTTGTCTCAGAACTCACATGGCTTGAAAGTCTCTTACTGACTGGGAGTAAAACTCCCCTCATCTGTTGTTCTATTTTGTGATAGTCAAGCCGCCATACACATAGCAAAGAATCCGGTGTTTCACGAGCGCACAAAACATATCGAAGTCGACTGTCACTTTATTCGAGAGAAAGTTCAATTGAAGAAACTTGAATTAAAGCATGTTCCGGGCACTGATCAAGTTGCTGACATTCTCACAAAGGCCTTATCAAATACCCTGTTCTACCAGTGTTTGTCCAAGCTGGGTGCATATGACCTATACGCTCCAGCTTGCGGGGGAGTGTTAGAAAAGCCCATTTAATCTAGGCCCATTATGTAACATTTATTGTTTTTCTCTCCCCTCTTTAGTCCCACATCATGTATAGGACCTTCTTCTCTCTTTCTCTCATCTATATATTTGTACTCATTCTTTGTATTTTATACAAGTGAACATATATACAAGGTTGACTTTTTTCCTTCCCTACACATACCATCTCATAATTGAAGATTGTTTATATTTTAGAAAGCTGAGAATCCTAGGAGGACAAGGAACCAGATAGTAATACAAGCATATTTAAAAATATATACTCACATGTAGGGTTGTTCGCAAACTAGGTAGTCCGTGAATAATTCGGGAATCGTTTCGATTAAGATTCGTTTTTAGGAACTTGAATCCGAGTGTTATTTGAATTTGAATAAATATTTTTTCTATTGGCAAGATTTGCGAATAGTTCACAAATAATAGCAATATATATTATATATAAAGATGATCCTTACTGTTCGATCAAAGTCTATTTGGTTCTTCATTTGAAGCGAATTCAAATTCAAATCCAAGCACGAATCCGAATTTGAATCCAGGATTTCGAGACATCCAAATCCGAATCTTTTCATTCTATGATCAATTTTTATTCGATTGAAGTGTTATTTATTTCGATTTGGTCCGTGAACACCCCCTACTCTCGTGCATTTATCCATGTCTAAATGAATATGAGATTGAATCAGTAATTGTCAAGTTTTGTAATAGGAGTAGTAGTTTGTCGGCAGCTGTTGGCTTTATTGAGAGAAATTATTGTCGTCACGATAGACAATAAAAAAGTTAAATTTGTGAGCAAATTGATCCATTTTTTGTTGTAAATTAGAGAAGGTGAACATCATAATAATGATCATTCTATGAAAAAATTATTTCAAAAATGATGAATTTTTGAATTTTTTTAATAGGATGGTGTTTTTTCATGTTGTTTCATATTCTTTGTTTTACAATCAAGAACTCTAGCACTTTACCCATGAAAAATTAAGTTGATGTAACTTCTATGCCCTAGGACCCGATAATTTCTCGCAAATTACAACGTACTTTTAAGAGAATGTAGAGGAAGCCCCCCCCCCCCCAACTATTTTTGGCGCAAGTAGAAATTTGGATCAAAAGTATAATGTTTGGAATCTTCGGGTTTTTTTCCTTCTTTGAACTTTTTTATGGAAAAGAATCTTTGGTTTCAAATATTATATTCTCTATTAAAAAATTCTATTATGTTGGGCACATAAAATAGTGCGGTGGACCCGCGTCCTAATCTACCGAGGGTATAATAAAACTTAGTTTCCGTTTGGTGCGGCGTTTTTGCTCCATTGAGCTTGGATAAAAAGCCACCATCATATAGTGTATGTTTGGCATGGCAATGGTTATGACCGAGATCAAGAAAAGATAATTAGTTTTGTAACATAAAAGTACGTGAAGTTCCTTAGATGAAGTCGGACGTTCACGAACGACAATTCATAATCAGTACGCTCATGACCTCCACCGCCGCGCCAAACGGACTCTTAGCAACGTTGTGAAGTTATATGCAAATCTTTTTAATACAAGTCTAAAGATTACTATGAGGTTGTCAAATGAATGAAAATTAAGCATTCTGTTATTCATATTCATATCAATGCATGTACTTGAAACTGTGCTAATTATTATAGTATAAACAAACTTTGTCTTGTATTCAATTTTTGGTTGAGGCATGGAACACAAGCTTGGTGAATACTTTTTGCATGAAAATCTATTTTGAATGCTGATTTTGTTCCAAGAAAATTAATGTAAGTGTATATAGAACATTAGGAAAAATTTTCATTTTAATTTTTCTAGATTATGAGAAAATGTTTGTGTGCATACAAAAAAGGGTCAGCAGAATATTGATTTCATTGAAGAAATCTGTTTAAAATTCATAATGTTGTGTAGAAAGAATACTAAATTCACATGGTTCTGCAGCTGATCATATTTTGGATGGCGTATGAGGACGAGTACCGCTGTTTTATCGGTGGCCTTTCTTGGTCGACAACCGACGATGGCCTGAAGGATGCATTTGGGAAGTTCGGCCGCCTCACGGAGACCAAGGTGGTCGTGGACAAGTTTACTGGGAAATCCAAGGGATTTGGTTTCGTCACCTTTGAAGCAAAGCAAGCAATGGAGGATGCCATCGAAGAAATGCACGGAATAAGCATCGACGGGCGCTCCATCACCGTAGACAAAGCTCAGCCGCAGAATTCCAGCAGAGACCGCGATGGAGGCCGTGATTACGACCGCGACCGTGAGCGCGGGGGTCGTGGCTCCGGGGGCGGGTGGGGCTCCGGCGGCGGAGAATGCTTCAAATGCGGAAAACCGGGACATTTCGCCAGGGAGTGCCATTCGGACGACGGCTCCAGGGGGGGAAGGTATGGTGGCAGGGACGACAGATATGGGGGCGGCGGCGGGCGCTATGACTCTGATCGTAGCCGAGATCGTAACGGGGGACGGAGCAGAGACAGCGGTTCAGGGAGCGACCGTTATAACCGAGATCGATCTGGCCCATATGATCGTCGGAGTTCGGGAAGTCGTCGAGATTGATTTGCTTCTTGGTTTTGCCGGTAGCTTGGCCAGTGTAGCTTATTATCTGCAACCGCTCTCTCCTTTTTGCAACTCTGTTTGTCTGTTTGTTTTTGATTATTTAAATACGGTGTCAGCCGCATAAATCGTTTTCAGGTGCTTCTTCCTGAAACTCACCATCTCCATTCATTGGACCACGTTTTTACTCTCCTTAGCAGTTGTTTCACCCTTGATATATTCGCTCTTACTCCGAAGTTTTTTCGACGTAATTTCCGCTAAAATTATTGATGAAAATGTTGTCTGGAACATGATGTTCGTTTTTAATCCCAGTCGGGCGGTCCTTTATCTGGACCTTCTTGATAGTCGACGGAGGGCAAGAGGCTGTTATTGTTCGTTTGCACATTTGCGCATCATCCTCACATTCTTTTTGTCCAAACACGCTGGAGTAATACTGATGTTTCTAATGAATGAAGGCGGGACGAAAGATTGAGGGTTAAATGCGACTCTTGATTTTTCTTCTCGCCATAATTATTATTTTCATCAATTATGAATATTCATATTAACTTGTATGAGCTGCGAGAAAGTTTTGCTGTGCAGGTATATATTTCTAGTACCAAGAGAGATTGAATGTTGGGCGTTTCTTGCTTCGTTTAAAAAGGCGGGTAAATGAATAGCGGCGTTTGCTCCGTTTGTTGAGAAACGAGCTCCGTTTAGCAGTCCATTTCGAGCACTCCGTTAGCTGGATCATTTGGCGCGTCGAAGCTGTGAATTTGAAACTTGGTTAAATGGTTGCTATGGGAGTTCGTGTGATGTTAATGAAGACGTAGATTGTCCATTTGGCACGGCGTTGGTGTTCGTCAATGTGGTGGCGGCTATGAACTGTTGTTCGTGAGCACCCGACATTAGCTAAGGCGCTTCGTCCACTTTTATGTTCAAAATTAGTTCTCTTTTTGTAGTGGCAGTCATAATAGTTATGTGAAACTTATATTACAGAGCAAGTCTTTCACTTTGCGTTTGTTCTTCGAAGTCTTGATCAATTTTGAAGGCTCCAAAGGAGTTGATAGATAGCCGAAGGGATGAGAGGTGTGCCGATAGACGAAAATGCCTTTGTTGTTTTGTATAGCGATGCTTCTTTCGACTTGGCTTTTGCAATTTTCTTCATGTGTTGAGCAGATAGCTAGCTTAGTATAAGATTTCTAAGATAAAGCTTTGCCTATAGCCTTTCTTTCCAGTTGGCCCTTTGTCTCTGTTGTTTGTTTAAAAACGGCCACTGATTACCGTTATACCCTTTATGGTCTACTGTAATTAATGTGTCTTCACTTCACTTTTTTTAGGTTCCGTTTGACACGTTGGTGGCAGTCATAAACACGGGGTTAAATTGTCATTTGTTAACGCCTCCCTAAGGAACTTCATCCAATTTTATGTTCAAACGGATGGTGTTTGTTATGTGATCCTTAACAAATGACGTTTTAACCCATAAGTTTAAACATGGCTTCATTTGTTTTAGCGGTGGCGGGTCGATCCGA
Source organism: Platanthera guangdongensis (assembly GCA_039583875.1). Classification (NCBI taxonomy): domain Eukaryota; kingdom Viridiplantae; phylum Streptophyta; class Magnoliopsida; order Asparagales; family Orchidaceae; genus Platanthera; species Platanthera guangdongensis. The sequence goes on along the minus strand of CM077151.1, from coordinate 279,855,415 downwards.
CGGGTGGAAATGGAGAGTTTGAACCGGAGAGGGAGGTGGCTGCTCCAAACAGAGTTTTTGGGGCGTTTCTCACGGCGGGCGGTGGAAACGGAGCAAACGCCGTCGGAGGTTCATTTGTTTATCCCTTTCGACGGCGTTTGCCCAAAACAGATGCGAAACGCCCAAACAAATAGAGCTTAATCACGATAAATTTCACAAAGTGGTACGTGGGTACGAGAAATATGCAACTTGTAATCTGTAATTTTTCAAACTTAAGAGGAGAGGTCCCAGTAAATACCCCTAGTTATATACTTATATTATATATAACTATTGAGAATGTCCTTTTTGTCTATCTTTACAATGCTATATCTTTGTTTATTATAAATTTTACAATTTTTTGCAAATGAATTAAATTTTTATGTTTTAATTAATTTTAAGGTGTATTGCGGTTTATCCAAAGCCAAACATGAAAAAAAAAATTAGGCGTATGTAACACATTATGAGCATGATGCGTTGAATGCATTTTATTTTCTTGCCTCACAAAATAATTTCTTGCAAAACAAAATATGGAATAAGAAAAATTATATTTTTACAATCTTTTTAAGTACCCGCGCAATCTTCGGGGGCAGAGAGAAAGGAAGGACGCGTGGACTTCGGATGGGAGTCCACACTATCTTTGGGGGCCTGCACAGGGGAGGTTGGGCATACTCCCGGATGGGAGTTCGCCCGACCTTCGGGGGACCTTCTTGATGAGTGTTCGTCTCACCGACCAGTGGAGAACATTTGGAGGGATCTGTTTGTTGGGCGCGAGCTTCGCGAGGGAAACCACCCAAGCTAGGGGCAGACCCACGTGCATGCACACCAGGGCATGTGTCCGGGTATGAAATATGCATACAGCTAAGAGGTGGGATATTCTCGCCTTCAAAATAGAGAGTCATGCACTCGTGCCCTAACTGTAGAAAGTGACGGCATACCACTCATGTGAGTATTCCAAGCCGACCCACGTCCGGACTGCAGTCTGATTGCCCCAACCTCTCTTCACATCCGCGTGCAACATATACCCTTTTGGGCTTCCCTGGTGTCCCTTAAATTAGCATGTAGCGGGTTGTTGAGGTCGGCGAGGCCACCCGGCCCCTATCCCCCGACCTCCTTTATGAGGGTTTTAACATTACTCCGCGTACCCATCCCCGCTTCAGCATAAAGAACCGTGTGTTAAACACATGGGTAGGGGGAGTAAAGTGTAGGGGGTACATTTTACTGTAAAGTGCGGACATCTAATAGTCTGCGTTGATTCCAGCGCAAATCTCAAAGCGGACACCTCTCAAAGCGATTTGAGATGTTTGTAAGCATCCACGCGTACCATTAGATGTTCATACTTTACAGTAGATTGCATCACACACACTTTACCGCCCCTTATCCTACACACATACTTTTCCTCGATCCGGATCCTCTCCATTTTGAGGATCCATTTGAAGATCTGATGGATAAGACTTTCTTGCAATACATATTATGGTTCCAACTTTTTTTAATTAAACGAAAAATATAAAATAATGAGATAACTGAACACGTCAGATCATCCAGCCACACATCTGGACCATAAGGCTCTATTTGTTCGCTTTTGCCACTCAAAAAAAAGGTCGTTGGGGCAAACGCCGCTGGAAGGCGAGTAAACAAATGAACTTCCGCGGCGTTTGCTCCATTTCCCCCGCCCGCCTGAGAAACCCCCAAAAAACTCCGTTTTGAAGAAGCCACCTCCCCCTCCGGTTCGAACACTCCGTTTCCACACGCCGGATCGGCCCGCACCGCCAAACAAAGCCTAAATGAATCCCTCATTTCATCAAAAATTATCGAGGATCCTGATTTCTCCTCATCATGTCCACGTGGCACGTAGGAGCAAAATCCCATCCCCAGCAGGTCACAACCAACGGTGGGCAGCCGATTTGATCTCCATTCACATCAAAATTGATACTATTGTCGGCCCCAAGTCTCTTGGGTCCGCCCTTCGGCCAATCGCAAAGCCGGATTTCGTGGGACCCGCAGTCCCCTGCTTGGCCCTTGGCCCCTCTTTAACATTAATTTTCAAGGAGACCTCTCTTCTAAATCGAAACCCTCCTTGCCTGATCGTCTTCAACCTCTGAAAACTCTGAGTTTCATACAAAACCATAACCCAATTATAAACTTCTTCATCTCCTCCCCTCCAATGGACCAAAACAATCATTTGCTACACGAAATCCACAAGAAATTCCCCGTGATATTCTAAGGCGACGTGTAGACAACTCTTTTGATTGGGGAACACTCTGAACAGTGCCAAATTCGTACCTGAGCACAGACGTGCAATGCTCAGGGACCACTCCCCTGCTCAGCGCCATTCCCCACACAATTTCAGAGCTGATTCATGGCTATTAACAAGTCTTCCTAAAATCCCCTGTTTTCAGTAGAAAAACCTGAAATTAAACACCACGCCGTCCCCTGCTTCTGACAGACATCACCCCGCGTTTCTTTTACGACGCTACCACGCGTTGCGAACGCTACGCCATCATAATCACGCCCATCCCTGAACATGCCTGTTTAGCTTCCTTTTCAACAACTTCCATTAAAAAAATGGACAAAAAGGGGTTGCCGAATGGATGACAGTTCATCTTTTTCAATGCGATGAAGAAGAAGAAGACGTGCAAATTATACATGTAAATCAATGGCGTATAAATTAGTTGTAACTTCAGTCGAATTTCATTTGAGTTTTTACATGGAGTATACCAAAATACAGAGCATTGCAAAATATATATACAGAGCTTTTTTCCAGGTAGAAGCTTTCTCCTCTCCTGCGTAAACTTCTTTTCAGGCGTGGCAGAGAAATGATAATCCCTCATCTGCGATCAAAAGGCGTTCAGAAGGTTCTGAGCGCCACTACTGAATTTTAAAAAATTTATACCAAAAAGATCGCAAGAAGAGATTTTTTTTCCTCTTTTAAAAGAAGTGCAAGAAGGAGAAGAAGTCCAGCCATGTACACAAAAGTAACACCGACAGGCTACCCCTTGCCATTGCTCTGCAACCCGACGGAGTTGTGCTGCTTGGACGGCCCAGACGGCGGGATCGGCATTGCCTTTGGCAAGAACCCAAAGAACAGACTGGGATTTCTCGGCAACTCCGGCTGCCGCCGGCTGCTAAAATCCCGCACGTTTCTCATGCTATGGCAGAGAGGAGAGGCCATAAGGAGGAGGAGGAGGAGAAGAAGAAGAAGTGATCTTCTTAACAGTCGGGCCATAAGTTCAATTGAGGAAGGAAGAATGCTGCCTATACTTAAACGAGGGAAAAGAAACAGAGCTTAGAATTTAAGCAAGTCTCAGTCTTGAATGTATTAAAATATATAGTTCAAATATATAGGCGGCAGAGGTTTCAGACACACAGCGTGAGATGCTTGGGAATTTATGAAGCGGTGGACTGAGATCTTGGAAGATGGAAGGGACAGGGGATAAAGAAAGGCCAAGGTTTCAGGGAATGGAGAAAAGAGATCAATTGGGAAAGAGAGAGAGAGAGCAGAGCAGAGGCGGAGAGAGAAAGCAGGGGAAGATTTTTATATATTTTTTTCAATAAAGGAGGGGTGCTTGGGTTGAAAAAGAAGAGGAGAGGGGCCAAAGGCGAAGGCAGGGGTTGATAAAAAAAGGTAGCTTATTATGTCCTCGGGTTAGGTGAGAGAAGGGCTCCACTCTCATTCAATGGCCGACTGAGGAATTAGAGCTGCTCCTTTCAAACCCCCAGCTTCACGGCCTGTCTCATGGGCCTCTGTAGTCTGTAGTACTCCCTCTCTCTACTTAAAACTTTCTCTGTTAATCTCCAATGGCCGACTCTGATGTTATACGAGAGGGGGATGGTGTTGACCGCTGATTAGTCATGGCTTGGTTGTGCGTGGAGTGTTCATGAAATGAGTTCTCCGCATGATTGAAGCTCTGTTTTCGCTTAAAAGCTTGGATTTTGGGCATTAGATTTGGTAGAATGATGATGCAGACGACAGGCATCCACAGGAGAGAGGGTACAGGGAAGGCCCACACGGACGACCTGCCATTAATGAACTTAAGTCTTAAGACACATTTACATGGCTGTCTGTTGGGGCAGCTTCTGTCATTCTGCAGCAAGACAATTCAGATTATGCCTCAATTTTTTAATGACTTTGACAATTATTAAGACTGCTGTTGAATGATTAGTTGGGTTTAGTTGAACATTTTGGGTTTTTTTAAACTGGAATCAAGCTTTCTTTAATCACGATGATAGCTTCCTGTTCTTCCCAGCCTAAAATATATATAAAAAAAGCATAAAAATGTGTGCTTGGTGGGAAATATTTTTACACTTCCAACGAATAATGAGCATGATGTTGCCACCATTCTTTCTATTTCATTAGAGTCGAGTGCTATTCTGGATGCTTAGGTGTGATCAGTGGCGGATTTAGAGGTGTTTCGTGGGACACTGACCCCCCAAAAATTGTTAGTGTATTTGGATCCTGTCGTCGAGACAATAAATTTTGACTACTTATACGTCAAAATGGTGGTCAGATGAGGGAGAAACAATTTCAATGAGATGGAAACGCTCATTTTTTTTCAAGGAAGTTGATGTCTGGGCCCTCATGTGAAAATTTTAAGAACTCAGCGGCGCATTCCAAAAGAAATTTGTGCCCCATTATCAATTTGTGCACCCCCATTATTAATTTTTTGAATCTATCACTGGGTGTGACAGTACTCGTTGGATGGTTTTTTTCCCGTTCGGAGCGTGCAATGCTTGGTTCATCGTACCTTCTTGTTGTGGGCTAACTCGATGCCCCGGTCGGACCGCATTCAATTGTACCGCCTTACCTTGCGGGACGGTCAAGCACGCACACAGTCAGAGAAAAGAAAATATTGACTCAAGATGTGATAACGTGGAAAAACCCCTCAATTGGGTAAAATACCACGTGGTCGGATCTGTGCGGGTCAAAATCCACTAGCTGCTTGCAGTTACAGTGCGTTTGGAGAATCGGGGCGACAGGCCGCTCCCGTTACAATTTGAGGTGAGAGAAGAGGACTACAGCTCCCTGCGGGCAACAGACTGCGTCGCGTGAGCGCTTTGGGTAATAGAATTCGAGTGGCGGCACTGGTGCTCTGTAGCTTGGATTGCGGGTCCGCCGCACGCCTACTTGCAAGGATCGTCTTCTTCCTCCTCTGCTCGCTCTGGGACTTGGGCGTTTTCCGGCTGGTGGTGCTCTGGTGGTTCGTGGTGGCTCGAGGTGGCTGGAGGATGACCAGAGGGAGGAGTCCGGTAGAGCTCTGACCTGAGAAAGAAGATGACCAGGAGCCAAAAGATGATGAATGAGAAGGCCCTAGGGCTCCTTTTATAGCCTCCAGGAGAGGATCATGGCGGGCCCCACCACCAATGTAGTGGGTTAGTGGGTGGTTACCCACCAGATCGGACGGAGAGAAAAGCCCACCATGATCGGATGGTGGGCAGGCCGTCCACGGCGGTGGGGGGCCATGCGCCGGCGGTGGACAGCCAAGGGGCGGCCTGGACCGCGGCCGGCCGGCGGTTTGCTGCCAGGCCGGCGGCGACCTGGCTAGAGCCCGCGGCCCGGCCTGCGGAGCCTGGACAGAGCCGCGGCCCGGGCGGCGAGGTCTGCCGGCTACTGCGGCCAGGCCGGCGGGGCGCTGTCACAACCCGCATTTTCTCCGAAATTTAGAAGTATCAGAGTAGAAGAAAACGCGCGTTGTGATGCCACGTCGGACAGGGATAACTGTCGACTGCTCAGGCGACCACTAACTGCTAAGACTAAGAAATTTCAAAACTTGAATGATGTGAAAACCAATTATATTTTTTTTTGAGGCCGTATCCCTCGGCTTCGTGGATCAACTAGTCCACCCTTTCAAAATTATACATATACGTAGCGGAAAATACTTCATTCATTTTTTTAACATCCTAAGAGGGGTGCTTACGCGTCCCCAGGGGACGCTTAAGGCTATGCAAACCCTAGATTTAATTATGTATATATATAGGAAATACCCTTTTTACGCGGTTTGAAAATAGTGATTAAGCTTTTTAGAAAGGAAAACATGATGCCAATATTTTTGATATAATAGTTATTTTTTTTTTTTTAGGTTTAAAATAACTAGCAACCTAACATAAATCATCCCAGAAGCAAGTTGAATAAACTCCAAAACGGGAAATATAGCAGTATAAGCAGAGTACAAGCATCAAAAGAGAAACCACCAGTGGGCGCCAACAACTGACACGAACCCACTGGTGAGTAAGTATATCTGTACTACAAATCTAAAGGAACTACCTCCCAGGAGTGAGGAAAGAAACTCAGCAGCAGCTACAGCACTAGCAAACTCCAGAAGAACCCTAGCCGCTCAGTCGGCTATAAAACCTGAACCTGAGGCATTCAAAGAAGAGAACGCCTCAGCAAAGCAATATATAAATATGGAAATGAACAATAACATGAGAAAGAAGTGAAACAGGTAAGAGCTAAAGTAAACAAGTGCAGGAAAATACTCGCCATGAGTAGGTAAAAGGGGTGCACCAAGTGCACGGGTGAGGTCATGCCTCACACATATCTGCAGGAAGGATTAGCAAAGTGACAGATAATTTCAGGTATAGAGCTAGAGCAGGAAAAGCCACCTAGTACTGGAGATGGACAAAAAACGGAAATAAGGGCCTAGACTGGTGGCAACGGTCCGACCACGTCTCACAGGCCTAAACATCTCAAGGTGCTGTGGTGGTGGCATCGGTCCAACTCAACCAACAGCTCACATTGTCTTAATAAGACAAGAAGTAAAACACGGGTGGCGGCATCGGTCCGACCACCTCAAAACCACATCCAACTCCAGCACTAAGTGACTCGGGAAACACCTCCTGTAGTCCCATGAACCACCATTAAGTCAACACTGAACCATAAACATCTAGAGTAACCCCGCCAAGGAGGCTGGGGCTGACGACGTTGGTTAGCTCGACCCGCACCTAACCTCGCAATTACATTCAACTTCAGTACACAAGGCACTACAGTTAATAAAAAACACTTGATTAAATCATATCATCAGCAGTTATCTTAGGCTAAACTTCCGTCTCAAGAGTTTTTTTTTTTTTACACCTACGGAATCTCATATGCTTTCCAGGGAACCGAGCCCAAGCTTCGTTTATTCGAGCACCTTAATACGAGTGGAAGAAAATAACACACTACTAGCTGTAACTGCGTAGTCCGATTCTACACCCGCACAAGTAAAATCGACACAACGCATGCACGATTAGTTCACTAACAACACAGTTTACGCGTAAATTTAGGGGCTTGCTACCGCACAAAAGCACGGGGACTCGACCTTTCATGCAAAACCGAGGGTTAACGCTAGACAAACAGGAGAATTTGGGGGGGGGCTACTGATGCAAATCCGATCTTCCTTCCCTTTTCTTTTGGACAACCAAGCCTACTACAACCAAAATCCTTGCAACTAATACTAACGAGCTCACATCAATAGCTTACCCTCAAAGAAAATCGCAAACTATAAACTACCTCACGAGTGAACAAAACTTGGAATTTAGGGCACTTAGGCTATATTCTAACGGGGCAAAATTCCTTGTGCAAGCAAGAATAAAAGAGGACCATAAGACCGCATTTCCGAAGGATAAAATTAGTCAACATAATAAGAGGAAACATAAGGAGCCTTGCATAAAAAAAATATAGGAGGATACCACGAGAGCGTATTCATGAATCAAGCAACGGTACTAGCAAAAGAAAAATTACTTTGACAAGGGAACACTTGCCTAAATCCTTGGAGGAATTCGGCCAACACTTTCTTCCCAAAAGGTCCAGATCGCAAGCCAACAGCCCTAAGAAATCACTGGACAAAAACACCGGGCGGTCAAGCATGGAAAAACGGGAACTCCATCACCGATCGGGAAAAAAAAAGATTGGAGAATCCAAATTGGTTACCTCGGAACGCAGATCTAGCCTAGAGGAGTCCGAATCCGGCCTCAAACTGGAGATCCGGGCAGAAAACGGGCCGGCGAACGGGCGGTCGGAGGGCTGCGGGAGGCTTCCGCCCGACGGTTCTTCCGCTCGTTCCGCCTGCGTCGGGTTTGGGGGGATTTCTAACCTAACCGATGCATAAGCTATATATATAAACCTATTGATTATTTACACCTACTCTTATATTTGCACACACCACACTCTCCCATATATATTTACACACACACAAAAATACACATATAAATACATATATTTATACATACTCATATATTTATATACACTTATTTACACACATATATATATACACATACACTTAAAAACACACATATATATATCTTCATACATACACATTAACACACATATATATATATTTACAACATACACTTAAATACACTTGACCGCAGGCACGCACACGCAATTATTAAAACCTTACATGACCACTACGCGCTATG
>CM077151.1:279719056-279846506 GCA_039583875.1 Platanthera guangdongensis | reverse complement strand
TAAGTTGTAATGGAAATGTGCAGTATGTGCTGGTGCAAAATTGAAGGAATTATTTTAATAATGCAATTGAAAAATATGAGTTGTAGTGACTAAGATTCCCAGAATTGTGTTTAAATGGGTGCAATTTTGCTTCTTTTTGAGCAATTCTCATATTTGAAATGCATATATGGAAATTACGGTATTTAAGGTCCATGAGAGTAGATGTGTTTGATTCTAGTTGGTGCGATGAATTAAAATTCATATTATGCACAAAGCAATAATGATGAGCACTATAACTTCAAAGATACTGATTTAGCGTGTAGCAAATGTGAATGGAGTATGTGGTGGTGGAAGATTGAAGGCACTTGAAATTCATTCTTATTTGAACATAAGCAACATGATATTATAAACATAGCAAGAAAAGATTTATAACTGATGCAAATAAGAGTGCAGATGTTTGATCGTTTGGTTTGGTTGTAATTGACTAAGCTAGAATAACCAAGAAGTGCTCTGACTAATTTTTTTTTAAATAAGTTCAAAAGGAACTGTAAAAGACGTTGCAATATGATGAGAACCTGAAAACTGTAGTTGTTGATCCTCATTGCAAAGGTAAGGAGTTGAAATGCATATTATGGAAAATTACGGTAATTTAAGGTCCATGAGAGTAGGATGTGTTGGATTCTAGTTGGTGCGATGAATTAAAATGCATATTATGCACAAAGCAACAATGAGTGGGCACTATAACTTCAAAGATAATGATTTAGCATGTAGCAAATGTGAATGCGAGTATGTGGTGGTGGAAGATTGAATGCAAAAAAAAAACACTGAAATTCATTTTATTTTGAACATAAGTAACATGATATTATGAACATAGCAAGAAAAGATTTATAACTGATCAAATAAGAGTGCAGATATTTGATCGTTTGGTTGGTTGTAATTGACTAAGCTAGAATAAATCAAAAGTGCTCTGACTAATTTTTTTTAAAATAAAGTTCAAAAGAACTGTAAAAGACGTTGTAATATGATGAGAACCTGAAAACTGTAGTTGTTGATCCTCATTGCAAAGGTAAGGAGTTTTTTCTTTATAATGTTCATTATATTCTCCAAGATCTTACTATCATGTGCTTCGTAGCATGTAACTGCACAAAATCTCTGTACTTGCTTATTTCTAAAACAAAGAGGACACAGTTGTTAGCTATTTGCAAGCAATGAAGAGAAGTCAATGGATAAAAATCCATGCAGAAAAATACAAACAAAAAGTAAAATTCAGTCATGTAAGCATAACAGAACAATGATTTTATATTACCAGAAACATCAATCACCTTAGAATAGAATGAAAGAACCCAAACATGGAGAGGATCTGATGTTTGTGATCCCTATTCAAGTTGAAGGAAGAGTTGTAGGTTAGATCTTTAATCCACCACTTCTTCAGAAATGATGGTATGCAGCTATACAAAATAAACATCAAGGTTTAAATGAACTGCAGGCATTCAACAAATTAAACAATGCATTTTGAAATTAATTAAACAAAAATATTCTACAAAAAAGGGCTATGGATAACAAAAATCGCACAGGCAAGAGTACTGATATATCAAATATATTCTACAAAAAAGTGCTATGAATATCAAATATTTTTCACGATTTTACTGCAGTGGAGGGGAATCATGCTCAGAAAATTGAAAATTAAAGGGGAATTTAACATCAGAAATAATTCCTACAATCAAATCATGAAGCACCCCTTAGAGACTAACCTTTGAAGTTTTCTGAGCATGCTTCCTTCACTGTGGTAAAATCGTGAAGATAGATCTTTCCGTAATAGACAAATGCATAACAGTAAATTCCTGCTTCAAAACCGTGGAAATGTGAAGCCCTAACAACATAGAAATGACAAAATACCAGATCGAGATGGTTCTCTATGCAAGAGTTGTTGCCCATGAGCTGCAGGTGTCGGATATAGAGTGGAGAATGTTGATCGGTGTTCCTGCGAGGGTCACAATGCAGTGAAGGGGGAAACAAAAATAAAAACAGAGGCGTAAGGGGAAAGGGAGGGTGAAGAACGGAAGAAGGAATACCGAGTCAGAGCGTATGAGATTTGTGCAAGGTAATCATGTGAGTTGAAGCAGACGAAGATGGAGGTGCGTAGCGGAGCCGTGGATGCTTTTGGAGGCGGATGCATATCATAACAGAATGAACCCTAAGCTTTCTTCATGTGAATCCATGCTTGAGAAGGTGGTTTGATGGGTGTGTCGAGGAGGCCGTGCCGAGGCGCGGATGCCCTACCTGTGCAGAAGAATGAAGGGATGTACCACGTGTAGCCCTAGATCTGCTCGGAAAATTAGACCGGACCTTCTTAGCAAGCCTGAGATCGTTTGTGGGTATATCGTAGCGGTGTGTCGAGGAGGCCATGCCGAGGCGCGGATGCCCTACCTGCGATGCCCTACCTGTGCAGAAGAACGAAGGGATGTACAACGTGTAGCCTTAAATCTTGGCGGAGTAGGGATTACGATGAAGAAGTGCGGAAGAAGTCGGGCATCGTGATGTTGCGGCGTTGGATTGTCGCGGTAGGAGCTGCCGTTGTTGCGTAGAAGAAGAAGATGGCGAAGAGGGGTATCGGGATTTTGAGGCCGATGAACAGTGCCAGATTCTATTATTAAGCTCTAATCCGACAAAAAAGACCAAAATATCCCTTATTTAACCCAACAAAACCGATTTTATGAGGGCATTTTGGTCCACCGAATGTTACACCATGATGGATTAGGTCTTCCCTTATAGTATAAAGATAGAACTGGTGCAGAAACCACGCCCAGGTGAAGCTCCTGCGGTCATAATTTATATACGGTTTTGAATAGAACCTTATCCCAAACTCTGTTTTTAAAGCTTGAACCACGCTAACTGAATAAAAGGAGGAAGATTATGGATAAAAAATGGAGAACCAGGAGCCAGCTCCTCCAGCGTTTCTCGACCCTCTTCCCGCATGCACGGTCTCCGACGTTCCGGCGAATGATGAGGAAACTCGGTCGCGATCTCCATTGTTTTCTCAGGCGAATGGTGAGGAAGCTCACCTAGGCTAGAGTTCCGGCGGATGATGAGGAAGTCCGCCGCGGTCTCCGTCGTTTTCTCAGGGGAATGATGAGGAAGCTCGCCTAGGTGGAGTTCCGGCGAATGATGAGGAAGCTCGCCCAAACTTCCGCATGAGATTGTGCGGTTGTTTTTTTATGCGATTTATTTTTTTATAAGACTTAAATCATGACCGTCCCCTTCATCCAATGACTGTCTTTAGGCAAACTCCACGGTGGAGTTCCCCCGCGAAGTCCAAGGGATCCGGATCCCATCTCTATCTCTCTTCTCTCCCTCTCTCTTTCATCTGACATGCCCGCCACCCTCTACTATGGAAATAACAGAGACAATTTTATCTCTCTTGCTCCTCCATCTCTCTCTTTCTCCACTTTTATCTCGCGTGCCGCCCTCTGCCGCACTCTCCCCCCCTCTCTTCCTCAAATAATTTTTTCCTGCGCTACCCGCTCCCAGAGGAAGGAGCGCGGGTAGCGCGGGAGTCGTCCGATGGGCTTTAAAAACGCGTCCTGCTTGTTTTTTTGTTTTTTATTATTGTAAATCACAAATGTTAGATTTAAGGCTGGACGGCTTGGATCTCACCCGCTCCCAGAGGAGGGAACGATAACCGTACAGAACAATTACCTCCCTCCCTCCCTCTCTCTCCTCACTTTCTCTCTATCATCCCTCAACCGCCTATAACGATGTGAGTTCTAGTTATTTTAGTTGTTTAATCATAAAAGATCGGACGGCTGCAATAATATCATGTCAGAAGTGAACGGTCAAAATCACTCCAATGAATTTAAAATTCATGATTTTGATATTTCTTTATATATGGTAAATATATCTATATTAAATAAAGTTCATTAATTCTGTTACAGTGATCTGTAAATCCGTCATTTATTTTATACTTTAACAATTCAAAATTATAAAAATAATAAAAATTACATATATATATATTATATATATTACAATATTATATATATATATATATTAATATAATATATATATAGTTTAATATCAGTAAAAAAAATTACACAATATAATATTTTAAAAATTTTAATTTAATAGTAAAAAAATTTACAAAATAATATTTTATAAAAATAATATTAAACGTAATATACACAATATATACATATATACATAGTGCCTGGCACAAGTGTCCGGCACGGGGCTCCGCCCGTACTGCCAACCGCGACAGTATTCGGCCAGATCCTACGGCCCCGCGCGACTGTACTCGGTCTGCTACTACGACCTCGTGCAACTGTACTCGGCCCAACCCCTGCGGGCTTCGCCCGCCCACGACGATAATTTAAGAAAAAAGATGAAGTAAATATAATTTTATAAAACACAAAATTTAAAATTATAATTATAAATGTATATATATAATGAATAATATATATAAATATTATTATATATAGTATATTTATATGTAATAATGAATTATATTATACCTGTATTTATATTTTTATATAAAATTAATATATAAAACATAACAATATAACTATAAATTATTTGAATAGTTATCATAGTTGTCTCCTTGCCTCATTGAATAGAGTTGTTCCTCTTGTCATTCAGGTCATGAGATCGAAACCGGATAGCTGCGTTTGAATTTAAATATAATTTTAAAAGCTAGTCATCTGATTTTTTAAGAGTTACAGGGGTAAAATCATAATTTCGCATAGGTTTAGGACACCCTAGTAGTAGGTTTAATAGACCTACTAAAATATGGAAAGATAGAGTGATTTTATTGTGCTTGATCAAACAGTTGTTGAATTATGATGTTATGATTTGACGGATTGTGAAATTTTGAACTCATGATATTCGCACACCACAGTATTTCTTTATATACACACACACACACACACACGAGTGAGAGGCACGGGCCTTTGGCCTCGGGGCATTCGGCCGGGATGCCACATTTATCGTGGGGGCGACATTTATCATGAGGGAAACATTTGTCATGGGGGCGACATTTATCGTGAGAGAAACATTTGTCGTAGGGGCGATATTTGTCGTGAGAGAGATATTTGTCGTGGGTGCGACATTTATCATGGGTGCGACATTTGTCGTGGGGGCGACATTTGTCGTGGGGATGACATTGGTCGTGGGGAGTGGGGGTGGGGGAGGCGACATTGGGCGTGGGGGAGATATTGATCGTGAGGGAGACATTGGTCGTGGGGGGGGGGCGACATTTGTCGTGGGACGACATTGATCGTGGGGGGGGGGGGGGGAGATTGGTCGTGGGGGCGATGTTGATCGTGAGGGGCGGCATTGGTCGGGGGGGGGGGGGGGGGGGTGTTTTTCCAACACTACTTTAGTCATGTATGAAATAGTTGTTTTTATTATTGTTTTGAAAAGTATAATAATTCATCGGACATATCTGTTCTCTTTAAGCTAATTAATAATCAACAGATCAATAAGCAAAATACACACATTGCCATGAACAATTGGGCCATGTTAAAATAAATGAAAATTCTCTAATATAAACTTTATTTTAATTAAAGAATGAGCATTAAATAATGTGGTAAACTGTTAGTCTAACACAATTAAAACTTGAGAAAGAAAATAAAGTAGGTTTAAACCTTATATTATGAAAAATAACTTGAATTAAATTAAAAGAGATCATGTAATGAAAGGACTGTGAAAATTGATGGTATTAGAAACACAAAATATCATAATAAGAATATGAAGCCTTGTAATTACCTAAAATTTAAGATTGTTTGGGATATGAAGCTTGTATTTCCGAACATAATTTACTAAGTCTAAAATTTGAGCCCCAAAGATAATGTCATTGTTTGGGAGTATGTGGAAGTGGAGTTATACGAAAATTACCACAAATAGTTGCTTAATTGTCTTACTTTTGTCAATAAGAACTGCCAATTTCCGACCGGCCACACCCGCCCCGTTATTCAAAACAGGAATACCTTGAAGTCTTTAAATTGATATTTCCTGGATGTTAATTATTCACGTGCTATTGCAGGTTGTCGTTGAATTGACCTGTAAGATCATAATTAAATTCAAAGAGAAGATTAATTTAAAATTGAGATCAAACACGCATGAAAAAAATTAAATAAAATAAAGAAATAAAATGTGGATTAAGCAATCAGACAAAATCAATAAGAGAGGTGGAGCTACCAACTTGATCGTTAGAGTTTTGAATAATAGAGATTTCATAAGATGTATAAGCTTAAATTTAAAGCAGAAAGAAAAAACAATTTCAACGATTCAGCCTAAATATGGTATATTTGAGGCTGATCATTGAAATAATTTACATTACTATCTCAAACTTGATACGAACATCTCATCAAACGTGTGGCTTTCAACATCTCATCGGAATAAGTTTGAGGAAAAGTTTTTGAAATGCCACAAAATGAGAAGATTTGTTAGGTTTTTAGATTCATACTGAATGAAATGTAGAGATTTCTGTCAGATTTGGACCTAATAATGATGAGTGCTCAAAATAATTTAATTTTTTTGTTCGACAATATACCCTTGCCCAATGTACGGTAACTATACCTTTTTTCCGCTGCAGTTGCTATTGTGCATCACCATAAGAGAAGCCAATGTACCTCAGGGATATGATAACTGCACCACCATCTTCCTCACGGTCATCTCCCAAAGCAAAATTAGGCCGCCCTCTCTCCCTCTGCAAGCCTGCTTCTCAGCGCACATGGCCTCCTGTCACACTCGCCTTCCCCCAAAAGAAAAGGGAAAGGGCACGGAGTAGGACTGAGAAAAAGCTAGATCTCTGCTTCATCGCTGGGAGTTTCTGACACGCGGTGGAGGAAATTGTCGACGGTGGCTGGCAGGCTTAAGGGTAGGGTGAATGGGAACTGAAATGAAAAGGAAATCAAAAATAGGAATAAATAACGAATTTTGAAATCGAAAACCTACCGACGATCCACAGAGGTAACAAAGAGCTTGCATGTCGAATAACCATATCAAGATAGGAGGAGAGCAGAAAAGGTCGAAGGGGAGGAATAAAGTAGCTCACAAAGGGAGGCTTGCACAATAGTGGGTTTGATGGCGGCACCGGCAGAGAAGAACAATAGCGTCACTTGATGAAGTTCTTCCCGAAATCTTAGCTCTCATGCTCCGGTATTGGAAATGAAAAAAATAGAAAAAGTCAGCGTGAGAAACCCTTACCGAGTGGCAACACTCTTCCGATGATGTCAAAGTTTACCCTTGAATCAGAAGGCAGCACTGTCCAGAATGATCTCCAATATAAACGTGCAGATTGTGTAGGTGCACGAGAGAGACGTGGAGGGAGGGAGGAGGCGTTGCGGCGTTGGAGTGGCGAGGGAAGCAGAGCGGGGCGCAGCCGCGCGTGAGGGTTTTGCGTGAGGATTTCGTTGAAACGAAAGCAGCTAGATGTTTTTTTGTTTTCACTGGCCATGACAAAAGTGGCAGAATGCTTACATAGAAATATAGTTTGGATCCAACGGTGGAGATTGATTCAATGTCTTCTTTGCCCTGCCACAGATGACTTATTTATCTTACCAGATACTTCTTTTTAATATGAGTATATACTATATAGTATAATATCTCTATATATATATATACTATATATATATATATATATATATATAGATACTATATATATATATTATCATATATATATATATATCATATATATATATATATATATATATATCGGAATACCTAATATGCGAACGTACAGAATTGTGTTTTTTGGGGTCAAGATGGTCTCAGATCAAAAAAGTGATCAACATGACAGTTGTAGATCTCGCGTGATGAACAACTTTCATGTTGATCACCTTTTGATTTGGAGTCGTCTTGGCCCTAGATTTGGGCCCAAAATCTGGGGCAGCGAGATCGCTACTATAGCGATCTCGCAGCCCCAGATTTCGGGGCCCAAATCGAGGGCCAGACGATTCCAATCAAAAAGTGATCAACACAAAAGTTGTTCATCTCGCCGAGATCTATAACTTTAATGTTGATCTTAAATATATAACCTATTATATCTCCCCTATATATATATCTACCACTATAATAGAAATATCAAAGACATGAATTTTAAATTCATTTGAGTGATTTGGACCGTCCGATCTGAATCCATTTTGCAGCAGCCGTCTGATCAAACGAACCTCCTCTCTCCATTTTTTCATATGGGTCCTAAACCTACTAAAGGGGTCCCAAAGCTACGTAAAATTATAGAAAAATTTAAAAGCACAACAAGCCCAAAGTGGTTGTCCGACAAATCCAGCTTATATACTGCACTCTGTATAGCCCACCCGCAACCCGGCCCATTGAATTCATTTTATTCAGACGGGCAAGCCAACCAAGGAGGTTATTGGATTTCAAAGAGATTCGTTGACTCCTGCTATTTAAACACGGAAAGAGCTGTTTTGTACGAGATTGAGACTAATTACTTCCATTAATATCTTTTTTTAAAAATACAGCGTCGGCAATTCCACGGGACTTCAAACTTAAGTATTTTTTTTCAAAAAAATGCCCAGTTTTTAAAGGTGCCGTGGTTATTATTTTTTTTTCGATTTTTTTTAAATAATTTCAATTATATTCAAAAAAAATTTCTAAATAAAATTACAAAAAATAGTTAGTAAGAAGAATAATATTAGGGGAGTTATAATTATAAAAATGAAAAGGCGGGGGCGGGAGACACCCACCGTCGCATCCCGTGTACTGTCACGTTAAGCCCGCCGTCATGCCGGGTACTGTCGCGTGGAGCACGAGGGTCGGAGGCGCGTGCCTGTCACTCGTATATATATTTAAAATTATATAATATGTATACATATAATTATATATATATTTATATTAGAAAAATAGATTACACGAGCATTTTCGCACGGGCTACGCCCGTGCTCGATCCTCTCGGGCGGCTTTCGGCGCATCAGGCGGGCTTCGCCCGCCTGCGCACTGGCCGTTGCTTGATGCTTCGGGTGGTCTTCGACGCCGCACCTGCCACTCGCGCCCCCCGAGACTCCGAATCGAAATAATTTTGCTACGGGGGGCCGCGAGTGGCCGGTGCGGCGCCGAAGACCACCCAAAGCATCAAGCACGAGCGAAACCCGTGCGTAGGCGGGCGAAGCCGGCCTGATGCGGCCGAAGACCTCCCGAGAGCATCGAGCACGGGGCGTAGCCCGTGCGAAAATGATTGTATATATATAATTATTATTTATAATAAATAATACTATTTTTATATATTATATATTAATAATACGAGCATCTTCGCACGGGCTACGCCCGTGCTCGATGCTCTCGAGCGGCCTTCGGCCGCATCAGTCGGGCTTCGCCCGCCCGCGCACGGGCTTCGCCCGAAGCCCCTGCTTGATGCTCAGAGCGGCCTTCGGCCGCATAGTCGCTCGCTTCGACCGAATGCACAGCTCGACGTCGCACCCGCCACTTGCGGTCCCGGAGCACTTTGGTGTTGGTGCGGCGCCTGAGTGCTCCGAGGGCCGCGAGTGGCGGGTGCGACGCCGAGCTGGTGCATTGCGTCGATGTGCGCAACTATGCGACCTAAGGGCGTGCGGAGCATCAAACGCGGACGAATCCCGTACACAGGCGGGCGAAGCCCGCCTAATACGGCCGAACGCCGCCAGAGACCATCAAACACGTGCTTACCGTGCCAAGATGCTCGTTTTGTTAATTTTCGGATCAATTCGGTTAGTATATTAATTAGGATTATTTAAGATTTCTTTAAAATGAAAACCTGATAATTATGGAAAAATACCATAATTTTAGGATCTAATTTAAGAGTTTTATATAAAAAAATGGCACGTGTCATCTCTGCACCAAGTTCTGTCCAGCGGTTTTCAAGGATCTTCTGCCCTAGAACAGACAGCGCCCTCTACAGTTTGCAGAAACGTAAATTTCCTAATCCATTTCCAGCAATCTCAAGCAGTTTCCACCGCCTCCTCCTCCGTCCCCACGCGGACGCCTCAAG
Organism: Platanthera guangdongensis; assembly: GCA_039583875.1. NCBI lineage: Eukaryota > Viridiplantae > Streptophyta > Magnoliopsida > Asparagales > Orchidaceae > Platanthera > Platanthera guangdongensis. The sequence continues at coordinate 279,836,548 of CM077151.1, read as the reverse complement.
CATCGAGTTGATGGTATCGTGTTTCAAACTGTTTAAGTATCCGCATTTTTGTAGCCGCTTCAACCCGACGACCCATTAACCGTGCAGGTTTGACGCCATCGAATATCCCTGTGGTCGATCAAGATTGTTCTCCGAGGCCTCTCCTACTTATCAGGTTGATGGATCATGCTTCATAGAGACGAAGATACCTTCGTCTTCCTCCTTTGGAAGCTTCAACCTAGTTTCTCCCTCTCTCCCCTTTCTCTCTCTGCCGAGGAAGGCGAGGACGAGAGAAAGAATTTCGACATTCAACATCTCCCTGCATGCCTTAACGCAGCCTTCAGTGATTCTCTCATGGTGAGGGACGAGAACATAATCGATTTAGGCCTTCGCTAACCCGAACCCTAGATTCCATCCCGTCGACTTTCTAATGGGAGATGCCTTCGGGAAGGATGAAGATGGCTCTGTAAGACAGGATGTTCTTCTCCCCATTTCTTCTCGTCCCTTCACCACTTTCCCCAACCCATCTACCTGCCACCGATGCGGGCTCCGTCTGATTGGCCGTATCCAAACCTTCTATAGTCAATGGCGCATCGTTCTCCTCTGCCGAGAATGTTTTGCTCGCATCAGGTCAGCCCAGCTGTGTTCCTACTGTTTCTCGTTGTTTCCAGAGTCGGAAGATAGTTTTCTCGACTGTTTTTTGTGCTTTCGCCGTGTCCACCGCGCCTGCGTACCTCTTCACCACCGCAACTTTTCGCATTCACAGCTCGATGCAGTCAAGTTTTTCTGCATCGACTGTCGCCCCATCCCCAAGTTACGGGGAAAATATCCTAAAACTTCTGGATGCTCTGCATCCCATGCCACTTTTATGGCTCCATTGATCAGCGGGGCAAAATCTATTTCGGAGAAGAAAGTTGCTTTGCATGCTAAACCTAAGGAGAATGTCACGAAGGAAAAAATGGTGGGAATGGAATTTGGTAGTAGAGAATTTGGTGCTATACAATTAGTAATGGAGCCTTCTAACACCAATTTATCTGTCTCCAATGAGAAGATGTCTGTTCTATTGCATCATCAACCAATAAACGAATCAGAGAAGATATCCAGGAGTTTGTTCCCTGGGAAAGAGCAATGTAGCTGTGATGCTGATCTTAAGACCGTTGACTCTGATTCTTGTGCGCACCATAGCAAGATTGAGGACAGTACCAGGAATAAATCCCTTCCGGAGGATAGTTTGTTTTCAGAGGCAATGCTGGCTAGCTGTCCATTATTCAACACAGCTTGCATAGAGGATTTGATACTGAAGGAGACAGAGACCTCTATAAAGTTTCTAGATTCTATTGATGATGGTGGTAGTTCTAGTTCTGAAATGTTACCATGTCATAGTTTGAATACTCGGCTCAACAATGCAAAGGCAGGCGATTGTGATGGAGAGTCGTCGCCTAAACTGCAGCGAAAGAGCATTGAAGCAGCAGGTCAGGACTGGTCTATGAAGAAATATTTCCGAAAACGGTGGAGTTCTGGAAGAATTATTCATACGAATTCTCAATCAATTTTGAGTAACAGTCGATTATGTGATCCGGAAAGTTTGGATATGATGAAGCAAACTAGTGTATGTAGTATAGATTCTCCAAAGAATTTCTCCTTACAGGAGAAGGAAGGCTCTCTATGGTTTCTAGATTCTATGTATGCTGGCAGTAATGGTGCCTCTGCATCTCTACCATGTCATGGTATGAATACTTGGTCAAACAGTACAATGCCACTCATAAACTGTAAATTTGGTGATGGTGGAGAAGGATCTTCAATAATTCAGCAAAGTAGCATTCATGCAAGATACTCACATAGGACTCTGAATAACTGTGATGCTGTTCTTAGCACCCTTGACTCTGACTCTTATGCCCACCATAGCAAGATTGAGGACAGTACCAGGAATAAATTCCTTCCGGAGGATAATTTGTATACCGAGTCAATGCTGGCTAGCTGTCCATTATTCAACACAGCTTGCCTAGAGGATTTGATACTGAAGGAGACAGAGACCTCTATAAAGTTTCTAGATTCTATTGATGATGGTGGTTATTCTAGTTCGGAAATGTTACCATGTCATAGTTTTAATACTCGGTTCAGCAATGCAAAGCCAGGCGATTGTGATGGAGAGGGGTCACCTAAACTGCAGCGAAAGCGCATTGAAGCAGTAGGTCAGGACTGGTCTATGAAGAAATATTTCCGAAAACGCTGGAGTTCTGGAAGAATTATTCAGATGAATTCTCAATCAATTTTGAGTAACAGTCGATTATGTGAGCCAGAAAATTTGGATATGATGAAGCAAACTAGTGTATGTAGTGCAGATTCTCCAAAGAATTTCTCCTTACAGGAGAAGGAAGGCTCTCTAAGGTTTCCAGATTCTATGTATGATGGCAGTAATGATGGAGAGGGGTCACCTAAACTGCAGCGAAAGAGCATTGAAGCCATAGGTCTGGACTGCTCTTTGAAGAAATATTTCCGAAAACGGCGGAGTTCTGGAGGAATTATTCAGACAAATTCTCAATCAAATTTGAGTAACAGTCGATTCTGCGAGCCGGAAAATTTGGATGTGATGAAGCAAACAACTGTATGTAGTACAGATTCTCCAAAGAATTTCTCCTTACAGGAGAAGGAAGTCTCTCTATGGTTTCCAGATTCTATGTATGCTGGCAGTAATGATGGAGAAGGGTTGCCTAAACTGCAGCGAAAGAGCATTGAAACAGTAGGTCTGGATTGTTCTATGAAGAAATATTTCCGAAAACGGTGGAGTTCTGGAAGAATTATTCAGACGAATTCTCAATCAATTTTGAGTAACAGTCGATTCTGTGAGCCCAAAAAGCTGGATGTGATGAAGCAAACTAGTGCATGTAGTGCATATTCTCCAAAAAATTTCTCCTTACGGGAGAAGGAAGGCTCTCTAAGGTTTCCAGATTCTATGTATGCTGGCAGTAATGTTGCCTCTGCATCTCTACCATGTCATGGTATGAATACTTGGTCAAACAGTACAATGACACTAATAAACTGTAAATATGGTGATGGCGATGGAGAAGGATCTTCAGCAATTCAGCGAAGTAGCATTCATGCAAGATACTCACATAGGACCCGGGGTTCTGGAGGAATTGTGCAAGGGAAAACAGAATCAATTTTGACTAATGGGCCATTATTTAATCAAAATAGGGAAAGCTGTAGAGCTTCTTCAGGGGATTTCTTCTTGAAGGAGGAGAGCCCCCTAAAGTTTCAAGATTGTACTGATAATGGCAGTAATGCTGGCTGTGCATTGTTGCCAAGTTATAGTTTGAATGATTGGTCATATAGGGCTGTCCCAATAACAAAATACATGTTTGATGTTGGTGATGTAGATGGACCGTCTAAAATGCAGCCTACAAGCAATGCAAAAGGGTATAGGCCGTTGAAGAAATATTTTCGGAAAAATCGTGGCTCTGGAAGGATTATGCAAAAGGGAATTCTGAATGAAATTTGACTGATACTCCATTGTTTAAGCAAGAGAACGAAGAATTGATGAAGAAAATAAGCTAGTGCAACACGGGTTGCTCATGGAATTTCTCCTTAAGGAGTAGCAGTGTCCTCTAATTTTTGCACTGGTTTTGCACTGTTATCATGTCATAATTGAGTACTTGGACCAATAGTTTATTGCCACCAACAAAGTATGGATTTGGTGGTAATGCAGGGGGAAGAGAAAGGGCATTGTTTCTATAGTACCGTTCTGCAATAATTATTCAAGGGAATTCTCAGTTTCGACTAATATTTCATTTTTTGATCAAGAGAATGTGAATCCGATGAAGCAAATAATGGAATGCGACAGCCAGGTTACCCGTGGAACTTCTTCGAGGAGAAGATGACCACTCTTTAGTTTCCATGTTCTAATGACGATTCTTACCATGTCATGGTTGGGACTCTTGGTTGAATAGCACAATGCCACTAACAGATGATAAATTTGTTGATGGAGATGGTGATAGAGAGCGGTCCTCTAAAATGCATCTAAAGAGCATTGGTGCAATAGGTTCAGATAGGTTCTTGAAGAAATATTATAGATGACCTTTGGGTTTAGAATAATTATTCGAGGGAATTCACAATCAAGTTTGGCTAATAGTCCATTGCTGAAGTAAGAAAATGGGGATTTTATGAATCAAATCAAGAGGTACTGCGCAGGTGGCATATCGGGCTTTCCCCTTGACAGAGGAGAAGATTTCTCACATGTTTTTCAGAATTTATTGAAGATGTAAGTAATGATGGCCCTGCTTTACTTCCATTTCATAAATTCAATAGCAAAATGCAGCTGAGTATTGATATTTTATGTTCAGATATGCCCGTGAAGAGATATTTCAGGAAGCAGTCCTGATATGAAGAATTATGTTAGGAAAGAACATGTAGATTTCACTTTGATTATCTGCTGCTACTATATTCTGGATACATTTCTTCCAGCATGCCAATTAGACACAGGTAATGATTTTCAAAACTTTATTACATGGTTTGTAAAGATGTTATAATTATTCTCGATGCATATTTCTGCTAGAATAATGTTATCATTATTTAATTTCACCTTTTGTACTCCAAGCTATTCCTTTTTTACTTATCCAGCTTCATCATTTACACATTCTGTCTGATTTGGTGGTTTTGCATATCCTGAACATGGCGAGTAACCTTTGGCATGCATGCATCATCAGCCTTATGCCTTCTTCTCTTGTTCCATCTAGTTTGCGTTCTTTTTGTTCTTATGACTTATGAGTCTATTAAATTTTAGATTTGAAAAGTTATTCTCTTTCGAGATGTCAGTTAATATTACATTTATTTTTTGTTGTCTTTAGAAAATAATTGAAAGTATTCGTTTGTTTAATTCCCTAAGTTTGAAAATTTTAGGAATTATGTGACGCAGGATGAATCTATAAGTGACTGACGGATGCGGTATTTCTATATGAATCCAGCAGGTATGCGACAAATGCAAATGGAACTACTGATCGACTATGATGAAGGCGAGAATGAATGCAAGCACACAAAGCAATGGATAATGCAATCACTACTTAAACCCCAACCCTAATCCAAATGATTCAATCATGTAAGTATTTTCAATGTGCAATTAATTAAACAATGTTAATTTTAAAATCCCGTGCTAACATTACACTTGATCACAAGTAGTTCTAATTTATGTTAGCCATTTATAATTGCAAATTAATAGAGATTGCGCTGAAATTAAATGCATGACAAATAAAATTTTGCACACATATTTGAAATTAAATAAGACAAAAGATTAGGTGCAAACTATAACTAGAAATAAGCAAATGCATTCACATAAATGTGAGGAAATGAAATTGATAATAGAAACTCACCGAGTAATCGAATAATTCACATAAATGTGAGGAAATGAAATTGATAATAGAAACTCACCGAGTAATCGAATCTGATGCGGGTGGATGTTTTAGGAGGTTTGGGGTGGCTGTAGTGCAATATGAATGGTACGTGTGGTTGGTTGGGAGATGAAATGTGGGGAATTCTAGGGCTTTAGGATTTAGAGATTTTTGAGATTTTGGTGGAGAGAGGAACGTGAGAGTGTTGTGATTAAGGGAAGATGATGACGGAAGGCTTGTTTAAGTTGGGAGAAACAACAGGTGGGGGGAGGGAAGGCAATACAGAGCCGTCATTGATGGTTGGTCTAATGCTTCATGAACTCGTGGAAATAATTAATAGAACCCTTAATCCAAGAGCATGAATGAACTGATACTTCAAGAAATTGTGGAAAATTCGTGTGCCGTGAAGATGAAAAATCGTATGTGCATTTAGGAAGGTAAAATCCATAAATGTCACATATTTGAAAACAGATTCAGATTACTGAAAGGTGAAATCCAAGAGCATTAATACCTTGACTTGTGTTTTCCGCCTTATTTGCCTGCAAAAATTGGGGGCGGGTTTGGCGAATCGGCTGTGTGATGGTTTCGATTAATTTCTCAATAATGCTCAGAAGTTCCCATTTGCGCACCTAACAACAAGGACGTGCTAAAGTGCTCACGTGTTCCGACAGCGGGAGGCAATTCCTCAACAAATCTCAATAGATTCTATTTTTTCCACTGACAACGATGACGTGTTGCGATCCCATTGCGAGATTCAGCAGTGTGGAGACGGATAACAATGATAGAAACCCCAAAAAAAGACGAAGGTGGCGCTCGTTGAGGGAAGTGTATCGGGGGAGGAAAATGTGGTATTCTTTCTAAAAGTAATGGTAAACATGATTCTATGGACTTCTGCCTTCTATGGTTTTACTTGAAATCACATTTAGGCAAAATATGTGAAAATTAGTGGTGAGACGTTTATTACCATCAAATATATAGGAGAGAAGAAAGTAAGATCTAGCTATACAAACAATGTGAGACTAAACACTAACTCTTACATGAGTTAATGCATCATTTTTCCTAGTATTTTCTAACACTCCCCCGCAAGCTGGAGCGTACAAATCGTAGACACCAAGCTTGGACAAGAACTGATAGTAGAGACGCCGAGGTAAGGCCTTGGTGAGGATATCCGCAACTTGCTGAGCAGCAGAAACATGTGTTAACTCTATCTTCTTCAACTGAACCTTCTCCCGAATGAAGTGAAAGTCAACTTCAATATGTTTTGTCCGTTCATGGAAGATCGGATTTTTGGCAATGTGTATAACAACTTGACTGTCACATAATAAAGTTGCGGGTGAGGAGAGCTTGACTCCTAGATCATCAAGGAGACCCTCAAGCCATGTGAGCTCAGACACAATAGCTGCCATAGATCGATACTCAGCGTCAGCAGATGAGCGAGCAACCACAGACTGTTTCTTGCTGCGCCATGTAATAAGATGTCCTCCAAAGTAAGTGCAGTATCCACTTGTGGAACGACGGTCATCCAAAGAGCCAGCATAATCGGCATCAAAATAAGCAATCAGAGATAAGGGAGACGAAGAGGGCTTGCATATAAGCCCTTGTCCAGGAGCAATCTTCAAGTAACAAAAAATACGTTCGACAACCTGAAGATGAGAGATACGTGGCTCATGCATGAATCGACTGACAATTCCAACAACAAATGATATATCAGGTCTAGTAACGGTGAGGTATATCAGCTTTCCCACAAGGCGACGATAATACTCTGGATTCGGAAGGAGCAAATCGGAGTCCGAGGCATGAACACAAAGTTTGTGATTGATATCCATGGGAGTGTCAGCAGGCTTGCATCCAGAATAACCCGCATCATGAAGTAGGTCAAGACAGTACTTTCTCTGAGATAGCACAAGCCCATCAGGTCTCCGAGCCACTTCGAGACCAAGAAAATATCGAAGGCTTCGCAAGTCCTTTGTTTGAAATACAGTTGCTAGTTGCTGTTTGATCATCTATATTCCTGAAAGATCATCTCCTGTAATCAGAATATCATCCACATAAACCAAAAGAATTACTGTGCCCGTTGGACGATGACGAGTAAACAGAGAGAAGTCGGCCAAACTCCGAGTGAATCCAACAACACTAACGGTCTTGCTAAATTTGTCAAACCATGCCCGAGGAGACTGTTTGAGACCATAAAGAGACTTATTCAGACAACAGATAAGAAAATCTCCCGTGGTCTCAAACCCGAAAGGTTGCTGCATATAAACGGTCTCCTGTAAATCACCATTAAGAGACATTTTTGACGTCCAGTTGGTGTAAGGGCCAGTGGAGGTGGACAGCGAGGGAGATCAACACACGAATAGTATTGAGTTTAGCGACTGGAGAAAAAGTCTCATCATAATCCAAGCCTTGTTGTTGAGTGAAGCCGTGAGCTACAAGACGAGCTTTCAAACGGTGAACCATCCCATCCGGACCCTGTTTGACGGCAAACACCTACTTACATCCCACACAAGATTGTCCAGGAGGAAGCTGGACCAAATCCCAAGTGTGGTTTGCCCAAAGAGCAGCCATTTTCTCGTCCATAGCCACCCGCCACCCGGCATGCTGGAGAGCCTCATGTACAAAATTAGGGGTGGAGATAGAGGATAAAAAAAGAGCACTTTGTCGGAGTTCCGGAGAGAGGCGGTGAAAAGAGAAATAGTTGGCCAGCAGGTGGACAGTTGAAGCTGTTGTCGGATCTGCAGGCTGTAAAACATCATTAGAGCAGGACAGCTCCCGTAGGGCAGTAGACGAAGAAGGACGTCAAGTGTACACACGAATGACAGGTGGTGTAGGTGGTTTACGTGAGATTGGTGTGGGAAGAAGAGGAGGAAGGTTTGAATGAACAGAGATAACATGCCGCGGAAGAGGTGGGGGAAGCGGAAAATCAGCTGGTTGAGAGTAATATGACTGATCATCGAGGAAGGTGACATCAACAGAAGTAACCACCTTGCGTTCCTTGGGGAAAAACAAACGTAGCCCTTCTGAGTCCGAGAATATCCTACAAACATATATTTAGTGGCACGGGGAACAAGTTTGTCAGTGGACGGCCAAGATGATGAACAAAACACACACAACCAAACAAGCGAGGGGTGATGGAGAAAGGAGGTCTGGAGGGAAATAAAAGATTGAATGGAACCGCAAAATTCAGAATGGAGGAAGACATGCGGTTAATAAGAGTATAAGCGGTAGAAACCGCAAAATTCCAATACTGTTTGAGAGCATTCATTTGAATCATAAGAGATCGGGTGATCTCAAGCAGGTGTCGATTCTTGCGTTCAACAACGCCATTTTGTTGGGGGGTATAGGCGCAAGAGGTTTGATGGATGATCCCAAACTCAGCACAGAGGTGAGCGAAGGCATGACTCGTGTATTCACGAGCATTATCAATGCAAAGAGTTTTAATTGTAGTGGAAAACTGCTTGCGAGTTTCAATGAAAAAGGTACAGAATACACCAGACAATTCAGAGCGGTCACGAAGGAGATACAACCAAGTCACCCGAGAGTAGTCATCTACAAATGTGACGACGTAACAATATCCAAAAACACGCAATTTTGTAGGGTCCCCAAATATCGGAGTGTACTGGATCAAAAGGAGCAGGACTCCGAGTAGGATGTGAGAACGTAGACCGATGATGTTTCCCATAGATACAAGACTCACACGTGAACTCTTGGAGGGCCACGTCCGGGGGGGATTTTCTGAGGATGTTTAGAGGAGCGTGACCCAGACGTCGATGCCAATCAACAGAGCTAATAGAGGACAACACCGTTGGGGGAGGGGTCAAGGATATAAAGATCATTCGACAGATGCCCTTTTCCAATGATAGTTTGCGTCTTGCGATCCTGCACAACACACAAGTTAGAAGAAAAAATAACATCATAATCGAGGTCAGTAGTGAGTCGACCAACAGAAAGAAGGTTGAAAGGAGAGCCCAGAACATGAAAGGCAGAGCGAAGAGTAATAGAGTGAGTGAGGTGAATATCTGCCGCTCCAGAAACGAGAATTGTGTCCCCACTAGCAACAGTAATGAACTTGGGATGCACATAATTCAAATATTGTGGTGGTTTCCGTGAGGTAATGTGGTGAGAGGCCCCGGAGTCCAAAATCCAGGATGAGCTTTGAACAAGGCAGGAGGTACCACCATCGAAAATAGACACCACGGAGCCCGGAGGACAGCTGATCATCTTGCATGAAATAGTCCGCAGTGGTCACGGTGACAACGCACCAGCGGCAAGAGACAGCCACAACCAGCGCGGCAAGACAAGAGCCCGCAACAGATAGAAACACGCCGCGGCGATTTAAAAAAACGAGCAGGAAGTGCGGTTAGACGAAGAGCGGCGTGAACGAGAAGCACCGGGCGGTTAGAGGCAGACCGCAACAGGAGCACAAGCCGACGAACAGGTACTAGACCGGGCGGATAGAGGTAGACCGCAACCAACAGCCCAAAGCGGATAGAGAAGAGAGGTCACCCGGAGAGATAAAAGGAGAAGCCACACGGTCTCGGTGTCAACACACCAGCAGCAAGAGGCCGCGACCAAAATACGGAGCCCGCGGCGGGTAGAGAAGCCGCAACGACGAAGGAGGCCGCAGCGGTTAAGCGAAGCCCGCACGAGAAACACGCAGCAACAGGGGAACTGCAGTGGGAAGGGAAGCCGCGGCTGTAAGGAAATCGCAGCGTCAAAACAACAGAGAACGCACCGAGTAGAGGGAAGCGATTAGCCGGGGTGAAACCGCGCGGACAGAGGAAACAAGGTAGGGAAGGCCCCACCTAAAACCAATCCACAATCTCTTCACGATGCCACAAAATTCACCGCCAACATCAAATTAGTAATAACAACTTTTACTACTAGTAAAACATGAGTAGTAGTTGTTTTGAAGTCCAAAAATCGAAATCACAAAACTCTTGACAATAAAGTAACAAAATCTATGACGAGAAATAGAATAGGGAGATACAAACTCGTCACGAAGAAGATAATGCCATCCTCCAAAACCAGGATTAGAGCACTTGTCACACATCGAGCCTTCAAAAAGCATAGTTTAACTTCCTTTGTGAATTGCCAAATGCAGACCTAGAGGTGGTTGACCTCTATTTGATGAAAATGATAATGAAATTAGAACCCTCCCCAACATGTTCTAATACCTTCAAGATTTCAAATCTAATGAAAATACTAAATTCAAATAATAAAGAAAATATTGACTTGTATCAAGTGGTCCAGCTGAAAATATGCAAAATCAACGCCCCTTCCAACACCATAGGAGCTGCAACCCTTCCTTGAGAACGTACTTAGGTGCTTCGTCAGTTCGTCTCCTTCATTTCTTTCCAGATATGTCTCTTTTCTCCTTGATATTCTGTTTTAAGGTTTTCTTCCTCACCTCTAAGTCGAACCTATGCATCCAGACATGCATCAACTCCCTTTCTTGAGTAGGATTTGTCCTGGAACTTCTTCATACGATAGCATCCTCACATGACAACCCTACAAAAACCTTAGATCCAATGCTTGAATCCATTGATCCTCTGGATTTCCAACTACCCTGAACGAGACAATTGGCTAAGGGTCCTTGCAAGAAGAAAAGGCCCCTCGCAACTACTCCTCGCAACGGATATCTTTATTTTACTTTATTGACTCTCTTGTGGAAGAGGTGAGGCTAGAGTAATAAGCCTCTCATCCTTAGAAGAACAATGAATGCTCAAGAATCCATTTTGTGTAGCCCTCCAGTCAAACTGCTCTGGACGTCTAGGAAGAACATAACAAATGTTTAGAGGAATCTGATCGCACCATGCTCTAGTACAGAAGAAATTTATGTTTGCGTTAGACCTTCACACCACCATCTTTGCTGAGTCGATGTAACTGATAGAGATGCAAATGGGGAATGGCAGGCAAACCAAGTTTACATTGATGCGATTGCTTTTCACAAACCTTGCCTTGAATGGGATACCGAGTGTGAAATAAATTTGCCGTGGTTGCTTCTCAGCCCACACTTGGATGCCCAATAATCTTTTAATCACTAAACATTTTCCCTCGTTAGCAAACTTAATGATCACATATGCCCTTGCAAGTTGCAATAAGATCTAACTCCTCACTGGTCAACATAAGTTCCTCAACATCAACAAATTCCTGGTTTGTGATGACCCTGCGGATCAGCGGATGTGGCATTCATAAGCAATCTGTCCCACTCCCAGGCACTTGAATCACTTAATGGTGATTGATTTAGGCTGTGGTCTCATTTTCTCGACCATTTTCCTTTACCCTCCCCTGATCCTCGTTAAGAGACGTGACAACTAAAATACTCTCACAAATTGGCTCCACTTCCTTCACTCCAGCTCTGGAATATGGGTTGCTAGCTCCTCAGCAATTATTTTCCAACCTTTTGCTAACTTGATCATGCCTTATAAAAAAAGCAGGACTACAATTCCACATCATCAGAATCTCTCTGTTCTCTACTCAGAAACTTTCTACTGCATGTTCTTTATGCTCAGTCATGTACTCATGTATTTAAGTAACATTGTCACAAATTCACACAGATTCTTCTCTGCACTAAGGTTGTCTTTCCTTATTTCTTGTAATCTCACATGTAGATTCTAGGGTAGACCAATAAAGACTTGGAATGAAACTATAAGGAAAGATATGATGTACTTAGACATTAGTGAGATTATGACACATGATATGGCACAATGACGACAAAGGATCCATATAGCCGACCCCACTATAGTGGGATAAAGACTTGAGTGTTGTTGTTGTTGTTACATATAGATTCTATATTTAAATTTTCAGAATAAATCAATTCTTCACGAGCCTTTTCAACTTAGTCTATCTCCTGACATCACCTTTACTATCTCTCCTCCAAGACTTTTGATTTTTCCATTAGAGGCTTGCATATTGCTTTAGCTTCAATATTGCCATCTTGCATCTCTTTTTGTCAGAATATTCATCGGAATCAAATATCTGCTCAAGATCTTGAGCCACTCAATGATTCATCAAGACTAATCCTCAAAATTTGGGTATTGCGACCCATGTCATAACCTTGTATGTTTTCCTCTTTTGTGGCCAACGTTCTCAGGACTCAATTCCAGGGGAGATATGGCAATGACTTGTCAAAGAGAAAGCAAAGTGAAGCACACATTTGACTAGTAGGGGAAGCGAAGCCATTGCCTAATGAGCTCTCCCTATCAAAGACTCTTCACTTGCATCTTCACCTGATTATCACGATCCATTCCATGGCATGTCTTATTGGCTTAACTGGAATTTGTTATTGGCGATGGAAGAGTTCATCCATTCGTTCCCTCGATTTCTCAATGTTTTATCAGAGAATCTGAAGTTGTCTACTCTAAAGTGGCATTTGGTGGAACTACGCTTGCAAAGGGTACAACCCGTCTCTGAAAGTTTTCAATATTTTTTTCCTAACACTCCAATATTATTTGATGTGCACCGGTCCATTTAAGAGAATAAAACTTGCACAATATGAAATTAGCTTCTCCAAAAAAGCTCAAAATTTAGGTATTCCGACCCAGTCATCTCCATAACTGTTATTCTCTTTAGTAAGCCAACAATATCAGGGCTCAATTCCACAGGGAGGTATGGTAATGACTTATCAAAGAGAAGGCAAGCAGAATGTAGGTTTGACTTGAAAGAGAATTGAAGCCATTGCCCAAAAAGAAGCCCTGAGTCCCAATAATGAAAAAACATGCTCTAAATTTAGATATTTCGACCCGTATGTCATCACCTTACCTGTTTTCCTCTCTAGGAGGTCAATACCAGGACTTAGTTCCACAGGGAGGCATGGTGATGACTTGTGTGAAAGAGAAGCAACGGAAATGCAAGTTCCACTGGAAGGAGCCCCCACATCAAAAACTTTTCACCTGAATCTTCACCCGAGCTATCACGATCTGTTGCATGGCTCCTGCTCTTGGCCTAACTGGAGTTTGTTGTTGGCGCTGTAAGAGTTCTGTCACGCGTTCGTGCAATTCCTCGATGTTAAACTGAAGAATATGGAGTTGATCCTGCTCCAAAGTGGCGTGGAACTACCATTCCAAAGAGATGTGCACCTTATCTCGTTAAGAGACTAAGATAATACAAATTGCACAAGATCTGAAATTAGGTTCTCCCAAATTCAGTCCACAATCCCAATAAAGGAAAACAAGTAAAATAACCACAAAACTCCCACAAGAAATCCCGAATTTTTTGTTAGAAATTTGTACAATAATCAACTTGGGTAGCACAGGCTCACATAAAAACCACAACCTCCTTAATTCTGCCAAATTTGCCACCAACGTCAAAACGATCCACAACCTCCTTAGTACTGCCAAATTTCGCCACCAACATCAAATTAGTTGTAGTAATGTTAAATACTAATAAAACAAGGATAGTAGTTTTTCAGGAAACCCAACAGCTGGACTCACAAAATATATGCCGTGAAATTGAAATTTAGGAGGTGCAAACTTGCCATCAGAGAAGGTAAATTTACCCATCACTTTGCGAATAAGAGCACTTTCCACACTAGGTGGACACTGTTATGCGTTCTCACAATCTATCATTTATATGAGTATATGTTTATTTAAATGTCATGTTATGCACTTTTATATTTTACGTATGTTCAGTTAAATGTGTTGTCATTATTTTATACTTCGAGGATGCTGTAGTCGGTCCGAGTATATGGATGTAATCATCGTGTCTTGTATTTTTATAATTTGTGCCACTTAATTTAGTATCTATTTAAGGATCCCTTGGGTCATGCGGAGAATCAAGCAATGAATTAATCTTTTATTTCTCTCTTAGCTCTCTCCTCCCTTCTCCTCCCTCAAGCTAGGGATTGGGTTGAGCATGACTCTCTTGTTTTTCTTCCCCTCTTAGGTTGAGCTCATCTCACTTATCCCATTCTCTATACGCTGAGCTTGACTCTTTTATATCTTTGTTTCACCCTTATTGCATTCTTTATAGGTTGAGCTCCACTCTCTTGTATCTTTGCCTTACTCTAATATCGCTACATCTGACAATATATTGGTGTGCTATATGTTAGGCTATAACAATTTGGTATCAGAGGCTCTCCATCCTCTCCACGTTCCCATCATGTGCTACATGGTCCTTTCTCATGTTCTTCGCTAAATTAAAAAGACATCTAGGAATGAAACTTCGCCGGTTCTACAAAAACTCTCCATCCAGAGCGCCAGAACCTTGGCAGATTTTTGATCAATTACGTATATGTTCCACGCATTGGCATTGGTGTCCTCGTGTGCACTGTTATGAGCAAACTAGGGAGAAGAAGATCTAGGGGAGGAAGAGAGACGCTAGGGTAGAAATGAGAGGGAAAGGAGAGAAATACCTTGTTAGTTCTTGCATGCCTTCAAAAGAGAGGGGTCCGGGTATATATAACCCCGGACCCGAGGCCGGCCAACCAAGGGGGCCGGCCGGCCCCCATGGGGCTGAACCAAATGTGGTTCAGCCCCCTTGAGCCGAGTTTTTAAGAAGAGGGGGCTGAACCCATTGGTTCAGCCCCGTTGTTGCCTTGCACGCGCCGTTGCCGCCGCCGGTAATGTTGCCCGAATAGCCTAGCCTCGTCGGGAGGCTTAACATTCCCTTCCCCATCAAAAGCCAGCTTGTCCTCAAGTGGGTAATCGGGGTAAAGCTCCCGGAATTCCAGCAAGTCCACCCACGTATTGTGCTTCGCGGAGAGATCCTTCCATTGAATTAACAGCTCCGGACAGTGCACTGTGCCCCGACGTCGCCACTTGACCAATAGTACCTCCGCCGGTAGGGGGCGAAGCTCGCCTCCGGAAGTAGCCTCGGGCAGGACGGGAAAGACCGGGACCGCCTCACCCAGCTTACGCTTCAACAAGGAGACATGAAAGGTAGGATGAATCCGTGAGCCTTCGGGCAATGCCAAGGTATACGCAACTGGCCCGACCCGGCGTGTGATCCGAAATGGACCATAGTAGCGGGGTGCCAGCTTCTGATTCGTCCTCTGCGCCACAGACAACTGCCGGTAAGGGCGAAGTTTGAGGAACACCTCGTCCCCCACCTGGAACTCCCGTTCCGTCCGATGTCGATCTGCCTGTGCCTTCATACGATCCTGCGCCGCCCGAAGATTCGCGCGCAGGGTGGCGAGGGTCCGATCACGATCACGGAGGGCTCGATCAACTGCTGCCACCGCGGTACTGCCTGACTCATAACTGCTGAAGGAGGGAGGTGGCCGTCCATAGACGACCTCAAAGGGGGTAAGCTTGCTAGCGGAGTGATACGACGTGTTGAAGCAGTACTCCGCCCAATGTAACCAATTGGCCCATGTCCTCGGCTCATCCATGACAAAGCAACGAAGGTAAGTTTTCACGCCCCGATTCAAGACCTCCGTCTGTCCATCGGTCTGGGGATGGTGAGCCGTGCTGAAACGTAAGGAAGTCCCCTGCAAGCGGAAGAGTTCCGTCCAAAATCGGCCAACAAAGGTAGGGTCCCGATCGGAGATAATCGCCCGAGGGATCCCATGCAACCGAACAATCTCCCGAACAAATAAAGCCGCCACAGACTCCCCGGTGTAAGGGTGGCTCAGAGCAAGGAAGTGCCCATACTTGGACAACTTGTCCACCACCACTAAGATAACTGATTTACCCTGCGACTTGGGCAGCCCATCAATGAAGTCCATAGAAACCGTGTCCCAGATTTGATGCGGAATCTCCAAGGGGGTGAGTAGCCCGGCTGGAGAAGTAGTCTCATACTTCTGCCGTTGGCAGATATCACATTTCTGAACAAACTCCTGAATGTCACGGCGCATTCCCTTCCAAAAGACATTGGCCCGGCCCGCTGGAGAGTGCGAGAAATACCCGCGTGACCGCCCGTCGGCGACGAATGGAACTCATGCATCATGACCGTCCTCCAAGCTGACTGCCAAGGGATGACCACCCGTCCCTGATAATAGAGCCGGTCATTTTGTAAGTGATAACCTGGGGTTACCTCACGAGCTTGCCGCAGGTTCTCCACAATAACCCGTAACTCGGGATCACGCTGCACCTCCTCCTGAATCTCATCCAGCGACTCCAACTGTGGCATCAAAATGTGTGCCAAGGCCCCCTCTGGTAAGCGCGAGAGGGCGTCCGCCACCTGATTGTCCTTCCCCGGCCGATACTCGATCTCATAATCATATCCCAACAACTTGGTGACCCACTTCTGTTGAAGAGGGGAGGAAATCCGCTGGTCGAGAAAGTGCCTCAAGCTCTGATGATCTGTCCGGATTTTAAAACGATGTCCCAGTAGGTATGGCCGCCATAAGGCCACCGCATGAATAACCGCGAGCATCTCCTTTTCATACACCGATAGGCCCAGTGTCCGTGGAGCCAAGGCCTTACTGTAGAAAGCAATCGGCCGCCCCTCCTGCATCAAGACTGCTCCCATTCCCACGCCGGAAGCATCCGTTTCGACCACAAATTCCTTAGTAAAATCAGGGAGTGCCAGCACTGGAGTCGTCGTCATTGCCTGCTTCAACGCCTGAAAGGCGGTCTCGGCCTCATCCTGCCACGAGAAAGCATCCTTCTGTAGCAATTGCGTAAGTGGCCGTGCAATCTTCCATAATCCCGAACGAATCGCCGGTAGTACCCAGTGAGGCCCAAGAATCCTCGCAGCGCCCGGATGGTCAGAGGTCGGGGCCACGAAAGCATACTCTCGATCTTCCGTGGGTCGGCTTTCACCCCTTCCGCGGAAACGAGATGCCCCAAGTACTCCACCTCCTGTTGTCCAAAAGAACACTTGGACTTCTTAGCGTAGAGTTTATGTTGCCGAAGAGTAGAGAAGACCTGAGTCACATGACGTAAATGATCCTCCCAAGTAGCGCTGTAGATCAGAATGTCATCAAAGAAGATCAAGACGAAGTGTCGCAGGAATGGGCGAAAAATCTCATTCATATTGGCCTGAAAGGTAGACGGCCCCCCCGTCAAGCCATTCGCCATCATTAAGAACTCGTAGTGGCCATCATGAGTCCTGAACGCCGTTTTATGCACGTCCTCCTCCTTCATAAGAATCTGATAATAGCCGGATCGCAAATCCAGCTTCGTGAATGTAGTCGCCCCACTCAACTCATCCAGCAGCTCCTCATTCACGGGAATCAGAAACTTATCCTTCACGGTGACACTGTTTAAGGCGCGGTAATCTACGCAGAAACGCCACGATCCGTCCTTCTTTTTAACCAGAATGATCGGTGCTGAGAAGGAGCTAGTACTAGGCCGTATAATGCCGGCCTCAAGCATTTCCTTCACACTACGCTCGATCTCTGCCTTCTGCATGTGGGGGTACCTGTAAGGACGAGTGTTGGGCGGCTCCGCCCCCGTCTGTAGCACAATCTGGTGATCACGGAACCGTGACGGTGGAAGCGTCCCCGGCTCCTGAAAAACGTCATCATACTCCTCCACTAACGCTCGCAGCTGGTCAGGAACCTCCGTCGGTCTATCCTCGCCAGACCTCACCCCCAACAGGACCGTCATCAAACTAGCGGACTCCTGAAGCTGCTGTAAGCTGCGAATGGATATCTCTTTGACTGGAGAAGATCGGAGCCCTTTCAAACAGAACTGGCGCCTCCCTTGCGAGAACTCCATCGTCATCTGGTCCCAATCAAAAGTCACCCTTCTCAACTGTTGTAGCCACTGCACTCTAAGCACCATATCTGAACCCCGGATCGGTAAGAGATAGACATCCGTGCACCCCACATAACCCTGCATCTGAAGCTCCATCGCCTTCAACACCCCTTGGCACTGTAGTTTGCTACCGTCTGCAACCATAACCTGGAACGCCGCTCCAGCGTCAATCTCGTGCCCCACCCTTTGTGCCACATCGGGATGAATAAAATTATGAGTACTCCCACTGTCCACCAGGATGGTCACCCTCTCCTGTCGAATCCTCCCCGCCAGCCGCATAGTGAGCGGAGGTGGATTGCACCCTTCCATGGCATGAAGGGACACACCCAACTCCGTCAAATCGAAGTCCCCCCAGGCTCTAAATCCTCCTCCAGTAACTCGTCCCCCTCAAGCTGCTCCTCCTGATGTAACATAAAGACTTGGACCTTCTGACACTTGTGTCCTGGCGTAAATTTCTCATCACAGTTAAAGCAAAGGCCCTTCTCCTTCCGTGCCTGTAACTCGTTCCAAGACAGCCGTGTCACCGTAGGTCGGCCGGTCACTGGAGTCTCCCTCCTGGCCGCGGTCGGTGTAGTAGTGTGCCTTGCCAGACTGCGGGCTCGCTGCCTATTCAACTTTTCCTCTTGGATGCGCGCCAAGCTGATCGCATGGTTCAGACTACGGGGCATGTAGGCATGAACCTCATCGCGTAAGTGATCCTTCAGTCCCGATACAAAACAGCTGAGGAGTGTCTTTTCTTCCCACTGAACCCTGTTGGCCAACTTCTCAAACTCCGTCCTGTACTCCATCACGGTACCCTTTTGCCGGAGCTTCTGTAAGAGCGCCTCAAAGTCTTCAAACTCCAAAGGCCCAAATCGAGCCGTGAAGCCTTCCACAAATTCCTCCCACGGAACATACTCCCGTCCCCGCAGAAACCACTGTGCCCACTGGAACGCGTCATCCTCCAGATGGAAGGACGCTAACTGCACCCACTGAGCCTCTGGCACCTCCTGATAGTTGAAAAATAACTCAGCTTTCTGTACCCACTCTAACGCGTCGCCCCCACTGTACCGAGGGAAATTCATCCGAGTCAACTTGGGAGCCATGTACGGCCTTTGGCCACGTTCCCCCGCCACTGGGGCCCCATGACGGAAGGGCCCCCCTTCTCCCCACTGCAGCCCTCTTCCAAAGCCTGGTGGTTGCCCTCTCCCTGCCGGTGGGGGTAACAACCCATCCCCACCTTGCCTCCAAGGAGCGTGCTCGGTAAAAGTCCCGGCCCGTCCGTCAGCACCAGTTGCGTACCCGCCACCCCTGGCTGCCATGTCCAGGCCTGCCGGCCCAAATCCGGCCCTCCCCGTGCGTGCCCCGGGGGGTCCAGCCACCCCGAAGCCCCCTCCAGCCATGCCGAAGCCACCCGGCCCAAATCCGGCGCCCTGATGACTCGCCAGCCCCGATCCGAGCCCCACAGGGGCCGCTGATGCCCACCCGACCCCTCCGGAGCCTCCTGCTGCATTCCCCGCTCCACCGTAACCCGCCGGGACAAACCCGACCCCCGACATGCTCGCCGTTCCCGATCCAGCCCAGCCAGCGGCCACTCCCGCCGATCCGGGCCCCTGGGCGTGCGCTGAAGCCGATCCGGCCAACCCGACGCCGCCCCAGGCCGATCCGGCCCCTCCGTGATACGCCGCGCCCGATCCGACCCCCGTCGGGTTCGCAGCAGCGGGTCCGACGCCTGCGGCTCCCGATCCCGCACTTCCCGCACCCGATCCGCCAAATCCAAGCATTTCCGGCCTATTCCCTGTAGATCCGCCCGGTTCCTCCTCTACCACCGCCTTGCCCTTCAAATTTTGCGCTAATAGCGTCATGATATCGTTCAAGCGGTCGTCGATCCGCTCCTCCAACCTTTGAGTGGACGTTTTGACATTTTCTTCGATGGCGGCTACCGAATCGGTAAGCCCCATCAAGTTTTCCTCTAGGGTTTCCAAGCGGCCATTCTCCTCTTGCGAGCGTGTATTCACCATGACGGAGGAAGGAATCCTCTGATACCAAATGTTATGAGCAAACTAGGAAGAAGAAGATTTAGGGGAGGAAGAGAGACGCTAGGGTAGAAATGAGAGGGAAAGGAGAGAAATACCTTGTTAGTTCTTGCATGCCTTCAAAAGAGAGGGGTCCGGGTATATATAACCCCGGACCCGAGGCCGGCCAACCAAGGGGGCCGGCCGGCCCCCATGGGGCTGAACCAAATGTGGTTCAGCCCCCTTGAGCCGAGTTTTTAAGAAGAGGGGGCTGAACCCATTGGTTCAGCCCCGTTGTTGCCTTGCACGCGCCGTTGCCGCCGCCGGTAATGTTGCCCGAATAGCCTAGCCTCGTCGGGAGGCTTAACATGCACCGTCGTTACTAGAACGACTGCTAGTGCAAAATGGACATTCCCTTTTAGACAATACTTTCCCCATCGATCTAGACAATCCTTCCTCTGCAAGTGATTGGACCGCTCGACTCACTCGGATGAACACTCCCCTACCACACACTTCTCAGATGAAGTATGACTTGCCGTATTGAGTACTTTTTCGTGGAGGATGATGCATCAAAATCGAGCAACACATCTATCGAGCCATGCATCTTTTTTATGTTTCCCATTGAAGAATGTCCCCTACCACCTCCATGATCAAGGCACACACAAATCCATTTTTCATCTCATCTTTGAGCCATACGTCACATTTCCTATCATTCGCCAGCTACTGAATTCAATAAATTTTTAATTCATTACTTTTTGGAAACAATCATAATCTGTTATGTGCTTGTTTGGTGGTTTGTCAGATGGAAGATAAGATGGAGGTACAAGGGTATTAAACCATAAAAATGGAGGAGATGAAAGAAGATGAAACCCTAAAGGATGAAGGGGAACTTTAGGGGAAGAAAGGAAGCCCTAAAAGGGAAACTTGGAAGAATGTTTCTTATTAATTCATTCCTCTCTCTCATACAAGACTAAGGACATATATATAACAAGCCCCCACGGGTAATCCCGTAATTACATCAAACTGTATAAAAATACATGGAAATATTAAAAGACCGAAAATACTCATGACTCAATACTATACGAGTATACGACTCGATACAATAATTTAACATATGTAATAATAATAATAATAATATAATAATAATAATAATAATAAGATAACTGACGGAGGACATGTAACATCTCCTCCTCCCTTGACATCAACATTTCCCTCAAGCTCGAACTCCAGTTAGATGATCAACACCTTTGGCTCCTTGATTTTGCGCCAAAACAATGCCTGTAGTGCATCACGTCGACGATGAATTTGACGAGGAGCGGCTGCACCGTCTGAGCAACGGGCAGCGGACGGAATGTGTCCAGTGGGGCTGGCGGAGAGGCCGTGAACCGTAGCAACAAGGGTGTCAGAGGTGCGATGGCTGGCAGCAGGAACAGATCCGTCGGGGTCAGCGAAGCATGGACATGTAGAAGAGGAGGTTATGTAGCCGGTGGAAGTGGCAAGGCAGGGCCCGACAGAGCAAGAGCCTGTAAAGGAGGCGACGAGATGGCCGGAGGCAAAAAAGTGGGAGCCGGCAGAGCGGGTGACCGAAGAGGAGGCGGTAGTGGTAGGACTACCACCGTGGAGAGAGGTGGTACATCAGCGGCTGTCGGCAACTGCACGAGGCGAGTCGGTGGATGGGAAGGTGAGAGTGACATCTGGTTGCGGCCAAACGAGGTCGGTCGCATTTGAAGAGGCGGCTGGATAATTGACGGTGAGATCGGTGGCGCTGTGGTGGATTGAGGACGAGGTAGCAGAGTGGTGGAATAGCTGCTCGCAGGATGTGGCGAGCCACGTTGCTCAACAAGTTGAATTTATGTCGACTTCTCTTCAAAACTGTCAAGTCGAGCGAGTATTTGTGCGAGGATGTTGTTGTCGGCGATGTTTCGTGGAACAGACATCTTAATAAATTAATCACTTAATTAATTCAAGGAAAGAATTAATTAAAATAATAAATAGATTAAGAAAGTCCTAGCCCGTGAATAGGGCATGCGGGAAGTGTTTCGAGGAGGCTAGGCATGCTCCGATAGGTGTCCGCGCAGGGATCGAGCAGGCAGGGATGGGGCACGATGCAGAGATTGGGCGACCCACTCGAGATTGTGGAAGAGCATGCGGTCTGGGTGAAGCAGGAACATCGTGCACGATGCAAAGTGTGCGTCTCGATGTGTGATGGAGACGTGCGATGGGGGTGCCTGTGAAGGAGTTGACAATGGAGGAGGATGGCTTGCTTCACACTGGAAGGAGACGAGCGGACCCTTCACTGGAAGAATGCGAGCGGCTAGATGAATGGGCACATGTAGGTCTGGAAGGGAAGGGAAGCACGGATGATCACGTCTCTACGCGCTGTTGACTGTGACAGGGAGTACGAGGTGGCTGCCGTCATCGCGTGCAGGGGAAGCCAAGTGGTTGTGTCGAAGGATCTAGTGTTGGGGAGGATACCAGGAGGCGTCGATCACTGGGGGAAGAGAAGATCCCGTAGGGTCGATCGGAGGAGACGATCCCCCAGGGTTTTCACGCGCAATGAGAATGGAAGATGGAAGTGTCGGTTTGACGACGGTGTTTGTGGTTGATGTTGACAGAGCAGCGACTGGAATGGAGGTTTGCGGAAGCGTCGCCTGGGCGATGTTGGCGTGTGTCAGCGAAAGATGGCCTACTCCCTCTGAGATGGAGATACAAGGGTATTACGCCCTAGAAATGATTTAGTAGATGATAGAAGATGAAACCTTAAAGGGTGAATGAAAGAGTGAACTGTAGGGGAAGAGAGGAAGTCCGAAAAGGGAGACTTGGAAGAAAGTTTCTCATTCATTCATTCCTCTCTCTTATACAAGACTAAGGGCATGTATATAACAAACCCTTGGGGGTAATCCCGTAATTACATCAAACTGCATAAAAATACATGGAAATATTAAAAGATCGAAAATACTCATATGAGTCTATATGACTCGACTAATACAATATGACTCGATACAATGACTTAACATGTGTAATATTAATAATAATAATAATATAATAAGATAACTGACGGGGGACATGTAACACAATCTTCCCTGTCAATTTCCCTTATCCGGTCTAGTGCCAACAAGGCAGAATTATGGATCGAGTCATTACTTAAGTAATTAATGGATTAATCGATTAAGCCATTGCTTAATTAATTGATTCAATTAATTTAATATTAAGGAGGGCAAAATTCAACGGTCTCATAATGACGTTTTTGGTTGCAGAACTGCTTCATGGCCATGTCATCATTGGAACATGCCCATTCAAACCTGACTGCCTTACTCGGCATCACATACAAGTTTAGCTACACTAATTGCCAAAGTATAGGCCTTCAAGCTGCCTAACAAGTTACTCCGCCGCCTATTACACATTTCGAAATTGTGCCCAACTCGTACTCGGCCACTCTCGATGCACCATTATTAATTCTTGCCATATCCATCCAATACCCTCCTTTCCAATTGCAGATAGCTTCGACTTCAAGTTTCACCCACTTGTTCTGCTATTCATTCATCGACCATTACTTCAACCGGTCTCTCCCCATATGCACGTTTACTTCAGATTCCTACAATCACCATTCCTTAAGCACCAAACCTCCATGATCACCACTATTACTTCAATTTGTAGTCGTTTAATTCTGCCTCTCCACAAGCAACAACCCCTCGACGACATCACCATCATTCACATCATCATCGAACACGATAGAGGCTCCCCTCCCGAGAATATCTTCTTCGCTCCAACGGTCCAGTACAAGGAGTTGTTCTGCTGCAAAATCAAGTAACTCTAATAAACCCCCTTGCCAATTTCTATACACCCTTCTCTGAGCTTGAGGACAAGCTCAAAGTCGGGGGGGGTGGGGGTGGGGGGGGGGGTATGAGTCCACCCGAGCCATCATCTATATGTTTAATTAAGTGTCGTGTCACGTCATGTATTTTTATTTTGCGCACATGGTCAATTAAATGTCATGTCATCTATCATGTACTTTTATATTTGTGTATGTTTAATTAAATGTCTTGTCATTATTTTATATTTGGAGCATATTGTAGTTGGCTTGAGTATATAGATCTAGGGTCTGTTTGGGAGAGCTCTGGCGGCTGGAGAAGCTCTTTCCCAGCCGCCAGAGCTGTTATTGCCGCTGTTTGGGACAACTCTTTAATGAAATCGCGTTTCGAAGAGCAGCTCCCAGAGCTCTTTTCCGGAAGCACCCTCCCCCCCGCGTTCAGCGGTCGACAAATCGCGCCTGAAATCGCTGTTACTTCTTCCCGATCAAGCCCGCAAATCCCGAACCCTAGCAGCGTCTGTCCCCCTCCCTCCTCCACCACTTCCCCCTTCCATCTCTAATGGCTTCCTGTGTCGCCCCGCGCACGCATCTCTGGCCTCTTCCAGCTCCATCTTCATCAGCTGTGGCGGTAGGGCCTTGGCGTCTCCGGCGAGTTCAATCTCGTGGTTCGCCGGAGAAGGAATGTCGGTGAGGGTAGATCCCCTGGGTTGGACTGCTGCTGCATATTTGGCCTCGGCGTACCGGAGTTAGTTGTAATTGCTGGCGTCGCTGTGCTCGTCTTTGGCCCGAAGAAGCTGCCGGAGATCGGCCGGAGTATCGGGAAAACCGTCAAAAGTTTTCAACAGGTATGCCAATTCATTCTTGTTTGTGACTTTTAATTCTTTGCCTAGCTTATTGCGAGATGAAATTTTTGGGTTTTCATATCTATTTTGGGAAATTTCATTCGCCTGGAACTTTGGCTTTTTCTTTGTGCCATAAAACGCATTTCTAGGTTGTTTTTTTTACTGTAACTCAGTAGTACTTGCCCATTTTTGTTATTGTTCTGTTCTTACAGCTCCTATTCTTGCTGTAATACTTGAGTTTTGATCAGATATGCTCGAGATGCATACGATTTATAACTCATTGCGGATGAGCTCATGTAGTTGGGCTGATGGCCTTATTCTAATCCAAAACACATATGTTATGACTGTCTTAAGCAAAAAGAAGCAATTGAATTAGGTATTGTTCTTCTTCTTTGCATTTTCACCTTGGCTCTGTTGGGATTTTGATCCCCTGGCTGAGCACTTATTTTGGTTGAGCTTATTGCACATGGAGCAAGAAAA
This sequence comes from Platanthera guangdongensis, assembly GCA_039583875.1. Classification (NCBI taxonomy): domain Eukaryota; kingdom Viridiplantae; phylum Streptophyta; class Magnoliopsida; order Asparagales; family Orchidaceae; genus Platanthera; species Platanthera guangdongensis. The sequence goes on along the minus strand of CM077151.1, from coordinate 279,811,417 downwards.
CTTACAAGCCAGCAAGGTAAAAAAGCACAGACGAAGAACATGTAAATTTTAACGTGAAAAATTAAAATCAGGTAAAAACAATGGGAGGAGTAGGGTTCAACCTGAAAAAAATCTCTTTAATGAATAGAAGACTCCGTTCGTTTGGAAGGAATTCAGAGGTGAGAACTTGATTGGCCTCCATTCCAATTCTGCGGGAATTGGAATTGATGTCAATTCCAATTCTTTTGTTTAGCTGAAGACATGAATTCTATCACAGGAATTGAAATTAGTAATTTTGTTGTTCAACTGCATGTCAGAATTCAGTGGAGGAATTGAAATGATAGTGGTAGGCAGAACAAAATAGATAGTGATTATACAAGAAGGGGGTAAAATGATAGATTTGATTGGCTTTATTGATAGTGATTATACTAGACATCAAGATGATAGATGCAGCAGTTCATGTTATATTGTAGTGGTACGCAGAAGGATTCTTTGTGTTCATACAAGAAGCAACAAATTTTCCATTGTTATGCACATAAGCTGAGTTAAGCAAGATTCAAGAGTAGGTTATTCAAACTGGTTAAAGATACTTAAATTCATAAAATCTATGCGACATGGAAGAAACAATCATATTAATGAAAATTCGATCCATATTTTACTAAAAATTTAAAGGATATTAAATTATCAAAAGTTTGATTCATATCAAATTATTTTCGAACAGGTGATCGGAAGTATTGGAAAAAGCAGTCGCCGGATGTTGGAAGATCTTTTTTTTTCTATTTTCTAGAACTATGTAAAAGACTCCTGTTATCAGTTATTTTTATATATTTATATATTTTAGTTTTTTAAAAAACAGCTTCCAAAAGTTGTTTCTCCAAACACCAAAAATAGAAAATCGCTATTCAAAGCGCACTTCTGCACAGAACACCCAAACACTCTGCAGTTTTTCAAAACTGCTCCCCAGAGATCTATTTTAAAACAACTCTATCCGGACAGCAGTTTTTCAATCCGCCAGCGCTGTCCCAAACAGACCCCTAATCATCGTGTCTATATCTTTATAATTCATGTCGCGTCATATAGCCTCTATTTAATTACCCCTTTGGTCATTAGGAGAATCAAACAATGAATTAATCTCTTTTTTCTCTCTTGGTCTCTCACTCTTAGTTCTCTCCTCTCTTCTCCCTCAAGCTAGGAATTGGGTTGAGGAAGGCTGCCATGTTCTTGTTCCCCTCTTAGGTTGAGCTCGGATCCCTCATCGCATTTGCCGTAGGTTGTGCTCGGCTCCCTTGTATCTCCGCCTCGTCCCCCACCATCACTGCTTCCGATGAGATATTGATGCGCTATGGGTTAGCCTGTAACATATACCAAAGTGATTAGAGCAAGACTAATAGGTGCTGTGATCCACCACCCCATCGCTCATCATCAGATTCCCGGTGCTCCGACATCCTTTATTCCTTGCCGGAGTGTGTTCTTCCCCCTTGATTTTCTCTTTTAGGGTTTCTTAGGTCTTCTTCTTTTCCTTCGAGTCAAACTAAGCATCTGGATATGCATCACTACGGCTTCTCGTTCGCAGCCTAATAATCTCCACATTATCTACTACCAATGCATATGGTATCATCTCCTTAAATAGTCTATGGACAAGAATTTTTCCTTGTACTTGTCTGAGCTTAGTAGACCCATCACTCATTCGTATCGGTGTTGGTGAAGCTCTTCATTGTTTCCAATTTTCTTTGGTTGAAAATGTTTGCAACTTGTGCAATTCAAAGCTCATTCCCACTTACATTTGCTTTGAATCTTGATATGTCAGTGTGTTCTTGTTTTACATTTTCCCTGTTTGCTTTGCGGTAAGATAAATCTTGATCATTTAATCATTCCTATAGTTAACAGTTCTATTATCTCTGGACTCCAGGAAAGTGTGAGCATTGAATTTATCCTCATTTTAGAACATTATGTTTAATCCAAGTGTTTTGTGTTACATGTTGAAGGTCCACTTAAATTCTTTAGCCCAACACACCCCTTACAATCCAAAATACTTCGCTCTAAATTTAATGTTCCTACAGGATGCCCACGATTTTATTGACGTGTGATACACATGCATACAAAACAATGGAACCAAGATCTCATTTGCATGATTAATTCTCCATGTTCTTGATTCTTGGTGAATAAAAAGTTTGGGAGAGCTTATTATGTTTCTTATTTGAACAAAAAAAATTTGTGGAAGTTTCGAAGACATAGTTGTTAGTTTTTGCAGTTGAGAAAGCTTACATATGGGATAAGAAAGCCAACATTGATGTTCACGAGGCATAATTGCTTCTTGTCTTAGGTTTGATGAAGCACGTAAATGCTTGAAGGTGTCAAAGGGGCATTGCAGTTTCAACCTCCTTTTGTCGTCCGATGGGCGGTGCTGCCAGTTGTTGGGTGGTGCATTGAAGATAGCAAAATTGTAGGGCCAATGCATTTTTGTAAGGGAGTGATATTGGAAGAAGCGACACTGGAAGGTGCGATTTCTAGTTGTATGGTGTAGGTCTAGCTTATTTCTCAATGCTTCGATTAGGAGGCCTAAGTAGCGACTATAGTGTCTAAAGGAGGGGTGAAAGTGTTGACGGGATCGTCCATGTAGAGATGTCTGCGGGAGGGATTGCATGAATCAATGAGTAGGGCAGCAAGCACAAGAAGGTGCTCAATTAGTGATCACAGTACGACTATAAGACCGTTACATGATATCATGCTAGAACTCAAACACCCAAAAAACAATTTGTTGTAGGCCTAATATCTATATTGTGTCACAAAATACCATTGTAAGCTCTTCTTATCAATGCTGGGACTGAAGACATGAATGTAAGAGGTTGCAAACTCGCATCCGCAGGTATAATAAAATAAGGTATAGTAGAAGCATGAATATGAGTTAAAATTGGAAGAGCTTCATTCTTGAACCTAATGGTAGACATAGATTTATTGAAGGGTATATCTTCAATAAAGTGACATTGACAGAGAAAAGTTCATTGAAGATATGTGGAATGATGTTGTTATGAATCCACATTGGGGCCAAACTTATCAACGTCGCGCGCAAACCACCAAGGGTTGATCACACTTTTTTCTTTATTTTTTTGCGTCCCGTGTTTTACCTTTTGTTACGTTTTATCTCATTTATATTATGGCCCATGTGAGGGGCTTTTGGGACAACTATGACACTCTTTAGGTAAGGGCAAGAGACTCACTTTTATGGTTATGAAATGATTAAATGAATATATGTATATATATATCCCCTCGTTCTCTTCTCCCCCAACCTTCGAAAGTGAGCTTCTCTACTATTCCTCCACCCTATAGTCTCTCGGTTAATGGTATTTCTCCCCCTATTTCGGTTACTTCCACTACCACTCCAATTTTGCAGGTTTATATCCAAAGAAATATGAGGGTGAAGATGATCATTCCATGATACCAATACTGCAACCAGAGCCTTCTTTAGGGCCTATTGGTCTATTTCTCTCAGATATTAGATCATGTACCAAGCATCCCCTATCTCATTATGTTACTTACGACTCTTTCATCGCTTCACATAAGGACGTATTCCTTGATTTTCATTTCCCTCATCTTGACATGATGCACTTGGAAGTCCTGAGTGGAAAGAAGTGATGCTTCACGAGATGACAACTCTAGAAAGGAACTACACATGTGATCTAGTGCATCTTTCTCAAAAAGACTTAGGTGTAAGTGAGTATTCTTTATCAAACATAACTCTTAGAGGGTTGTTGAAAGGTGCAAATCGTGATTGGCATCAAGAGGTTGTTCTCAAAACCCTTGGGGTATATTATTAGGAAAGCTTTGCACATGTGGCAAATACAAACTCTATAAAGGTATTATTACCTTGTGCTAATTGCAAGGGCTGTGACCTCAGTCATTTAGATGTGAAGTGTTTCTTCATGGGAGCTTAGAAGAGGTCTTCATGACTCTACCACCTGACCTTGCCCTTGGGGGGGGGGGGGGGGGGGGGGGGCTGAGTTAAAATTCTACAAGGTGAAGAGTGCCTTAGGCTAAACTAGTCTCCTAGTGTAGATTCAGTAAGACTATGATGTTCTTTAGATACAACCAAAACAATACATATCATATATTGTTCATCAAGCACAAGACATCTAAATTTACTGCTCTCATCGTCTATGTTGGTGACATTGTTTTAACATAGGATGATACCGAAGAGATCCATATACTGAAACAAAAATTGGTGAATGAGTTTGATGTAAAAGTGCTACGAAAGCTCATACTTCAAGCATTGAAGTTGCAAATTTAAAACATGATTTCTTTATTTCTAAAAACACTTTTTGGATTTTCTTGAGAAATGGATGGGACCCCGATTGAAGGAAACCATAAATTAGAGAGAGATGATGGGTAAGCAATTGAAGATACCACTAAATTTCAAAGATTGGCAAGAAGATTGGTCTATTTATCCCATACGTGCCATGACATCTCTTATGTGGTGAGAGTAATCAGTTAGTACATGCAATTGCCAACGACCCGCCATGTTGATACTGCCTATAGAATCCTTAAGTATCTCAAGCCCTCACCAGAAAGCACCATCATATTCGCTCCCAATATGAGTTTGAAGATTGAAGTTTACATAGATGCACACTGGGCTGGGTCCATTGAAGATCAAAGATCTACTTCAGGATATTGTTCCCTTACGGGGGGTGGTGGGTAGGAGAATTTGTTACATGGAAGAGCAAAAAACACCACTTTGTGGTAAGATCCAGTACAAAAGTTGCAAAGGGTTTAAGTGTGAGTGCTTTTGAGAAGATTGTTGGCAAGTTGGGCCTGATATCTCACGCCCTACTTGAGTGGAGTGTTAGGATGTATGTGTATTATTTGTATGTTCACGAGTCCTCTCTATTATATGCTCATCTCCCCTATATAAATGAGAGGTGATTATTTGGTAATCAATTAAGTCATTTCATTTCCTCAAAATATTGTATGATGCCAGGTGGGTCTCGACCATAAATCACCATGAATGATGTCGTTAGCACTGATGTATGGAAAAGGTGTTGTAACAGTACCCAGCCCAGGCCAACCGGCCCACCCAAGAATTTGGTTATCCCTCACCAAGCACCACAAGTACATCTTTATAGTCCTATTTACAATTTTTGTTTGGCCTTTAGATTGCAGGTGGTATGCAAAAGAGGGCAGTTTGACACCATTTAGACAAAGCAACTAGCTCCAAAATTGTCCTACAAAGATTACACCGAGGTTTGACACGATGGTCTTGGGGATCTCATTGGGGGGCACCATGTACTCAAAGAAGGCACGGACCACTAACTGCAGTATAGGGTCGCCTCAAGGGTATGAAGTGCGCTCCCTTTGAGAAGAAGTCCACCACCATGAAAGAACGGATTTGCTTTGAGAATGCGACAAACTCTCAATGAAATTCATTAAAATCTTGGCTCGGACTTGTGAGGAGATATGTAGGGGACACAATAGCCCTGTTGAAGTGTCTGAAGACTCTTATTCGGTTAGTAGATGGTGCATGTGCACGCACAACCTTTTAACCACACCTTTTAACACCTTCCACAAGAAATTTGTGCGCTCTCTATACTGCCTTCTACACACTTTCATGTGTAAGATTGTAGATTGTGCTAATGATGGGCGAAACTAAAGACGAAGTCAGAAAGAGATAGGTCTTTCCTTTTTGCTGAATCAGTCCCTCTGTGCAACTCCACCAGTTTGGTGCCTCTACTGCATTTATGCGAGCTTGTATCTATATGCCAAGATGGGGTTGAGTTTGTGATGGCGATCGACGACACTCGCACGCCTATTCCCGCAGGTGGCGGTGTTCGGTGACCCGTTTGAGCGATCCGAGTCCGTGGATGCGCCCAGATGGTTGTTCCGAGTCAGATTTATATATTATATATATTTTATGATGTATTTGGCCCACGATCGGCCCAGACATTATTAGCTGTCCGATTGGATGCCCCATGCTTATTTTTCCTATTCCTCTCTATATACTTATGTGTGAGGCTGAATTGGGTATTGAGAGTTGCCTTACTGCAACTTGCCGGTCTTCCTTCGGTGGATTCTGAAGGGCGCGTCCTGACTGTTACGCATATGCCCAGCCCGCCGCCTCCGTCCGCCCCGTCCCCACCCAGGTTCGGCCTTTCTCTTCCCCCTCTTGCAGCCATTCGCCGTCCACGTCCCGATTCGGCCCGTCTCCCTCCCTCGCAGCCTTCCGCCAGCCCCGTACAGTCCTCCTCCGGTAGCCCTGCCCTTCTCCGCCCTCACCCAGCCACAAACACCTCCCGACCATCCTTCTCCGTCCCCGTTTCCCCTCCCCAAGCCCCGCCGCCCCTTCCTCCGCCCCCTGGCTCCAGCTTCCTTCGTCGGCCCCGGACCCTCCAGATCCGCGGCCCTAACTCGCCGGCCGGCCACCCTCTCTCTCCCATCCTCCGGATCTCATAGGACCTCACCCACTCCCACCCGTTCTCCTACAGATCTCACGTTCTACCCTCCCAAATACCTCAAATCCGAATTTTCATGATTACTGGAAGCCCCACCGTGGAACCACCATCAAGTCGGAAGCACTCCCACCAACGGTTCTCCATCCCGAAGATAGGCCGCCGCGTGCATAAGTAAATTTAGGTATGGATGTTCTGTGTCTTTCCATTGATTGCTTTGGTTTAAGCTCTTGCTCTGGGCATTAATTTTCATTAGCATTCGTATCGTCGTGTTGTAATTTGCGGAGCGTATTCGGCGCACTTGAATGGAATTACGCCTCATTTCGCCGGTTGATTATGATTACTCTCTACTCGTCAGTGCTTGTTAAACAATTGTGCTATTGGTATTTAGATGCTTTATGAATCTTAATTATTTGCTTAATGATCTTAATTTGGACTGTCATCTCATGATCATACGTGCACTGTATTTAGATTGCATTTTCATTTGTTGATTAAGACTTTTGTGTGTCGTCCGCCAACTGTAGACTCGCGCTGCATCAAATTGGTATCAAAACGAGATTCGATTTGCGCCACATTTTTACTTGCAGTAGTGAAGTCCATAGGCAGTGCTCATGACATATCATTTCGACGATCATCCTTATTCGCATTCCGCTCCTCCTAGATATCGTGCCGACCCATCGCCACGATTTGCTAAAGACGATCACTATGATTCTAGAACTTCAAGTTACTGTCACTACGCCATGCCACGACTTGACATTAGTAGAGTTGAGTATTGTCTTAGAGTCCCTCCAGAGAGATCTTCATACTATTTTGATGATCACCCTCGCTCATCGCCGCCCGCTCGTAGGGATCACAGTCACCCTCTGACACACCGTGAGTCTATTAGGGACGAGCATTTTGATGACTATCTGAATCCCTATAAGGGTCACCACTATGCAGATAACCTTATGCATTTGGGTCCCCCTATTGTTCCACCAACAAAGATTCCTGAAGCAGAATTTCAGCGATTGGTTCTTGAACAATTTGATCTCGTACATGCTCAATTGGATCGCCTGAAATCTTCCCTCGAGGAAACCTGTAGTGTGACACATCTGGATTCAAGTCAAACCACTGATGCGTGCAGTACACCCATTGTTATGAGCGAGTCGTCACCTGATTTGGTACTCTTCCCCTTAATGAGCCTCCATGCCCACACGATATTAAGATAGAGTATGATCATGGCTGTGTAGCACAAGGGGGAGAGCGTCATTAGCACGTCTAGTGAGTTTGGTCGCAAGAGTAAGGTCGAGCGACCCCGTGACACTGTGATGGTCTATCTATCGTCTGCACCTTATGTTGGCCTCGTCACCCCCTTGGTTATAGACCCCTTTCTTGACACCTCACCGACCAACCCCCGCTTGAGTTATGTATTCATTTCACTCTCCCCTTAGCCTTACCTCGAGTCATGTCAGGACCGAGAGCCTCGAGCCTCGCGTCGATATCGTGGTGGTGGTCTCACCCGCTTTTGGATACACCACGCTTATTGGTAGTACTCACTTGGAGGATCATGAACCTACTGACGAGTTCTTTAATGATCCCCCTAACAAGCCTCCTGATGAATCCCCACTACCTTGTGAGATTGACATCCCGTCGAGCGCGTCATCTGTGAGCACCGACTTATTGACACCTCTCTCATTCATTCCTCGTATGTTGCTTTGGAGAGCAGGTCTTGAGCGTAACAATGAGGATGTAGGGCATTTCCTAGGCATACTCGAGCACCCTCCCGATGTGCGAAGAATTGAGTGTATGACCCACCTCACTCGCGATGAGTTTTTCGACATACCACCGGCTGACCCGACAGATGAGTTCTTTCCTATCAGCGACACTCACCTCACTCGAGTGTCATATCCTTTTAGTGATGTCTCCGCCGCTCACTCAGGCGATCGTCGTCTTCGCGACGAATTTTCATACGTACTTCCTGGTGAGCCGCTTGATGCATCACGTTCCTTGAGAGATATTAGTTACCATAAGAGTTCGTATTGGGGTGTTGGCGCCTCGCACGGTCACTCTGACACTCATCGCACACTCACTGAGTTTTATTACACTCCTCCCGACGAACCCCTTGATAAACCACCTCTTGCAAGGAACCTTCGCCACATAAAACTTGTCGAATGTCAGTGTACCGTGTCTGGCGAGTTTTTCATGCATCATTCATGCGAGCATGTCATCTTTTGGGTTCATCACCTGCATAAGTCTGTCGAGTCGTCCATTCAGCTCACACATGCACTTCATGTCATCATTTGGGTTCGTCATTTGCATCATTGGTCTGTTGAGTCGTCTGTTTATCATATACACACACTACATGAGACAGTCCGGAGAAAGATCACGACCAGTAATGAAATTTATAAAGCTCGGGCTGATCTGCACAGGAGGGAACAAGTTTTTGACATTGGAGAGCAAGATATGATCCGCCATCGACCTGAGAGGCCCCTGGGTGCAGCGAAGAAGTTAAGTGCTCGCCGAATGGGCCTCCCATACAGTCACTCAGCGTATTCGTGCGAATGCTTATAAGGTTGATATCCCACCGACAATGAGAATTCACCGGGTGGTCAATGTGGAGGATTTAACTCCATACTGGGAGGAGCGAGTGCATGCGAACCCATGGTCTCTAACCCCTGAGCCATTGCTTGTCCCACCCTTCCTTAGCACCTCCCCACCTACTATCCCCGGGCAGTCGCAAGCGGTTGAGCACCTCTCGGAGGAGTCCACTCCCCAGCCGGCAGTACCAGTGACACAACATTCAGACGGAGACACATTGCTGCTACAGTTGGCTACGCCCACCAGAGAGGCACTGCAGGTTGTTGGTCATGACTTCACTACGACGGACGGTTCAATGGTCATGCGGAACTTGGTCCATTGGCTTGCCCGCCCGACTTTCGATGACACTTGTATTTCTGTTGTGGATCTCGAGAGACTCGCCCCGGACTTACGTCGAGAGTACGATCGTCTTCACTCACCGGAGATGAGTGCTTTCAAGTCAGGGGGAGTTGATGACGATCGACGACACTCGCACGCCTATTCCCGCAGGAGGCGGTGTTCGGTGACCCGTTTGGGCGATCCGAGTCTGCGGATGCGCCCAGATGGTTGTTTCGAGTCAGATTTATATATTATGTTTTTTTATGATGTATTTGGCCCCCGATCGGCCCAGACATTATTAGCCGCCCGATCGGATGCCCTAGTCTTATTTTTCCTATTCCAGCAGCCCTGTCCTTCTCCGCCCTCACCCAGCCACAAACACCTCCCGACCATGCTTCTCCTTCCCCGTTTCCCCTCCCCAAGCCCCGCCGCCCCTTCCTCCGCCCCACCTGGCTCCAGCTTCCTTCGTCGACCCCTGACCCTCCAGATCCGCGGCCCTAACTCGCCGGCCAGCCACCCTCTCTCTCCTATCCTCCGGATCTCATAGGACCTCACCCACTCCCACCCGTTCTCCTACAGATCTCACGTTCCACCCTCCCAAATACCTCAAATCCGAATTTTCCTGATTACTGGCAGCCCTACCGTGGAACCACCATCAAGTCGGAACCACTTCCACCAACTGTTCTCCATCCCGAAGATAGGCCGCCGCGTGCATAAGTAAATCTAGGTATGGATGTTCTATGTCTTTCCATTGATTGCTTTGGTTTAAGCTCTTGCTCTGGGTATTAACTTTCATTAGCATTCGTATCGTCGTGTTGTAATTTGCGGAGCGTATTCGGCGCACTTGAATGGAATTACGCCTCATTTCGCCGGTTGATTATGATTACTCTCTACTCGTCAGTGCTTGTTAAACAATTGTGCTATTGGTATTTAGATGCTTTATGAATCTTAATTATTTGCTTAATGATCTTAATTTGGACTGTCATCTCATGACCACACGTGCACTGTATTTAGATTGCATTTTCATTTGTTGATTAAGGCTTTTGTGTGTCGTCCGCCAACTGTAGTCTCGTGCTGCATCAGTTTGTCTCCTCTTTAATGACATCAAACAATACCAAATTTGACTCAGAAATAGCCAGTAAGACACTTCCTCCCCTTCATGGAGGGAAAAAGCGTCAGCCACTGTTTTTAGCTACCCATCCTGGTACTGTACTCCACTGAGAAGTCGGATCCCATGAGTCACAAATCCAATGTAGCTAAGAGGGAAGTGTTTGGTTTCTGCTCCAAGTGATACTAGCAACCTTGAAATGAAACGTGTTTTTTTTGTATTTTAATGCAAATTGATGGTTAAAAAAATCAGAATGTTGTAAGAACTTAGACCCATATATATATATATTCGGTCTTTCCGTTCTCACAAAATTAATACTATGCAGTAAGAACAACATGAACATATGATATAAATTGCACAAACAATTTTGACATCGGTTGTGCATTTTCAAGTAACTAAGGGGAAGATAGAATAAGCAAACTAACAAATTGAAAACATGCTACATTGAACATCGAGTGAGATATATATTTCTATCAAATTTAACACTGTAAAAAGTGGTACATTGGAATTGGAATGTTTAGCACGGGCATTGTAATAAAATGACTTGCACAGTAAAATAAGAGAATATGTTAGTGAATTAAAGATCATTTGCATAGTAAAATCAGAGAAGAATCGCACAGTAACACTAGTTGAGCAGTATTGTCTAATATATTTCAGAGACTAAACTCCTACTTGTTCCCTCAATCGCCCAAACCGTCGACATCTCCACCAAACACTTCCTGTTCTCGTCGAACACAGTCAAAGATGGAGCAGAGAAATGGTCGATAAAATAGCCTGAAGAGAACAATACCTAAGAGAAAACACAATTTATCTGCTGTAGTCTCCCAAGCATGACACCACAGGGGGTTTGCATATTAAATAGTACAGATGAAGGCCCTAAAAAGACCATTTTAATGTAAAATGAAAGTAAAATAAAAAAGAAAGCTTAGAATAATTTTAGAATGCATTTACTATGATAATTGGAGTGGACACACTTCTCATACATCTGATTATTGTGAGAGAAAGAAGAACATCAGGAAGATTTAAACATTGAGAAGTCAAAGAATTTCATTGATTACGGTTGGCATGACATTTTTGCTCTGGTGAGTTTGGACAAAAATACCACCGTCATAGAATGTATGTTTGACACGACATTGGTTGTGACTGCCACCAAGAAAAAAAACTAGTTATTAACATAACAGTGAATGAAGTTTGTTAGGTGAGATCGGTGTTCACGGAAGGACGGTTCATAACCACCGCGCTCACGACCGCTAGCGCCGTGCCAAACGGAGCCTACATTTGGAAGGCATAAAAACATCTGTGATTAATTGATCACAGATCAACAGTTAGTAATACAAATAAGAGAGAGATCAAATGTCACTTTTGCAAAGCATATCTATTCACAGTTCTGTAAAGGTGTATAGTAAGAGAATAAGGAACCATGTTTTTATATTTCGATACAGTACCAACAAATGTAGTTACAAAGGGAAAAAAAATTTATCCGGAGTAAATGAAATGAAGAGGATTCTTATTGTGTGAAGAATTTGGGCGGGTGCTGAGCCATCAAGAAATAATAGCCCTTGTTTCGAGCACCTACAAGGAATAAGAAACAAGGAAGAAAGAGAAATAAGGGTAAAGCGAGACGGTGGGTGGGAGTCTGGGAGAGAAACGATAAAGAAAATTTGATCAGAGTAGAGTATTACCTTCGACAATGTTCTAGATGCCATTACGTGGTAGGAAGAAGAAATGGTAGAAGGGGCGAGCGTGGTTGACAACGCTCCAAATGATTTTTGCCATTTTACCGATAGAGAGGTGTTGTTGTGTGACCTTGAGGTCACGAGTTCGAGTCCTGCAAGCAGCCTCTTGCAAAAAAGATGGGTAATGTTTACCTATATTTCACCTTTGTGGTCGGACCCTTCCCCGAACCCTTGCTGCACGGAGATGCTTTGTGCACCGGGCTGCCCTTTTTTTACCGATAAAGAGGGTCCGGGGAAGGGTTACAAGTTCTAGTCCTGGAACCAGCATGTTGCAAAAATGCAGTGTAAGATTTGCCTATATTTCACCCTTGTGGTGGGGCCCTTCCCCGATCCTTACTGCGTGGGGATGCTATGCACACTAGGCTGCCTTTTTTATCGATAGAGATGGCGTTGACAAAGATGGAAGATTGGCAATGATAAGGGGGTAGGCAATTAGTCATCAATTCACTCTCGGGATGAGGGATGTGAGGCTTGGAAGTTTTGCCATACTCTGTCGTGGACTAAGAATGTGTTCCTAGTCATCAATATATGGAGGCCGGGATTGAAGTGGGGTATCTAGTGACAAAAAAGAGTTTTATAGAGGGATGTCGGCTGAGCACGAGGCAGAGAGGTGACGAACTCACGAGATTGGAAGATTGAGTCTGAGGGCATCTAAGTATTTGGGTTGGAACAATTTTCAACTTAGAATCATTATGCAGGGATACTAAAGATGATGGATGATTAGGCGACTATTACAACTTTGAATGTGAAACACATTACACATGGTATTTTTTTTATAAATGATGTGCATATAGACACTGATGTGATCCAAGATGGGGGTGTAGTTTTGAACGACAAAATAATTGCGACCTATTTAAAATTAAAGCGGCGCAAGAAGATTTCACGGGCTATTTTGAACGAATAAAACGACCTAGACGTCGCACGTGAACATAAGGATACCGCACGTGCATGATAACATCACAAATACTAAATCCACACACATAGCAAATAAGTGGGTGGCAGCGCGGATATGAGAATGACGGTGATTAGAAGAATAAGAAAACTAGGGTAAGCTCTTTAATTACCTATTCATTTAAATGTTAGCATAACAAATCAAACTATGGGTTGAGAGTTTGAGAAATGAAGAGGTATACCATGGGGGTGAGTGGCACTGTCGGCCGGGAAGGCGGCTGCTACTGATTGGAAGTAGGGAGGATGCCGACGGCTGGCTGGAACTGTCGGATGGCAGTGCTGGAGATGGCGTCAGGCTTTAGAAGTGCTCCGGCGCCCACAGAGGAGGCAGACGAAGCTAGGGTAGGCGGAGACGGACCTGGAAGGGACGTTCGGCGGTGGCTTGAGCGATGAACAGCTGTGGAAGGAATGATCGGCTTCAGGATCGGCAAAAGGGAGCTCGCCGGCCCCTGGGAAGGACTCCAAAGGCGGCGCCGGTGCTGGAAGGGGTGGAGAGAGGGAAGGGGAAGTCGGCGTCGGGCTTTCGTCGCGGGAAACAGCTTCGGGATTGTTGTCTAACAGTGGAGGAGGGGGCAATCAACTTGAAGACGGGGAAGATGTGTTCGCCGATCTCTGAATGGAGCTCCAGAGATGGCGCCAGAATCGGAGGGGGCGGGAGAACGGGGCTTGCGACACTGGCTTCAGGCGACGCTGGAGAAGAAAACCGAACAAGGAAAAGTTCCTGTTCAGTCTTCTTATTTCCAACCGAGTATGAATAGAGGGGAGGGTTTGTTTTTATATGGGGGAATAGAGTTTTAATGCTATTGGCAGCCATCCAAATGAAGATAGGAATTGATTCTTTGTAGGGAAATGAGTCAAAGGAAAGTGGGTTGATTTTAACACATGAAGAACTAACGAGAATAAGTAATTTTTTAAAGCTTGCCCTAGCTAACTTATCACCTAAATTACCAGACCTATGCATTTAAGGTCTCGTTGGCCGGTCACACCAACGAGCCAACAAAAATTGCGCGACAGCATGCGCGGTACAAAAATTACATCAAGAGCGCGAATTACATGCGCGACAGAACATAATATCTCAACTAAACGCGAAGACGTGCGTGACAAGAAGAAAAATACAGGTACAATAAATAAAAATAAAAAGATGCACCACAGGTTGCATCAATTCCCCCAGTGTTGAAAGAACTCGACCCCGTCGAGAATGCAATGCAACCAATCACTATCAAGTCCAAGACGGTGGTCAAAGAGAAGCTGCGTAGATGTCCTGCTGGTGTCGTGGCTACGACCCAATACCTAGAAGTAATCTCTCATCCCCATCAACTCGCAATCCATTAGCCTAATTTCATGCAAAACATTTAAAGAAATAGTAATTATTAGAACTTTAAGATGATGACAGAGGCGGTGTGTGTAGCAAACAAGTGGTGGGTGGGAAAACGTGAAACAAATGGAAGCAAGCCGTGGAACCAGTAATTCATGACACAACATACTCTTGTTTGGTAGACACTCACGATTGTCCGCTAGACCAGGATCGTCCATCACTTTGATTTCACCCGATAAAATCTCACTCGAGTCACAACATTTTAAACAGATCCCAAATCTATCGATTATGATCTTCTATAAAACCCCATGAAAACGGGTGTCCCGACGAGGAGTATAAAATCTACGGCTCATCTCAACTCTTCTCGTACGACCCGACCTAAAAATCTCAAACCTCAGACGATCGAGGTGAGGTGCCTCAATGTGCTCGATTGCAACCAAGGAAAAACGATGTGGACTAAACGCGTGCTCATCGAATGCAAAATCAATAAAAGGTGGTGCTTCCAGAGCACCCAAAATAGATGACTCTCGAAAATCAGATGCCACCCCCTGGAGTGAGCGTCCAGGATGAAACATAGCGCTAAATAGAAGTGGTGTAGTGGAGACTAAGGACGACGAAGTAGATGCTACTGAGGTCCTCCCAGGTGCTCTAGGAATGGGACCATTCTTCCGGGGAAGAAGAATAATCATGCGCCCATGGCGATCAAAAGAATGAAAGTTTCTCACACCATCATGCAGAACATGTCGGTCATACTGCAATGGTTGCCCTAGAAGTATACGGCAGACATCGATGGGGACGACATCACATAACACTGAATCACGATACACGTCCTCGATAGAGAACTCTACCTGACAATAATGAGTAATGGGTATAGTCAATGGACTACTAACCCCAAATAAATGGTATGTTTGCTCTAATGGGCGTGTCAAAAGTCCTAACTTCTCTACCATTCGCTGAGACACGTAGTTTTCCATACTGACGCTATCAATAATAATGGAGCAGAAATGCTCCTGAATGCGGGCGGTAGTGCAGAAAATTTTCTTTCTTCGAGGATCATGCTCAGTGGTCTCGCCAGAGGTAATCAAACTAGAGTGAAGAGAACAAACTAGATGCTCTGCTTGCTCACCCTTGACCTCGATGGCACTATCAGCCTCAGGCAGGGGTTCAGGCTAGGGGTCACTAAGGAAGACCCCATATTCGGGTTCACCCCCGGTGGTGGAATCCATCACTGCAACGAACTGGCATCGCGGGCACTCAGAAGATTTGTGCCCGGGCTCCATACACTTGAAGCTTCGAAACACTCCAGTGTGGGGTCGGGCTCTCATGGGCTCCTTACCCCGGGACGGGCCAGGGTGAAGAGTCGAGGCTCCAGTAATGACAAGAGGTGGGGAATCAGTAGTAGCAGATGTGGGTGTAGTAGTGGTGGTGCTCGAAGTCGGTCTATCAGTAGACCTAGGTCCATCAGTAGACCTCTGACCAGATGTCCTCTTCTGGAGGGCCTCCACTCGACGTGCTGGGCTGGAGATCTCTCCAAGGTCCCTAAAATCATGAAGCTCTAACTGGTCTCGTATAGCGTACCGTCGCCCATTCCGATAATGAGCAACAACCATGTGGTCTTCCTCATTCAGATCTAAGCGTGATTGGAGAACTAAGAACTCATTTGTGTACTCGTCGATAGTTTGCTTGTCTTGTCATAGGTTGTGATACCTAACGATACATGGTCTGCATGAAATCTGCGGGGACGTACCTCCTTTTGAGTTGAGCTTTGAACTCAACCCAGGTGTAATAGGTGGTTGTCCCATAGTGTATCACATCCGCTCGACTTGCCCCCACCATGTGAGTGCGGGGCCCTTCAGCTTCAGGGTAGCATACTCCACCTGTTGGTGGGCAGGTGTGCGTTTCCAGCTGAGGAATCGCTCAAGTCGCTCGCACCAATCAAGACACACCTCAGGCTCTAGTGTGCCCTCAAAATCCTTGAAAATGACCGGCGCTCGGTTATCCCACGATAGAAGTGAGATATCCCAGCAGACACACCAAACTGATGTGATCCAGGGTGGGGGTGTAGTTCTGAACGACAAAATAATTGCGACCTATTTAAAATTAAAGCGACACGAGGGGATTTCGCTGACTATTTTGAACGAATAAAACGTCCTAGACGTCGCACGTGAACATAAGGTTACCGCACGTGCATGCATCACAAATACTAAATCCACAGGCATATAAAATAAGTGGGTGGGAACGCGGATATGAGAATGACGATAATTAGGAGAATAAGAAAACTAGGGCAAGCTCTTTAATTACCTATTCATTTAAATGTTAGCATAACAAATCAAACTATGAGTTGAGAGTCGGATAAATGGAGAGGTATACCATGGGGGTGAGTGGCACTGTCGGCAGGGAAGGCGGTTGCTACTGACTGGAAGCAGGGAGGATGCCGGCGGCTGGCTGGAACTGTCGGATGCAGTGCTGGATATGGCGTTAGGCTTTAGAAGTGCTCCAGCGCCCACAGAGGAGGCATACGAAGCTAGGGTAGGAGGCGACGGACTTGGACGGTACGTTCAGCGGTGGCTTGTGCGATGAACAACTGTGGAAGGAAAGATCGGCTTCAGGATCGACAAAGGGGAGCTCGCCGGCCCCTGGGAAGGACTCCAAAAGCGGCGCCGGTGCTGGAAGGGGTGGAGAGAGGGAAGGGGAAGTCGGCGTCAGGCTTGAGTCGCGGGAAACGGCGTCAGGATTGTTGGCTAACAGTGGAGGACGGGGCAATCAACTTGAAGACGGGGGAGATGTGTTCGCCGGTCTCTGAATGGAGTTCCAGAGGCAGTGCCAGAATCAGAGGGGGCGGGAGAACGGGGCTTGCGACACTGGCTTCAGGCGGCGCTGGAGAAGAAAACCGAACGAGGAAAAGTTCCTGTTCAGTCTTCTTATTTCCAACCGAGTATGAATAGAGGGGAGGGTTTGTTTTTATATGGGGGAATAGGGTTTTAATGCTATTGACAGCCATCCAAATGAAGATAGGAATTAATTCTTTGTAGGGAAATGGGCCAAAGGAAAGTGAGTTGATTTTAACACATGAAGAACTAACGAGAATTTGTAATTTTTTAAAGTTTGCCCAAACTAACTTATCACCTAAATTACCGGACCTATGCATTTAAGGTCTCGTTGGCCGGTCACACCAACTAGCCAATAAAAATTGCGCGACGGCATGCGCGGTACAAAAGTTACATCAAGAGCGCGAATAACGTGCGCGACAGAACATAATATCCCAACTAAGCGCGAAGACATGCACGATAAGAGGAAAAATATAGGCACAATAAATAAAAATAAAAAGATGCACCACAGGTTGCATCAGACTCACACACAAATGTTTGTATATGCATATATCTATTAATAAGGATATTCTCTTCTTGCTACAGTTTTTGTCTGTGTGTCACACAGTATTCGGCGTCCCCAAATTACCCTCATACGCAATCGGAACCTCCTCCTTTTATATTCTGAATGTCCCCCACATTCTTATACGCAACCGGAACCTCCTCTTCACTGGAGCTGTCGACAAGATCGGGTGTCCTCTCCCACATATGATACAAGCTTGGCTTCCCTCTGGTTCTTCCCAACTCCCTTCCCCTTCATCCACGCTACAACATAAGCCACCGCAGTTCTCATTCAATCCCCCTACAAGTGCCCCACGATTTAGAAATCATTCTAAGAGCCTCGCCGCTATCTTGCTATCTTGCGACTCACATGCTTGCCCACTTTGTCGCCCACAAGCAACTGAATACATGAATATATACAACCAGAAACTGAAAATGAAACCCAAAGCAGCGGCTAAACCTAGGGACGGTAATCAGGGAGGGGCAGTGACGAACACAGAAGAGGGGAGAAATCTCACCGACGGCATTCGAACTCCTCCATGGAAGAAATTCGGGGAAGATTCATTGGTGAGGGGACTCGATCAAGGAAGGAGTGCCATGTTGCCTTAGATGTTTTGGTGTTCTGGAACATTGGGAGCTTAGGATTGGTCGGATTAGGCTATAAAAGGGATCAACATCTTCTTCTTTGAGGAGGGCCAGAGCTTCATCTCTTCCTCACGGCAAGATCTATTCTTCCTTATCTCTTCCTCACGGCAAGATACATCCTTCCTTATCTCTTCCTCCTCCTCCTCATTGAAGCTCTATCAAAATATGGGCTACTCTTCATCTCATTCTCAGTTTGGAAGAAAGAAACAGGTAAGGGTTTCTTACATTATAGAAGGGAAAGGAAATCACCTGTGGTGGTAATGCGCAGCTCTCTTACAACGCACTAAGTGATTTGCATTTGTGTTAATTTGTGAGGTTCTGTGCCGAGTTTGCCGCCGAGTTCGTCGTTGAATTCGCTGTCGACTTTGTAGAACCTTGAGATCCTTTTTTTTTGAGATCTCAGCCAAACCTTCTTATCAAAGGTGAATGAGCTCCCTCAATGGAGAATGAGCTCATGGGCCTCCTGCATTTAATATTTTTCCCTAACTAAACCGTTTTTCCTAAATCTTAAGCATCACCTCCATATTGAGCGGCTCTGTAATTATCAACGCCAATGCATATAAATTGCATATAATAAACTGTATGTATTTCCATAAATGCTTAAATTTGGAGTTGTAAAGAGTGACCTCAAACCTTGTATATACTTCTTGAATAATAAATTATAAGTATGAATACACTTATATAGGAAGAGAGGAAGAAGAGAAAATCTCAATCCAAGATGTGAGACAAATACAAAGAGAGAAAAATGGGCCCTTAGATGGGCCCTTACTAGGGCTTTTCTAACACTCCCCCGCAAGCTGGAGCGTACAAGTCGTAGGCACCAAGCTTGGATAAAAATTGGTAGTATAGCGGCCGGGAGAGAGCTTTAGTCAGGGTGTCATCAACTTGATTTGTAGCAGAGACATGCTCCAAATCTATCTTCTTTGACTGTACTTTTTCCCGAATAAAATGACAGTCAACTTCAATATGCTTTGTGCGTTCGTGAAAGACCGGGTTCTTGACAATATGTATTGTTGCTTGACTATCACAAAATAGGATCGCCGGTGATGAGAGACGAACACCCAAGTCTCCCAGAAGGCTCTCAAGCCAAGTTAACTCAGAAACAACAGCAGCCATGGCCTGGTACTCAGCTTCAGCAGAAGAGCGAGCAATCACAGTCTGTTTCTTGCTACGACGGGTTATGAGATGTCCACCGAAGTAGGTACAAAGACCAGATGTAGAACGTCTATCATCAATGGATCCTGCATAGTCAGCGTCCGAGTATGCAACAAGAGATAAAGATGTGGATGGCTTGTACACAAGCCCTTGTCCTGGAGCGTTCTTGTGATACCGAAGAATGCGCTCGACAGCTTGAAGATGAGATGTCCGAGGAGCATGCATAAATCGACTCACGACTCCCACGACAAAAGAGGTGTCTGGTCGAGTAACCGTAAAATAGATCAGTTTCTCAACCAAGCGTCTGTAGTATTCCAGATTCGTAAGCAGCTTATCGGATTCAGAGCTATGGGTCGAGAGCCTGTGATTAGCGTCCATAGGAGTATCCGTAGGTTTGCATCCAAAATAGTCGGCATCATGAAGGAGGTCCATACAATACTTCCTTTGGGATAATACAAGACCATCAGAGCGTCGTGCAATCTCAAGCCCAAGAAAATACCGTAGGTAACCAAGATCTTTGGTCTGAAATGCGGAGTTCAACTGTTGCTTGGTATGTTGTATCCCTGTAGTATCGTCGCCAGTAGTGAGGATATCGTCAACATAGACAGGTAGGATCACAGTTCCAGTTGACCGGTGTCGGGTGAAGAGAGAGAAATCAACCGAGCTCCGAATGAAGCCAATATCGCGGACTACCTTGCTGAATTTTTCAAACCAAGCGCGCGGGGACTGTTTGATACCATAAGTAGATTTCCGAAGATGACAAACCCGAGACTCCCCCGTGGTCTCAAACCCGGGAGGTTGGTGCATATAAATAGTCTCCTGCAGATCGCCATTGAGAAAGACGTTCTTAACATCCAGCTGATAAGGAGGCCAATGACGATGAACAACAAAGGAGAGAAGAACGCGGACCGTGTTCAATTTGGCCCCCTGAGAAAAGGTTTCCTCATAATCAAGGCCATGTTGCTGAGTAAAACCCCGGGCCATGAGGCGGGCCTTTAGACGTTCAACGGTGCCATCCGCTGCATGTTTAACAACAAAGACCCACTTGCCGCGACCTACATGCAGACTGAAACGAGAAAGAGAGAAGAGGAGGAACCCACAGCGACTTGAGAGAGGTCGCGACAAGCGGGAAGTAGAGGCCACACAGAGAGCAAGGGGTAGAGGCCGCGCGGAGAGCAAGATAGAGAGGCCGCGCAGATAGCAAGGGAGTCCGGACGGGCAGGGAAAAAAGCAAGAGAAGGTGGACCCCACATGTGAGAAAAGTTTATAAAAGAGAGAGGGTGGAGGAGGAGGCAAGGAGGCCACAACAGAAGTAGAGATAAGGGGACAACGGCTAGAGAAAGACAGGCCGCTCGATACTGCGGCTAAGCAAGAGAGGGGACAGGCCGCGCGGTCAGCCCGGTGACCCGGCGGTTTGCACACAGACGGGCCGGCTAACCGAGCTCGGGCGGTTAGGAAAAATGAGACTGCGAGTAGCCGCGAACAGAAAAACCGAAAATCCGAACAGCCAAGGAGGAGACCGGTTCCTTTGATATCATGTAAAGAGTGGCCTCAAACCTTGTATATACTTTTTTGAATAATAAATTACAAGTATGAATACACTTATATAGGAAGAGAGGAAGAAGAGAAAATCCCAATCCAAGATATGAGACAAATACAAAGAGAGAAAAATGGACCCTTAGATGGGCCCTTACTAGGGCTTTTCTAACAGGAGTGAAGGTAAATTACATGATTCAGGATCTATTCTACGACGGCGTCATCGATGGCCGTGGATTATAGATCATGCAAGTGATGGCATCACTCAACATTAAGGATGTTTATGCATATATGGGATAACTGGGGCCGCTGCCCTTTATTTAGTAGTAGTCTCATACAAAACATTGAGTTTCCATTTAGCACACACCTATCCTATATAGGTAACTCAGGATTAGTGAGATGACAACCCTACAATGCAGCTGTGCATAACTGCATATATTAGATCGATGGGCTTGAGAGATTTCTCTACTTACTGCAACATCAATTTCTTATTCTAATACTCTTGATTTGCATAATTTCTTTCTTCACCTATTTCATGTTTTTACTGATGTAACATCCACTTATTCAACATAGTTCCTCTTAGTCTTTCATTTTCTTCTTGAAGGAATTGATTATTTTATGGTTCCTTGGCTTAAAAGGTAATGGGTCGAATTCTTATTTTTATCTTTGTATTGGGATGGGAGGATGACATCTTGCAGAGAACCTATGTGATTCTTAATTATGATTAAGTCTTTATTATTCTATTTCATACATGAGTGTACAACCCTTATTCGTCAAAGAGGGACCCAGTGTCGCCACGTAGGCATGAGTCAAAGTCAACATCGAGGAGTAGGTCAACCGTCAGCAACTGTCTAACGAGGTATTTTTCTGTTATGGGCGAGTATCATACTCGCCCAGTCGAGCAGTCGACAGAGAGGTTTGCGAGCATTAGAGGTACTTGCCTATTGGCGAACTTCAACATCTCACGAAGGCGCAAGCAAGCTCCTTCCATACTTGCCAGCTATATTGTCGCTCAATAGTCTGTCAAGCCCAAGAAGGTAAGCTCGCAGGGCTGGGTCTTGTCGCTTGAAGACCCCCCACCCAAGGTTTTGTCTATAAATAGGACCGCAAGGATACCAGGAATGACACCTTGAAATCTTGCTATCTTGCCCGCTCTTTTTTTTTCTCGAGACTTGCTACTCATTAGGTGGTGCCTTCCTCGTACCTTGCTCAACCATTTTGGTTATGAAGGGGAGGTTTTCTCTAAACTTTCGGGTACATGATGCGACCTCCCTGCTGCAGCGCCTGAGGTTCTTTAGTTTCTCTCTCTCTCTCTCTTGTTTTTATCTTCAAAGCCCGCGAGCCGAACCGCGGGACCAGTAGCCTCGGCCTGCACTTAGATCCGAATTTTGGAGAGGGGATTTTCTCGGCTTCAACACTTTGATGCGGTGAACGCGGATTACAGTCGGAGGAGGAAAGTCCAGCAAGGAGGCAACATGACGAATGGAGGTGAGTAGGAAGGAGTGACAGGAAACTCGCAGTGTCCGAGCGTGCATGTTACCTGGGAGGAGTTTAGCTCGCAGTTTGGTGGGCTCGCACAACGTCTCGAGGATACTGTGCGCTCGCTGCTTTCCCCTCGCGCGGATGTCACGACGACGTCGCCTCGTTGCGAGACCCCGTTGGAGGACATCACGTCGTAAGGAGGCCGGGGAGGGAGCATGTGGTGGAGCAGGAGCGACCAACGCAGTCAGTGTACTACCAGCCGAGTAATCAAGGGATTGGGATCAGGAAGGACGAGTATCAGGGGAGGAGCAGAGATACTTGCGCATGCGAGTTTCAGCTCGCAAATCGCCGTCAGGGAGGGAGGAGCCCGTTCAGTGCGGAGGTGCTGTCGGCTCCGGTCCCCAAAGTCTTCAGGGACCCGATTCTAAGCTACTACTCGGGACGAGATGCCCCTGTCAAACATTTGCGGTGGTTCGATGACGTGGTGTCGATCCGTAGCATGACAGATGCTTTCAAGTGCACGTTTTTTGTGATCACTTTCGAGGGGAAGGACAGAAACTGGTTTCACCAGTTGTTGACGAATTCAATCAACTGTTTCGAGGACCTGCGCTGAGGCCTCATGACAAGGTTCGTCACGTCAAAGAAGAGGAAGGAGGAGGCAGTTGCCTTCTTCCACCTGACGCTGGGAGAGCATGAGACTTTGGGCAATTACATCAATCGCTTTCAGGAGGAGCTCTTGGTATCCAAGATATTGATAGTGCTACCCTGCATCTAGCATTGACTTTCGGTCTGAAGCAAGGGCTCTTCAATCTGAAGATCAACACGGATCCCCAGGAGTCGTACGAGGAGCTGATCGAGAGAGCCAACAAGTTTGTGCAGGGGGAGTCGACCAATCCCAGCTTCCTTGCCAGCTTAGGCCGGCCAACCCGAGAGGAGGAAGAGGAGAAGATGCTATCTAGAGAGGAGCCCAAGGAGGGGCAGAGGAAGGGAGAAGTGAAGAAGCGGGAGGAGAGAAGCGAAGAACCAAGGAGGAGGGAGGAGCAACAGAGGCTGGATCAGAGGAGTGCCGTCGTGGCTCCGGATAACCGAGTAGAGGACCAGAGGTTCCGTTACCCCGTAAACCGGCCCCCGTGGAGGCCAGCCGGGAGGAGGTATTCCCTTGAAAGGAGGAACAATCAGTACCGGCCAGGAGGGCGTCATGGAGAAGGAGATCTGAGAGAAGCGATGGCGGTTGCCAGACAGGGCAGCCGTTTCCAGAGGAGGAACCAGAGGATGAGGAACATTCCTGCAGAGGTCCCCCTTTATTGTGAGCTCCATCAAGTCGAGGGGAACGAAACCATGACTCGCCCAGACTTCTTGGAAGCTCGGAGAAGAGGAAGTCCATAGGCAAAGGGGTCAAGAGGTCCCAAATAGGCTCCAGGCCCCAGCGCGGAGGAGGAATGAAGATCTAGTTGACTAGGGTGCTCGAGGTGGAGTCGGTCAAAGAGGAAGAAGGGTCGAAGTGATTCATTGGGGAACCGGGGTGGAGGCCTCCCGCAAGGGGACTCACACCATTTACCGGAGGGGCATCTCCTCGACCTCTCAAGCTCCTCAACAACTTGAAGAGATCATCTTCTCGGTGGAGGACTTGCTAGGGAATGAGAACCCCTTCCTTGATTCCCTCGTCATCCAGGCCGCCGTCGAGAACTTCACCGTCGAACTCCGTGATTGTCATCTTCAAGAAGACATTCGACGGGTAGGAAGTAGTGGCGGGGAGGGTGATCGCCTCAGATGGTCCTCTCTTTGGCTTCTCTAGAGAGAGGAAGAAGGTGGAAGGAATGGAGCTACTGGCGACCTTGCGGGGGGGGGGGGGGGGGGGGAACGACGATCAGGTGCAGATTTATCATCGTGGATGCGCCGAGCTCCTACAGTGCCATCTTAGGAAGGCCGCTGATCAACTTCTTCAAGGCGGTCCCGTCCTCCTATCATCAATGTTTAAAGTACTGACAGGGGGACGTCCAGGTGAGGATCAAGAGCGATCCAAGAGACACTCGGGAGTGCTATCTAAGCGTGGTGAGCACCATCAGCTGGATGGAGGAAGCATAGGAGTTGAAAAAGGTCCTGGAGGGAAGGGCCAAGCTGGAAGCGACAAAAGCTGTAGAGGAGGTGGAGGTGGTGATCGGGGGCAGGAGGCCCGAAATGTTGAAGATAGGAGGGGCTCTAAAGGCCAAAGACAAGGTGGAGTTGGTGGTGTGCTTGCAGGAGAACGTCGACATCTTCGCATGGAGCGTCACCGACATGCCCGACGTTAATGTTGGGGTGGCTTGCCATCGCCTCCACCTCGACCCGAAGGTCAAGTCCGTTCAGCAGAAGAAGAGGGTGATGGCCGTCAGACTGGCAGAGCCCATTAGAGAGGAGGTAGATAAACTACTTGGAGTATGTATTGTTTCGGAGATCCAGTACCCATGCTGGGTCTCCAATGTGGTGATTGTGAAAAAGGCCTCGGGAGGCTGGAGGATGTGTGTTGACTTTTCTTTATTAAATAAAGCATGCCCGAAGGATTGTTACCCTTTGTCTCCGATCGACGCACTAGTTGATTCAGCCGCCAGTTTTGCTGTGATGAGTTTTCTTGATGTTTTTCAGGGTACCACCAGATCCGAATGGATACCTGACATTTCCTTCATCACATGCAATGACTGCTATAGTTACAAGATAATGTCATTTGGACTGAAGAATGCAGGAGCCACCTACTAGCGGATGATGAATCCGGTCTTCAAGGAGCAAAAGGGAGCAATCTAGAGGTCTACGTCGATGATCTCTTGGTTAAGAGCAAGTGCATTCGGGGACACATCCAAGACCTGGTGGAGACCTTCGCGACACTGCGAAGATATAAGATTAGGCTCAATCTAACAAAGTGCGTATTTGGGGCCAACCGGGGAAAGTTATTGGGACATCTTCTCACTCCTGAGGGGGTGGAGCCGAACCCCGACAAAGCCAAGGCGATCGTAGAAATGACGTCCCCAGAGAGCATCAAAGATGTCCAGAGGCTGACCGGAAGGTTGACATGCCTTGGTCACTTTTTGGTCAAAGTCGAAGAGAAGTACTCTTCCTTCTTCAAGACTCTCCGAGGGAGTCAGCAATTCGAATGGACGGAGGAATGTGAGAAGGCCTTCGACTTGCTCAAATTGCAACTGACATAAACATAAGCACCTTTTGATGTAGGGTAGGCTATGATGTGCACAAAACCTAGGCTCTTAGGGGAGAAATGCAAATGTCAAACGCTAGTCCTAAAACACATGCAATGTGACCGTCGGAAGTGACGACAAATAAATTGAGCAATGATAATTTTTTAAAACCACAAATAATCAAGAGTGAAAACAATTATTCAGTTTAGCAGTTTTATATGACATTCCTCCGCTCGGAGGGCTAAGGACAAGCTCGCGGCGAATAATTCCTCCATCAAATTAGTAGTGTATCGAAACAAATCTCCAAAAAGTAGCGGGCTGAATCGAAACAATGAAGATTATGGAACCGAATGTGTAGATCGACGATCGAGGATGGACCCGGCGGCGTGGAGATGGTGGCGGTGGCTGTCCTCAGCGGAGAGTGGGGAGATCGGGCCGGAAATGGAAATATCCGGCCACTAGGAGGGCGATTCGGGCGGGGGAGGCTAAATCCGATATTTTGGGATCGGACCCCAGGGGAAGGATAATGAACAAAAGGTGGAAATAACGGATCGGGGCTGAAATTCCTAGATCTGAATTGATTCAAGGAATTAGGGCTAAAGGAGAGTGGATCCACGGGCGAGAAGGGGGATGGAGGCCAAGCCGGCGGCTTGGGATGAGGGTCGGCTGCAGGGAGGGGAAGAGGAGGGGTCGGCGTGAATAGTACCGTGAACAGTACCATGAACAGTAACCTGTTTTTCCTGGACAACAGGAGTGGGTTGGAATTTGGGGGTTGTAGGGGCTGCGGATGAGGGTTTCAGAGGGGGAGGATGACGACTATGAATGGGTATTACCTTGGGGAGGAGTTTGAGCACCTAGGAGTCATCACCTAAGGTTCCACAACGTCGGCATCGGTGTGTGATCGCTGGAATCCGGGAAGAAGAGTCTCCAAAAATCTGCAATGCCTTTTTCAGCCCATACATGATCTATTTATAATAAAGAGGAGGTTAGGGCATCCCACCATTGACGGCTATGATTGGTCGGAGGTGGGGTCATCCAAATACATCAAAAACATGCAAATATAATAAAGTAATATATGAAATTGATTTGCAGCGTGAATCCGGACTCATCCGCAGTGTCCGATCGTCGATCCAGGCATGTCATATATGGAAAGTCGCCAATTGACCCCAAACGGGCTCAAAACTCGCCCTCCACTGCAAGTACTCCTCTATGATCCGCATCACCTTTGCTCCAAGGTCCGAAGGAAAGGGAAAACCTGCTACTCTATCTGGGAGTGGGAGCAGATGCGGTAAGCTCAGTGCTAGTCAGGGAAGAGGCGAAGAAGCAACGTAGGCTTCGTTTGGGGGGACTTATTTTCACCGGTCAAGCGTTTACAGCCGCATGAACCAGACCCTGTTCATGCGGCTGTAAACGCTTGACCGGTGAAAATAAGTCCCACCAAACGGAGCCTTACCGTCTACTATGCGAGCAGGGTGCTCTGAAAGGCGGAGTCGAGATACCCATCCCAGAGAAGCTGGCTTTTGCCTTGATAATCTCTGCGCGGAAGCTACAACCCTATTTCCAGCGCATTCCATTCGTGTGGTAACTAATCATCCTCTTCGAGGAATCTTGAGCGGGGTGGAACATTCGTGGTGGTTGACAAAGTGGTCGGTAGAACTCAGTGAGTTCGACATCTCTTTCTACCCCAGGGCCGCGATCAAGGCTCAAGCGGTGACAGATTTCTTAACGGACTTCTCAACAGAGGCAAGTGAAGGCATATGGCTCCTTGGATCCATCCCTTGGAAAATGTTCGTGGACGGAGTTTCGGGCAAGAACTGTAACGACCCCATTACGGCTACCGCTACAATTTAACTTAAACATTTCATAATGAGTAAGGTAAGAACATTCATAGTACATCAGTATATGAAAGAGTACGAGATAAAATATCATGACAGAATAAAATCATTTCATTTCATTTAATGCTTTGTATACAAAGCACATCAGCCCAAAAGATAGCCCTAAACATTCATTAAAATGGAGCTTACCAACACTATACATATAAACAGGATTGACTCAAAACATACGACATCATGTACATATACATGTATCGTAAATAGAACTATAAACTCTACATGAAATAAAACTGGAACTCCCAATGATGACACTTTGGGTCCGAGTACTTCGACCTGTGATCATCCAGGATGCCGAACACTGCTGAGGCAACTTAAACCCCAAAATGATACCTCTTCTCCTGGCGGGAAGAACATAGCCGACGCTGACTACTGGTGGCTGAAACCGCCTCTTCTTTGACCTGTTTAGTTTTATTTTCTATTAGTTAAAAAACTATGTGAATTCTTACTTTTTCTTCTATGATCAATTCTTATTGTATTGCATAGTTCTTTGTTGTATCCTTTTGTTTGTATGTAGTTCTATAATGACTTGTCTTTCTTATTTTTATTCTTTCTTTTAACTTATATTATACTTAATTCACTTTTAAGCATGAGCTATGTAAAGTGTAAATTATGTGTCCTTGTCTCACATTTATGATGTAATATTCTTCTCGTGCCCTTGTCTCACACGTTCATATTACTATTTGTGTCCTTAACCTGCACGATGAAGGAAGGTTATTCTCCCCATCTTCCAATTTAGGTTAACTTTTTTTATAGCCCATTATTTTGAAGTGTTCTTTCTTCTTATATTCCTACAATTTTTTTGGAGGATTAAACATGTATTTGTCCTTTTTCCTTACCTTGAACACTTAATTTGATTTACTTCATTATTTCGATTTGAATCAACAAATTACAATTTTATTTATTGGTTGTTCTACTCTAATACATAAACACAATATGAGTCATATGGAAGCAAATAACTCGCAAATAATACGAAATAAGAACTCACTCCCACTTTCTCTTTTTCTTTATTCTTGCGTTGCTCATTTCCTCCTACTTTCTCTTTGCCCTTCTCCTTGCGTTGCTCATTTCCTCTTTCTCTACCTTGAGAACTCATGACTTAGGTAAAATACCTTTATTAGTTGACCAATTGGTGATAACATATAGGGTACTACATTATAATCTTGGTGTATTATGGCTGCCCTTATATCTACATATACCAAACATGTTCCAATTAATTATGAGTAATAGCAACTATAAATGGAGTTTTGACTTCAACCCTTCATTCTTGGTGGCTTCCCTAACATAAAACATACATGAACAAGGGGGTTCTACCCTAATTTCAACATGCATAGATAATTTTCCCTTAATAATACTTTGGATACATTAGGTAACTGAAATTAGGGTGAAATAGTCCTATATTCATCTAGGATTTTCGGATTATCCACAAGAGGTTCAAGAAAAACATAAAATATGCACAAACTTGCCTCTGAAACTCAAGAGGAGGGCTAAGTGAACAAAAGAATATTAAGTGTAACCGAGAAATTTCAACCCTATCAAACGAAGTCTCCAATCCGAACAAAACTCAAGAGGAGTTGAGAGTAAGGGATTACCTTATTCTAGAAAAAAAATTAGAGGGAAACAAAGAAGATTTGAGGCTTCTATAGTGATCGGCGTCAAGCGGCTCTCTGCGGCATCCGTCGGTCTCGTTTCCGTCTCTGGGAGAAGAAATGAAATATCAACTGTGGTTTCTCCTCTTTATCGAGAGCACCGCTTGCTCTGAGTATGACACACGTCAAATTGACATCTTAAAGCCGGTCTAAAATCTAAATGAACACCAGCCGGTCACCCTCACTACTCCAGACGGTCTATACTCAACAACACTTTTAACTTAGACTTAATACAAACTCAGATTTAATGTTTTACTCATATGCCCACATTATTGGTACGTCTACATATTAATTGCGTGACCTAAATTTTTTATCATTATTTACTACTATCATAAATACATACATACACTAGTCGTACCTGTCACAATTTACGGCGTCACAAGAACTCCTTGCATGTGGACATCGTGCTGGTGAGTCCTCAAGGAACTAGGATCGAGCCGACGGTTGAGATCATTTTTCCAGTCACGAATAACCAGGCAGAGTATGAAGTCATAGTGGCCGGCTTGCGCCTGACTAAGGAGTTAGGAATTCAGGATGCCAAGGCCTTCACCGATTCAACGGTGATCTCTTCACAAATCAGTGGGAGTTTGAAGTACGTGACCCCATCCTGTAAAGATACTTGGTAAAGGTGAATAGCTTGTTGGGAGGCTTCCAATCATTCTTCGTCGAGCATGTGCCCCGAGAGTAGAACTCGGCAGCGGATCGTTTGGCCAAATACGGCCCGAGGGCCGGCGGGACAATCACGAAGTTGTTCTGACTATCTATCAAAGAAGGGGAGATGATGGAGATCGAACAACAAACTTCCTGGATGGACCAGTTTTTCATTTTCTTAACAACATACCATCTCCCGACAAACGAGGGGGATAAATGAAAGTTTTGTTATAAAACGGCCTACTACCTTCTGCTTGAAGGGGATCTGTACCGCAAGACCATCTCAGGCTCCTTGGCCAGGTGTGTGTGTCAGAAATCGAGGTTCCACGAGTACTGGAAGAAATCCATTTGGGAGAGTCTGACAGTCACTCGGGGACCCGCACTCTGGAGCGAAGGATTCTGCGACACAACTACTTCAGGACGACGACCAGGAAAGATGCTGAAATCTTCTCCAAGAAGTGTCCAAAGTGTCAGATTTTCACTCCTATCCAATTGCAGCCAGCCCAGCGGCTCCGTTCGATCACGGCTCCTTGGCCGTTCGCCATCTGAGGAATGGATTTGATTGGTTCTTTCCCTCAAGCCAGCAGAAATCTGAAGTTCGTTCTTGTAATGACCGACTAATTCTCGAAATGGATTGAGGCCAAAGTTCTAGCCAAGACCATTTCTCAGATCGTGAAGAACTTCATCTGGGGGGAAATAACTTGCAGGTTCGGGATTCCCCTCGCCATCGTCATAGATAACGAGCCTTAGTTCCCTAGCTTGGAGTTCACCGACTTCTACCAACAGTTGGGAACGAATCTCCAATTCGCTTCAGTACATTATCCCCGGAGCAATGGGCAAGTGGAAGTCGCATACAAGCTTATCATCAATCTTTTGAATAAAAAGGCCCCGAACCTGATGGGGAACTGGGCCGAGCAGCTCCCTTCGGCTTTGTGGGCGTTGAGGACCACTCCTAACTCGGCCACGGGGAGACGCCCTTCAAGCTATCTCACGGGTCTGAGACCCTCATCCAAATGTAGTTCAAGGTCAGAAGTCCCAGGGTGGTCGCGTCAGGAGGGGATGAAGAATGATACCTCAAGAATGAGGAAGCCCAAAAGCTCTCCCTCGACTACATTAAAGAACTTCGGGACCTTGCATCAGCCAAGCAGAAGGAGGTAAAGTGAAGAATGACGAGACACTTCAACAAGCACGTTCGCATAAAGCAATTCCAAGCGGGAGAGCTTGTCCTGAAAAAGGTGGATGTCGTAGGAAGAGCAGCTGCTTTCGGGAAGCTCAACCCGAACTGGGAGGAACCCTTCATCGTTCAAGAGGCACTCGAGACAGGAGGTTATCACTTCCAGAATCATGAAGGAGAACTGTTGGGTAACACCTGGAGCGGCGACGATCTGAAAAGATTTCACCCCTGAAAAGGGATGAGTTTGTATGTTTGTTTGTAACTGCATTTCCATGAATACATATATAGATGAACCTGAAAGATGGGGATTCTTTACCTTCTTATTGATAAAGTTGTTCCTAGTATAGATAAACCTGTGTCATCATCCTTGACACCCTTGTTGTCAGGTGGGGGAATGAGCCATCAACTCTAATCCCGTAAACTCCCAGGGCGGGTGATAAGACAATGTGTCAAGTACTGTAATGTGTCTTCCTAAGTCCAAGCCCCTGCACTGACGGCTGAGATCAGCTCCCCCCTTGCATGCTAGCGGTGAGGGAATGATCCTCTGCCTCTAAGGGCGTTGTTGAGGCTGCAAGGAGCTATGAGCTCACGCAGGATCAAAAACGATTCTAAAATTGAGAAGGGCTCATTGTCGCTCAGATAGCTATCCCTCCCCAGTGGGGGTAAGACAAGTCAGGACAGATGCCTCAAACGTGTGTGTCCCGTTGGACCTCCCGAGAGCCGTTTCCCTCCATCAAAATCTCAACCTTCGTAGACAGGTAATAAGACCAAAACTCGTAAAGGTGCGGGTGCAGTCCTCACAATCGAACCGGGGAGTGAACCGTCGACTTGAATCCCATCACCCTCAGAACGAATGACAGGACAGTGTGTCGGGTAATATAATGAGTCTTCCTAAGTCCAAGCCCCTGCACTGACAGCCGAGATCAGCTCCCCCCTTGCATGCTGACCGTTGACCCCTCGATCACGCTTCTCATCTGACTGTGGGTGTTGTTAAAAAAGACTCCGGGGCCAACCCCCCTCCCCTTCGGCAAGAAGAAGATTGTTCTTTCTTAAGAGTAAATTTTTCATCATAAAAGAAGATTTAACTCTTTGTCAATCTCTCAAGTAACAGGGCGAGTGACCCCTGCACTAACAAAAGTACTCAAGTTGTGGAGTTACCGTAGGCTGAGTTCCTGCACGAGCTCCTCTCCCGCATATCGACTACTTGCCCCCTCGAGTGAGTCGAAGTTCTCGGGATATAGAGTTGACGTAGTCCGAGTCCTTGCACGAGCTCCTCTCTTGCATATCGACTACTTTTCCCCTCGAGTGAGTATAAGTCCTCGAGTTGTGGAGTTGTCGTAGTACGAGTCCCTGCACGAGCTCCTCTCCTGCATATCGACTACTCACCCCCTCAAGTAAGTCGACAAGTTCTCGAGTTGTGGAGTTGTCGTAGTCTGAGTCCCTGCACAAGCTCCTCTCTTGCATATCGACTACTCGCCCCGTCAAGTGAGTCGAAGTACTCGAGTTGAGTTGCCGTAGTCTGAGTCCCTGCACGAGCTACTCTCTTACATATCGGCTACTCGCCCCCTCGAGTGAGTCGAAATCCTCGGGATATGGAGTTGGAGTAGTCCGAGTCCCTACACAAGTTACTCTCTTGCATATCGGCCACTCACCCCCTCGAGTGAGTTGAAGTTCTCGAGTGTATTGCTGTCGTAGTCCGAGTCCCTGCACGAGCTCCCCACCTGCATATCAGCTACTGGTCCCCTCAAGAGTACAATCATGAAGGGGCGAGCACATGCAATACTCGCTCGAGCGAGATGTGCGAGCTCATCATGGCGAGCTTGCGCCAATGCTCGCCAAAAGCACAACAACGAACATCCAAAATATTGCGTAGTACGGAAGCCCGACGAGCACACACTCTCTCAAGCCTAAGAGCCTATCGAGGGCTCATCAATGTCCGAGCCTAAGATCCTAGTGAGTATCATGTCGAGTGATTATCCAAACAACAGCCATCGAACAAACAGATGAACAAAAAATGATCTTCCATTTCTATGAAATATGTCATTATAACTTCAGGCAGAAATGGCGAGATTCTCCGCTGATTGCAAAAAGATTGTACAGATGTTGGACGACCGCGGCCCCCCGATGGCTAGCTCCCATCCCCGTTCTCCGCCTCATCCTTGGCGTCTGAATCATCATTTTCCTACGAACCCGAGGATTGAGCTGGCATGGGAGAGTCAGCCTCCTCAACAAGAAGTCCCGGGATGATCTCGTCCAACGTCAGATTTTTGGAGCCCAACATCAGCCATTTCTCGAACCGTAGAGAGCAGTGCGTCGCCTACGACCCTCGCGATGTCGCGCTTCATCCGGAGGAGGTCCTCCGGGATAATTTAGATCTTTTTCCTGATACCGAAGGTGCTCGCCTCTAGTTGGATTCTCGCCGCCTCGCGCGTCTCCAGCTCGATGACTCGAACTTGGGACGCCTCCAGCGACGCTTGGCTGTCCTTAAGCTGTTGCTCCATCTCCGAGATTCGTTGGTCAGCGACTAGCTCGACCTCCTGCAACGTAGAGAAACACATGTTTCTTTACGAAGCCGACACCCGAGCGTAGAGGCAAAGGGAAAGAGTTCTTCATCTAACCAAGATCACCTCGTAAGCCTTGCACTCGACGACTTTCGCCTCGACCTCCTACAATGATCCCTGGAGCTCGACGTTCTTCGCCTGTAGCTCGTTCTGCGCGCGCAGGAGCTTGTCGATCCGGTCGCTTTGCACATCGAATTGGTCGACCGACACCTTGAGGTTCCTCGCCATCTGATGAGTAAGCTCGAGGGAGCACAACATGGACCTCGAAGCCTGGTTGGCGATGAAGGATTTGCTTGACTCAGACAACACCGTGGCATCGTTGCGATCGTATAATGCAAATGCGACGTCATAGGCCTCGCCCTCGTCCTCCCAGTCCTTCGACCAGGGATGGAGGTTGGTGATAAGACGAATCTCGTGAGTCCCTTCCTCCCAGGTCACCAAGGGGCGACCAAAGCGGTCCACCTCTTCGGTGCCGAAGCCGAAGTTAGGATGCAAGATTGGCTAGCCGGCTTCGCCTTCGTCGGCGACCTCCTTAGTCTTGGAGTCGAACTCCTTCCGAGGCCTCTTCCTCGACAACTCGCCGCGCTTAGGTTTCCTGGAAGTGTGGACAATGACGGGCCGCGCTGGTCGTTCCGCAACCACCGTTTCCTCTTGGATCGGCGACATCGAGCCAGCGAGCTTCAACGATGACCCCGCCGTGTTGGCTGGGGAATCCACGCCCGGGGGTGGAGGAGGGACTTCCTTAGCGACCGGGAGAGGCTCCCGTGGGACTGTGTAGGATGCTGCAAGTGCAAAAATTGCGTCAAGGGCGAGTTATTTTGGCTAGCTTGGAAGTGCTTTAGGTTATCACCCGGTTTACCTTTCCCCAGGTAGATATAAGGCAGGTTGGAGGCATCGCGCCGCCAGTAGGTGACATCGAACTTTCTATCACTGTAGGCTGTCCATAGATCCTTGGCCGGCCCCTCCAGGGTAGGAGTGAGGAAGACGCTGTCCGACGGCTGTTGGGGGGCGAGGAGAATGTCACCAATTGGTCCGCCGAGTATCACGAACCGCTCGGTCCAGCGGAGCACCTTGTTGACCGTGACCCACGACGGTACAAGTATTGCTGGAGAACAAGACCACCCCCTCCTTGGTCGCTTCGATGGAGAAGATACGTTTGAACACCGACAAGTCGAAGAAGATTTCTGCCGATCTAAGAAAGGCGAGATACCCAACAATGATCGCCACACAGTTGGGATTGATCTGGGCTGACATCAGATCGAAGTGTCGGAGGATCTCGCAGAACTCCGACCACGGAGGGAAGCGGGAGCCGACCTCAAAATGGCAAATCGGCAGCACGACCTGATCCGAGAAGGTGTTGATACTCTCAAAAGAGCGGAGTATCCTCACGCGAAAGCCCTCGTCAATTTGCGGAAGAAATGCTGCTTGAAATCTTCGAGATCCACGCTATCTGTGATTTGTTTTTTGAAGACCGTGTTGACGAACGCCACGACATAGTTGACCTTGCTAGCATGAGCATCATCGACGAAAACCATTCTAGCAGGCGAGCAACGAGTAAAGAGAATGGAGTAAGCGGTCAAGGGGGTTCCACAAAAATGGTGCAGTTCTAACCCCCCTCCCCTCCTATTTATGGCCAAAAGTCACGGGGGGGGGGGGGGGGGGGGGGCTTCGTCACAACAGTTGGCGCGCCGCGAGACGGCCGCCGTTTGAAGAGTTTGGCCTTGTGCTATTATCATGACTTGCATGCTCGCCGTCGTCACAAAAGAGGTTAGCGCAATCAAAGGCCGTGGCGATAATCATAACCATACCCGCATACACTACAAGGCAAAAACACATCGTCAAAGAACACATTTTTAACGAGCTACGAAACTAGAAAAGCGAAGAATCGCCGTGCATGCTCGCCGAAGTGGGTTAAGAAATAATGATGGTAAATGTCAAGTGTTCATTATTACAGACAATCAAATTTAATTTTTCTAAAGGCTATGACATCTGGAGGTTCTCGGGCCGATCTTCAGGCCGGGCATGTCGCCCCGACCATCCTTGCTCGCGCGCGCGCCGGATGAACTCGTTTGCCCTAGCCAAACACTCCTCGCTCTGACGAATATTGTCGTCAATCCTCGCCAATCTCCCTACCGATCCGATGCTCGCCTGAATCCCACGGAGTTCATTGTGCAACAGCTCTTGCTGGTACTCCATGCCGAGGCGCTGCTCCATATGATTGATTGCGTAGAAGCGCGGCTTCGCAAAGAGAAGGCGCTCCTGGAACTCCTTCAACTTGACGGCGCACATTTCCAGCGAACCGAGGCGCAGACGCGGCTCGCATATCGCCAGTTGGTCGAATTTAATATCCAGGTCGAGGTAGCCCGATGCGACCTTTTTCCTGGTACTCGCGGAGCGGAAGCTCGATGACATCGATTAGCACGGCCCCAGGCGTCGCAGAGTGACCTACAAAATAACTCGCCTACATTAGCATGAGCTTTAAGAAGACAGGTAAGACTTCGGGCCAGAGGGAGATCATTACCGACGCGCGAGATTTACTGTCTAGCCTCGCTCTGATGAGGAGAACGCTCCCGACCAGTAGACTCGTGTCGGAGAGAGGGACGCTCCTGGCGAGGAGGGGTCCGTCGGGGGAGCGCGGTCGGTGAGGAGAGGGACTCTGATGGTTCAGATCTCGTCGCCCGGCGAAGAGGCCCCCGCGTTGTCCCTTATGCGACTGCGAGGTGTGTTGCTGCGAGGTATCGGGGCACAGAGAGAAGTCAGCATGAGGGTCAGTAGTCGTCTTCCCACGAAGGTTCGGGGCTCGGTGATCACCTGGAGCTTGGTAGCCAGATAGTTGCAGCCTCCCATTCCCGCTGCTGCGCAAGGAGGGGGAGGCAGGGCGTTTGGAGTAGCTACCAGGGGAGGGAAGGAGCCAACTGAAAGATGGCGGGGGGGGGGGGACTATCCGTCGGAACGCTCGCCGACGTGTTTCTTACCGGAGGGGTGGTCGAGCGGCGGGTCAGCTTCTCGGTGCCCAGATGAAGTCGCATTGTGCGGCGAGCTGCGGGGCTCGGGGCAGCAGACTGCGAGATCGGCGGGATATTATGGCTCGGAGGGGCCATGCTCAGGCTGCCAGGGTTCCCCGATGGTGCCTTTCTTGCGGTAGAGCTAATCGTCAGGAGAGGCGACCATGATTAAAGTCACGGAGATAATCTTCGTTCGCATTTGTCATACCTTGTAAGGTGGCCAACACCTCGGTAGGGCAGTCGCTGCAAAGACGAGGTGTCCGACACCTTGGTGGAACGGTCAACATCGGTTTGCCCAAGTGGGGTGGCCGACACTTCGGCAGAGCGTCCTGCCTCAGATTGCTCGCGTGGATTGGCAGCAGGGTCGCTTAGCATCGGGCTAGGGCGTGTAGACTCACCTGCCGGCTATGTTGTTTAAGGCGCGCCTAAGGCTCAAGGATCACCAGGTTCAAAGGTTTGCGTTTTCGTGCGCCTTATTTGCGCCCTTGGAACATAAAAGATGCGTCTGAGTGAGATTTTTGTTGTAAATTTTTTTTTCAAAAATACAACAACAACATTCAAGCCTTTATCCCGCTATAGCGGGGTTGACTATATGGATCCTTTGTCGCTATTGTGCCCTATCTTTTGTCATAATCTCACTAATGCCTAAGTACATCATGTCTTTCCTTACAGTTTCATTCCAAGTCTTTATTGGTCTACCCCTCCCTCGTTTAACATGCCTAACGACTAGACTCTCACAACGCCTAACAGGTGCCTCTAATGGTCTCCTTTGTACGTGTCCAAACCATCTTAGACGCGCTTCTCGCATCTTCTCTGCAATTGGTGCTACTCCTGTCTTATCCTTGATACTTTCATTCGTAATTTTATCCAATCTCGTGTGTCCGCACATCCACCTAAGCATTCTCATCTCCTCAACTCCCATTTTTTGCTCATGTACACAATTCACTGCCCAACACTCAGAACCATAGAGCATCACTAGTCTAATTGCAGTACGATAAAGCTTTCCCTTAAGTTTTAGTGGTACTTTATGATCACATAAGATCCCTGACGCGCCTCTCCACTTCAACCAACCCGCTTGGAGTCTATGTGTCACATCTTTATCAATACCTCTGTCTTTTTGAACTATCGATCCAAGATATTTAAAACACTCAACTACGGGTAATATCTTGATCACCTAACTTAATAACGAAGTCATCTGTCCTTCTTGTACTGCTAAATTTAAGCTCCCTATACTCCGTCTTTGCCATGCTCAACCTAAAACCCTTCTTTTCTAAAGTATCTCGCCAAGAAAAAATAAAGAAAAAAATAAATAAAAAAAATGTACGAATTCAATAATTTTTGGTTGATTTAATGTTTGTGAAAGATAATTGTTTACTGGAGAACTTAGATATGATGTAAGTGACTAAATTGATGCTATTTTTCTAGATATAAATATTTGTAATGAATGATTAATTAGTAGACTAGATGAAGAATTTGATCAAGAAGTTGAAATAATGTTTAATGTTGATTATTTAAAATGGATGTGGTTGCGCACTGTCTTCGTCAGGCCCGCACCTGCGCCTTGAGCCTTGCGCCTAGGCTCCAAGACCCCTTTGCGCCTTGCACCTTTAATAACTAATCCCGCTGGGGCATCAGTGTTCTTGCCCATACCCATTTGGTTCAACAATTTTTGGGTCGCGACAGGGATTGTGGAGTGCTCGGCGTGGTTATGAAGACCCTCGTCCAGGGCGGAGGATCCCTCCCCGACAGGGGTGTCCTTCGCCTTCTTCTTCCGGCGATCAACTTCTTCGTCATCTCAATCGCACTTTTTGGAGGCCGGGGCCAGTGGGCCGAGCACCTCCCCCAAGAGCAAAAGTTTCCGAGCGATTTCGTCAGCAGTGAGAGACATCTCGCGATGAGTCATAAGGGGCGCCCGTGCATTGGCTCCTCCCTTCTATTTATAGAGGTGTGGGGGGGGGGGGGGGGTACTTTGGGCTGCGTGCCGGGAAGGAGGCTCCCTCGACAGTTGCCTTGCCGAATATCGGGTTGGATGTTTTTTCCGAGCTCCAATATCACTCAAAAAGAGCGAAGATTTTGTACAACCATTATTCGTCAAGGAGGGACCTAGTCGCGCCACATAGGCAAGAGTTAAAATCAACATTGAGGAGCAGGTCAACAGTCAGCAACTTGCCAACGAGGTATTTTTCTGTTATGGGCGAGTATCATACTCGCCCCAGCGAGCAGTCGACAGAGAGGTCTGCAAGCATCAGAGATACTTGCCTATTGACAACCTTCAACAACATTTCGCAAAGGCACAAGCTAGCTCCTTCCATACTCTCCAGGTACATTGTCGCCCATTAGCCCGCCAAGCCCAGGAATGTAAGCTCGCAGGGTTGGGTCTTCTCTCCTGAAGACCCCACTCAGGTTTTGTCTATAAATAGCACCATAGGGATACCAGTAATGACACCTTGAAATCTTGCTATCTTGCCCGCTCCTTTTTTCTCTCGAAACTTGCCACTCATTAGGGGGTGCCTTCCTCGTACCTTGCTCAGCCATTTTGGTTGTGGAGGGGAAATTTTCTCCAAATTTCCGAGTACGTGGTGTGATCTCCCTGCTACAATGCCTGAGATTCTTTAGTTTCTTTTCTCTCTCTTGTTTTTATCTTCAGAGCCTGCGAGCCGAACCATGGGACCAGTAGCCTTAGACTGCACTTAGATCCGAATTTTGGTGAAGGGATTTTCCCGGCTTCAACAACGAGGATCTTCGCACGGGCTACGCCCGTTCTCGATGCTCTCCGCAACGACAATACTTCAGCAACGATGGTGCTTCCACCCAAATTTACCCGCTCTCAAATGCTCGGTAAATTGACCGAGCACAGGGAGCCGTACGTGTGATACACGACAGTACCCCCGCATGGGTAGTGTCGGGCGCGGCGACGCTCCGACAGATCGCAAACCCCCATGCGCGACTATCACAGTCGCGTGTCACGCAGTATCAGGATATTCTCTTCTTGCTACAGTGTTTTTGTTCGCGTGTCCCACAGTACTCGACGTTCCCTGAATTACCCTCCTCGTACACAACTGGAACCTACTCCTGTTAAATACTGAAATGCCCCCTCCACATTCTTATACGCAACCGGAACCTCCTCATTGGTGCTGTCGGCAAGATCGGGCATCCTCTCCCACATACAATAGAAGCTTGGCTTCCTTCTAGTTCTTCCCAATCCCCTTCTCCTTCCTCCACGCGACAACATAAGCCACCACAGTTCTCATTCGATCGCCCTACAACTGCCTCCGTGATTTAGAAATCATTCTAAGAGCCTCGCCGCCATCTTGCGATTCGCCCGCTTGCTCACTCTGTCGCCCACAAGAAACTGAATATGTCAATATATATAACCAGAAACTGGAAATGAAACCCAAAGCAGCGGCTAAACATTGGGGCAAAAACCCGGGAGGGGCGGTGACGAATGCAGAGGGGAGAAATCTCACCGGCAGTATTCGAATTCCTCCGTGGATGAATTTCGGGGAAGATTCATCGGTGAGGGGACTCGATCAAGGAAGGAGTCCCAAGTTACCTTAGATGTTTTGGTGTTCTGGAGCTTTGGGATTTTAGGATTGGTCGGATTAGGCTTTAAAAGGGATCGCCATCTTCTTCTTTGAGGAGGGCCGAAGCTTCATCTCTTCCTCACGGCAAGGTCCAACCTTCCTCATCTATCCCTCCTCCCCTCTTCCTTGAAGCTCTGTCAAAATAGGGGCTACTCTTCGTCTCTTTCTCAGGTTGGAAGTAAGCAGGTAAGGGTTTCCTACATTATAGAAGGGAAAGGAATTCACCTGTGTTGGTAATATCGAGCTCTCTGCTAACACACTAAGTTATTTATATAAATGTGTTAATTTGTAAGGTTCTGTGCAGATTTCGCCACTGAGTTTGTCGTCGAATTCGCTGTCGATTTCGATGTCGAGCAAGCGTTAGTGTAGAACCTTGAGATCCTTTTTTTGAGATTTCATAGCCAAACCTTCTTATCAAAGGTGAATGAGCTCGATCAATGGGGAACGAGTTCATTGGCGACCTGCATTTAATATTTTTCCCTAACTTAACCATTTTTCCTAAATCTTAAGCATCACCTCCGCAATGAGAGGCTCTGCAATTATCAATGCCGAAGCATATAAACTGCATATAATAAACTGTATGTATTTCCATAAATGCTTAAATTTGGAATGAAGGTAAATTACATGATTCAGGATCTATTCTACGACGGACGTCGTGGATGGCCGTGGATTATAGATCATGCAAGTGATCACATCGCTCAACATTTATGATGTTTATGCATATATGGGATAAACAGGGGCGTTTCCCTTTATTTAGTTGTAGACTCATACAAAACATCTTTTGAGTCTCTATTTAGCACACACCTATCCTAGATAGGTAACTCAGGATGATGACAACCCTGCAATGCAGCTGTGCATATATTAGATTGATGGGCTTGAGAGATTTCTCTAGATTGTTCCTACTTACTGCAACATTGACTTCTTATTCTAATACTCTTGATCTGCATAATTTCTTGCTTCACCTATTTCATGTTGTTACTGATGCAACATCCACTTATTCAACATAGTTCCTCTTAGTCTTTCATTTTCTTCTTGGAGGAATTGATTATTTCATGGTTCCTTGGCTTAAAAGGTAATGGGTTGAATTCTTATTTTTATCTTTGTATAGGGATGGGAGGATGACATCTTGCAGATAACCTATGTGATTCTTAATTATGATTAAGTCTTTATTATTCTATTTCATATACGAGCATCTTTGCACGGGCTATACCCGTGCTCGATGCTCTCCGCAGCGACAGTACTTCAACAACAATGGTGCCTCCACCCAAACTCACCGCTCGCGAATGCTCGGTTAATTGACATGGAACAGGGAGCCACACGTGCCCTACGCGACAATACCCACCTAGGCAGTGTCCTGGCGCGACGACGCTCCTGTAGCTCACAAACCCCCATACACGACTATCACAACCAGGGTACTATTGCAGATGGGGGTTTGCGAGCTTCCGGAGCGCCGCCGCGCCGGGACATTGCCTATGATGGGGTATTGTCTCGTAGGGCACGTGAGGCTCTCCGCTCCCTGTCAATTGACCTAGCATTCGAGAGCGGGTGAGTTTGGGCGGAGGCACCACCGTTGTTGATGTACTGTCGCTGCGGAGAACATTGAGCACGGACCTAGCCCATCCTAGTACTCCACACACACGCACACACCTGCTTGTCTACGAGTTGCTACGGCTGCCCAAGTGCTCCACCTGTATGTGGGCTGCTCACATCATTTTTTCTTGATGACAGGTTCATCGGCAGTACATTTCGTGGACGACTTACCAATGCATTTATATTCGGGTTTACTTACATATCTGCTGTTCACACGGTACGCCCATCTAATTCATGGTTATTGCCTAATTGAATATGTTCATGGAAGTTTCCATGTAGGGCTCCCTTCCATCCTTTTTTGCATAGAACAATGATATATGATTGTTGTAAATAGCATATTTCTTACTACTCTTCATCCCAAGTATCTTTTTTTTGAAACCACATTCACGAGGCTCAAATCCCTCAACTCGTTTTAGAAATGTGAGCAATTGTGAGTCAATGTAATTTTCATAATAGAAGCTTGCGTAGAGGTGCATTAACCCTAAACTTATTTGGTTATAGGTGCTTGAGGCCCGATATTTATAGTAAGTGTATAAGACTGCAAATTTCTAATGTAGGCGTGGTAGGGGTGCAAGAGCTATATGTTGAAGTGCACAAATCTATGTGAGTTTTTGATGCGACTAAGTTATCAATACATGAACATGACGGGATTAATATTTTAACCCTTAATTTTTGTTAAGTATATTAATTACTAAAGTAAAAAAGGGAGCCTTGGCGCACCAGTTGGTGTTTTTGTGTGACATTGAGGTCACTAGTTCAAGTCCTGGAAGCAGGCTCTTGCAAAAATGCAGAGGTTTGCCTACATTTTACCATTGTGGTGGGACCCTTTCCGGACGCTAGCTGCATGGGACTGCGATCCTCTCCATTTGGGACCCCAAATGGGAGGTCTATTTCATGGTGAGGATTGATTCCACTTTATTTAAAGATGCATAATTATTTTATAGAGAGGATCAACCACAAATTAATATAAAAGGATGAGATTAGTGAACCCGTTAGATCAACCACATATTAATCTGGACCGTGAAATTGATACTATTCATTTGGACTAGAATAGAGAGGATCCTGGTACCGCTGTGCGAGGATACTTTGTGCACTGGGCTGCCCTTTCATAGTAATTATCAAAGTATGCTTGTCTTGAAACTCATAGCTAAAGGATGGAGTTTAGGTAGGTGGCAGGATAGACTAAATTGCTATAGTAGTTGTTCCCTTCAATTTCTCAGATATATGGAGTCATGCGATTCTTTAGTTGGTGGTGTTGAGAGTCTTTTGGTTGAATATTCACTATTCTTTTTCGGAGTCCTCTGTTTGGCGTGAAATTTTTTGGATCATGGC
Source organism: Platanthera guangdongensis (assembly GCA_039583875.1). NCBI lineage: Eukaryota > Viridiplantae > Streptophyta > Magnoliopsida > Asparagales > Orchidaceae > Platanthera > Platanthera guangdongensis. Next base: position 279,768,211 of record CM077151.1, on the reverse strand, counting down.
TCACCTGATCTTGGCATATGGCATTTGGTTTTTCTAAATGATTTACTCTTGTCATTTGTGAATACTTGGACACGTATTTTCCCATCTCAAACGACCATTAGGGTTGTGTTTTATATCATATTTCTTTTTGTCCTACCTCCGTTGTTTACCGACTCTCTCACCTCCATCACGCCGGAGATCACATAGCTTCTTCTTTTTCTAACATTGACCAAGTCTCCCTTTCGTCCCATTGGCGATTAGAGAGTTGTTTTTCCAATCCAGGTAATTGTTGCATCTCTTTCGCTAGATTTAGGTTTGTTTTTTTTAACTGCAAAAGGTGTTGGCGAGATCAAACATGACTTATGTGCTCATAAAACCCTAAATAAATACCTAGATAACCAATAGAGAGATAGATCCCTAGGTAAATCTCTTGATCGATTCTTAAATCAACCTCTAGATATATCAATAAATTAATCTCAAGATATTCCCACACATAAACAACTAGATAAACTTTTAAATAAACATGTAGAAAATCACCATGAAAACCCCACAATTAAACTCATAAATACACCCATAAGCAACCATTTAGATAAGCCTTAAATATACTCCAAGATAAACCCTCTAGATATGGCCAAAATAAATATCTAAATAATCATATTAATAGAGCATTGTTAACCGCAGGCCCATTTAGGCTATATGCAGGCCAATAGTTTAGAATATGAAGAGTTTTTCTTTTTTCAACTGCAGGCCCTAATTTTTCTCCCGACGGAAATCAGTTCCGCGCCGTCGTCGCAGCAGCTCCCCGAGGCTCGTCGTTTCGCGCCGTCGTCGCAACAGCTCGTCGCAGCAACTCCCCGAGGCTCGTCGTCCGCGCCGTCGTCGCAGCAGCTCCCCGCGTTCGCCGCGGCTCGTCGCAGCAGGTCGCCGCCGGTCGGCGCTCCTCCGGTAAGGTTCCTCCTCCCAGCTTGTTGATGTGCTTGATGAGAAGCTTTTCAAAACAGAAATTTTCATCTCCTTGTGCAGTACCCTCGTTATGTTTGTACTCCGTCTTTCTCCTTGTTCTTCCACTACTCTGGAAGTCATCTGAACCTCTGGGTTTTTACCTTCTTTTATTTTCTTAGGCTTGTTTGGTACGGTGGTGGCGGTCGTGATCGTGGTGACTATGAACTGTCATCCACACACCATTTATATTGGCTTCTTCCTACCTCAGCGATGACTATTCTGGCAACTCTTCAAACAAGTCCAATTTAGTGATTTGTTGTTTGATGTTTCACTTTGTTATCCAACATGATCGGATTCCTAGATCCTAGTACTAGGAGGCAGAGGTTACACATGAAGCCACGAGTTATTGAATTTGTGCTCCGCTAAGAATAATGTTTTTGACCGATTGGATAATTTGAAAGCAGCTCTGACCAGAAATTATCCTAAGGCTCAATAGACATTGTGATAAAATTGTTCTATTTGACTTGATTAATTATAAAAGAAATGAGATTGATTTTTGAATTTTGGCCTACATATGTGACATTTGGCCTGCATGAATAATTGTTTGGCCTGCATATATCCGCGGCCTGCATAAGCCAAAGCGGCCTGCATATAACAATGCTCTATTAATAAATCACCGGATAAACCTTAATGTAACACCTATATAAACTCTCAGATAAATTCTTTGATAAACATGTACACAAACACGTAAATAAACTCCTATATAAAGCATTATATAAACTCTAGGTAAATCTCTAGATAAATCATCAAATAAACCATGAGATAAAACCCTAGGTAAACTCCTAGATAAACCCTAGAGAAACTCTTAAATAAATCCCTAAAGAAACATTTAGAGAATTTCCTAGTAAAATTCCTAGATAATCCCCAAATCACCTCTAAACAAACTATTAGATAGTTTTTAATAAATCTTTAGATCAATGCTTTGAATGATCCCTAGATACACCACTAGATAAATCCCCAGATAAACCCTTAGAGAAATATCTTCATAAACCCATACATAAGTATGTAGATAGACCTATATATAAAACCTAGATAAACCAACAGGCAATCCTTAAGACAAACTCTTAGGCAAACCTAGGATTGTTCACAAATAGTATAGTTTGTGAATAATTCAGTATTTGATTTGTGAATATTCAATTAAAATTTGTATTTTTTGAATTCAAATTCTTGTTTGAAGGATTTGCGAATAGTAAAATATATAGTTAAGTGGATTTTATATATGTAATTAAATATTATGTATAATTATAATTGAACATGATATATAATTAGCATTTTGTGGATATCGGCCGACATGTCCGACATGTCGGCCGACATGAAGGATTGGGAGAAAAAATGACACAAAACCGGCACAGATTTTGGGTGTGGCGGTTTGAAAAAGCGGGCCGACATGTCGGTTTTAACCGACATGTCGGCCCAAAAAAAAAAACCCGATTTCGGGCATTTTTCAAGTTTTTTTTTTAAAATTATTAATAATAATATGAAATGAGCGGGTCGGGTGCTGTTTTAACACCCCGACCCCGCTCATTTCATTCACGCTCTGCCTAGCTCTCCCCGTCGCTCCTGCCTAGCTCTCCCGTGCGCGCGGCGACACTATCTCTGGTTCTTTCTTCTCCCTGCTCGTTGGTGCCCTCTGGTTCTCTGGTGCTCTCTAGCCCGTTGGTGCTCTCCCTCTCTCGCGCGCTGTCGGCACTCTATCTCGCTGGTTCTTTCTTCTCCCTACTCGCTGGTTCTCTTTGGTGCGTTGTGCCATTGGTTCTCTGGTTCTCTGGTGCTCTCTAGCTCGTTGGTGCTCTCTCTCTCGCGGCTGTCGGCACTCTATCTCGCTGGTTCTTTCTTCTCCTACTCGCTGGTGCTCTTTGGTGCTCTGGTTCTCTGGTGCTCTTAGCTCGTTCGTGCTCTCCCTCTCTCGCGCGCTGTCGGTACTCTATCTCGCTGATTCTTTCTTCTACCTACTCGCTGGTGCTCTTTGGTGCTCTGGTTCTCTGGTTCTCTCTAGCTCGATGGTGCTCTTTCTTCTCCCTACTCGCTGGTGCTCTTTGGTGCTCTGGTTCTCTGGTTCTCTGGTTCTCTCTAGCTCGCTGGTGCTCTTTCTTCTCCCTACTCGCTGGTGCTCTTTGGTGCTCTGGTTCTCTCTAGCTCGCTGGTGCTCTTTCTTCTCCCTGCTCGCTGGTTCTCTCTCGGCTGGTTCATTCTTTCCCTACCTCCCCTCTCATTCTATCGCTCCGCATTTTTTTGTTGGTTGTTGTGCTAGCTGTCGGCTGTAGCATGGTGGCTGCCTTGTGGGTTGTTACTGGTGGCTGCGACCCATTTAGTTGTTTGGTGGCTGCCTTGTTGCTTTATTTGTCTTATTAGTTGTTGCCGGAAGCTTTCATTGATGTCCTGCTGCTTTTAAATCAACAAATGATTTGAAATACCCCTAGTAATAGTTTTTATCCAACTTCATTTTGCAATCAATGATGCATGTATATCCAAGCACATTTTTAGTTGCCCTGCTGCTTTGTGTCTTTTAATAAATAAAGTGTGAGATGCTTTGAAAATTTGAATAAAGTGTTGGATAGTTTAAAAATTTGAATGATAGTTATAATTTTGTATACTAGTATACTACTGAGAATGTAAAATTTTGTTGGATAAATAAAGTATTGCATGGATAATATAAAAGATATCTGAAAATCTAACGATCTAATGAAGTTATGGGGCTTTTATGATGTTGATTTTTTTTCAACTAGCAATTTTTCTCGTGATATAGTTATGTTAATATTTTTTTTCATTTATTAACTAATATTATTTTCATTTTGTGTCCTATTAGAATGACTTCTTTGCTGGTTCTAGTGAGGCTCCCGTATCTCTGGTACCCACCCGGTAGAGATCCGTTCTGGGCATTTGGTGAGAAGTTGGTTGCAAACGACACAAACCGAATCAAATGCAACTACTGCAAGCAGACAGTGAATGACGGGAATTACACGTTTCAAGCATCACTTGGTGGGTGGAAGGGTAATGTTAAGCCATGTCTCAGGTTCCCGCCGACGTTAAGGCTAAAGCGGATTCGTCGCTGAACTCAAATTTACAGAGTAAGAGGGCTAAAAGTGGCAAGTTAGAAGCAATCTTAAATGAGGTGGTTGTTGGAGGAGTGCATATTGATCAAGAAGAGGACACTAGCATACTTAGAAGCACAGGTTCAAAGGGGTCCAATGGACCAGTTTGTTCATTCAGCCTCCGAGTCTACCAAGGAAAAGATTCCAACAAAGCACGATAGAGAGTAAGTACAAAAAGAAAGCCAGAGATGATGCTGCCGTGTACATAGGTAGATGGGCATATGAAAACGGGATCCCGTTTAACGCCATATGTAATTCATCCTTTCAGCAGATGGCTCATGCCATTGGTTATGCGGACCTGGGATGAAGATCCAACGTTATATGAGTTGAGAGAGAAAATATTACGAGGGGAGGTGGAGAGGACAAATGAGATGTTGGGCATATTCACGCAGACATGCAAATTGAATGGTTTGCAGTATCATGACCGATGCGTGGACAGATCGGAGGGTAGGAGCGTGATGAATATCATGATACATTGTAGTTCTGGAGTAGCATTCTGACTTTCGAAGAATGTCTCTCCACACACGATGGGGAAGTTCATCTTTGACTTCTTGGATGAGGCGATTGATAGCTGAGAGCCCAGGAAGAAAGCATCGTCTCTGCAGATTGTGACGGATAGCGCGTCCAATAATATGGCTGCTGCAAAGATTATGACTTTGAAAAGACCTACGATTTTTTGGACTTGTTGTGCGGCTCACCACTATTAATCTACTGTTACAAGATATAGGAAAATTGAAGGCAATAAAGAGTGCTATCTCTTAGGCCGGCAACTCTCTTATTCATCTATGGTCACACCATCTTCGCTCGACATGTTTAGAGAGTCAACAAAGGACTTGGACTCATGAGCTTATTCGACCAGGTGTGACGAGATTCGCTACAACATTTCTATCTTTAGAGAGCATCTTAGAGAAGAAGAATCAATTGAGGGGGTTTATTCACATCTGCAAAGTGTGCTGCAACAAAGTTGGCCAGTAGTGCTGGGGGGAAAGCAGGTAAAACTATTGCTTTTTTATTCCTTTCATTTAAAATATATGTTTTGAAAGTTGCCCTTTAATAGTATTTTCTTAATATTTTATTTTGCATATGGTAGGCTGCAATGATAGTGATGAGCGGTAGATTTGGGCGAATGTCGAGCTGGCTGTTGGTATATTCACACCATTTGTGAGAGTTTTGAGAAAAGTCGACGGGGATACACCATCCATGGGGTGGTTATATGGTGATATCAAAAAAGCTAGGGAAGAGGTTGTTGTAGTTCTCGATCACCAAGAGAACAAATATCTTCCTATATGGAAATTGATTGATAGCAGATGAGAAAAAGATGCGCCCTCTGCACCTTGCATGTTATTACGTAAACCCAAATTTTTATTATTTTTGTCGAGTGGAGATTGAACGTCCTATGCACTTTGCAGGGTATTACTTAAACCCATATTTTTATTATTCTCATCGAGTGGAGATTGAGGCTGACGGAAGGTTTATGAGTGGTTTTGTTGAGTGTCTCTCAAGGATATATAGGAAAGATCCTTCTACACAGGATCACATCAGCGCTGAGCTTGATGTTTACCAATACCCAACAAGGGTTTTGGTAAAGAAATGGCAAAAAGACAGCTACAAAATCCCAACTAAATCCAGGTACATTTTAATATATATATTTATTAACAACAATAATGATGTATTTATGTATAATAAATGAATAATTAATAATTTAATACATTGTGTTGTCAATTTATTTTCACAGTACATTGGTGGCGGCTTAACGGTGCTGTACGCCGTACCTTAAACTATGGCCATGAAAATTTTAAGTCTGACTACTTCATCTTCTGGTGGAGAGCAACTGGAGCACCTTCGAGACGGTAAACATTAATTTAGTTATGTAATTAAACATTTAAATCTTATATATTGATTGTATGCATTATTTAACTTTTTTTAAAAATGTACAGATACATTCTAAAAAGAGAAATAACTTGATAGCAAGAGATTGAACGATTTAGTATTTGTAAAGTTCAATGCTTTGCTAAAGTCGAATTATTCAGAGACATCTCGGATCCATTGGCAGCTAAAACTGTTTGATTCGGAATGGTACAAGAGTGGATGGTAAATGTTGATGCTGAGGAGGATGAAGATGAAGATGACGATGATGAAAGTCTTTCCTGGTGAGGGGCTGACATGGGCGCAAATTGACAATATAGTCGACGATGATCATGATGAAAGGAGACCTCAAAGATTAGCTACAAGCAAAGAAGTGACAATTAGTTATCAAAGAAGGGGAAAGAGAAAAATATCTGAAGTGGACGAGGGAGATCTAGAGGGTTCATCGGATGAAGATCATATTCTATCTACTCTGCCAACTATAGATGAGTATTCAGGTGATGAAGAATAGTATAGTTTGTGAATAATTCAGTATTTACAGATTTGTGAATATTCAATTAAAATTTGTATTTTTTGAATTCAAATTCTTGTTTGAAGGATTTGCGAATAGTAAAATATATAGTTAAGTGGATTTTATATATGTAATTAAATATTATGTATAATTATAATTGAACATGATATATAATTAGACATTATAATATTCGAATTTGAATACATGTTCAAATTTGAATCTGAATTTGAACATAAATTCAAATCCAACTTTTCATGACGAATCCGAATACGACTCCGAATATGTGAACAAATCCAAATCTCAGCATTCTATGTCAAATTTGGGTTCGATTGAAGAGCTATTCAATTTGATTTGGTTCGTGAACACCCATAGTCAAACCCATGTACAAACCCTAAACCACTAGTTAAACCCTAGACCAAACTCTAACCAAATCCTAAGACTAACCTCTAGATAATCTTAGACAACAAATAAACCCCTAAAAATAGTGATAAATTCATAAAATAACCCTTAGATGGACCCTTAGACCAACCCCTCGAACAACCCAAAGATCATTCCTTCGGCAAACTATTATATAAACCGAAAGATAAACCTCTAGATAATTATCTAGATAAATTCCTATATAAGCTCTTTGATAAACTTTTAGATAAACTCCTAGATAAACATTTAGGTAAACCCTATGGTAAATACCGAGATAAACTTATAAACTAACCCATAAAAAAATTTCTTAGACAAACCCTTGGGTAAACCATTAGAAAATCCCCTAACAAACCCTTAGAAAAACCCATAACAAACCTCTGGATAAACCCCTTAATAAACTCTTTGATATACCTTAAAGAAACACTTAAATAAACCTTTTGAATGAACCCTTAGACAAATCCCAAAATAAACTCCTAAATAAATTATTATATAATCGTCAAGATAAATCTTTAGATAACCTTATGAGTGAACTTGATGTAGGGGTAGGCTACAGGTGCACAAAATCTACAATGCTAGGTGTGAGTGCAAGGGTAACACGCTAATCCAACTATACATGCAATGTGATGTCGATATTTTAACGAATATATTTAAGCAATGAAAATTCAGCAACCACGCAGATATTAAAAATAAAAAAACAAATATTTATTTTGGCAATTTTATAATGACTTTCCTCTGCTCGGAGGGCCAAAACAAAGCTCGCGACGAATAGTTCCTCCTACAAATTATTAGGGCACCACAACAACCTTTTACTAGCAAGAATCACAGCACAATATAATAAATCACCAAGTGAAAATACTGAATCAAATAGTACAATACTATAAACACACACAAAGTAGAGGGCTGAACCGAGACACTGAAGATTTGGAGGGCCGGATGTGTAGATCAACGATCGGAGATGGAACTAGTGGCGAGGCGACGGTGGCGGTGGCTGTCCATGGCGGAAAATGGTGAAAACAGTCAATAAAACGGTGGATCCGGCCACGAATAAGTAGATCCGGGCTGGGGGGGGGGGGGGTAGATCCGTCACTTAAGGCCGGATCCGGGCAAAAATGGAATGTATGATATGTGGAAATAATAGATCGGGAACGAAATTCTCAGATCTGAATGAATCTAGAGAATTAGGGTTGTTTGGAAGTGGTTCCACGAAGGGGAAGTGGAGGGTAGGCGTGAACAGTGGTTCGGTGGGCAGCAATCAGGTGAATAGTAGCGGGTGAACAATAACGAGTGAACAATATCGGTGAACAGTGACGGTGAACAGTGACGCCAAACAGTAACAATAAACAGTAACGTCAAACAGTGATTGTGAACAGTGTTTGGTGGTAGGGGTTGGGATTTGGGGGTTGTAGAGGATGCATATGAGGGTTTCAGAGGGGGAAGAAGAAGGCTATGAATGAGTAGTACCTTGGGGGGAAGTTTGAGCGCCTAGGAGTCGTCACCTAGGGTTCCACGACGTCAGCACTGGGGAAGGATCGCTGGAATCCGGGAATACTTCTCCAAATTATGCAATGAGTCAATTCAGCCCCCTACTACTCTTATTTATAATAAAAGAAGCACTAAGACATCTCATTCGACGACTATGATTGGCCGGCGGGAGATTCCTCAAAGTACATGAAATAAAAGTCCAAAAAAAGGAAAGTAATATATGATTTTGACTCGCGGCGACGCTCCAGACTCAATCGCGGAGTCCGATCGTCTATCCGGGCACGCCATATATGGAAAGTTTCCAAATCAGTCCCGAACGGACCCAAAGCGCGTCCTTGTATCTGCTTCGCATCAATCTTCCCGGCTTGAAAGAATTCATCTCCCGATGAATTGTCATCGGAATTCTCTCGTTGATCTCCCGGTACATCTCGAAAAGGTCCACCGGAAGTTGTCCAAGTGTCATCGGCGGAAGGGTGTCGTCACCAATCAATTCCCTCTGACTGAAAAGCTGTCATCTCCGGTGATTGGAAACGGTCATGCTGAAGTCGAAGTTCAGGGGCGAATCGATCAAGCTCTGCTGCAAGTATCCAAGCGTCAACTGCATCGGGGCGGTCCCGCCAAGGTACCAAGTTGCGACAACGTGACCCATCTGAAGGAGGAACAAACTGGTGGAATCTGTACTATGTGATGCTCTCATCGCTCATCTCTCGAAGAGTGGTACCCGGTGCGATCGGCGGTGCCGACGGTGAAACCAAAGAAGACGAATCCCCAGGTGGGTGGGTGGTAGCACGAGGTGGACTGTGGTGGTCATCAGACGTAGGTGAGGTAAGAGAGTGGTAAGACAACAAAAGTGGGGGTGGGGGTGGCTGGGCATCTCCACTACTCGGGTCTACATACTCATGAGACTCATAGTACGACGTCAGATCCTCGACATTAAACACCGGGTGAATTTTCATACTAGCCGGGATATCGAGCAAGTAGGTATTTGTCCCAATACGACTAATAATAGAGTATAGATCCATTCGCCTGACACTTAGCTTCTTGGCAGGTCCCGAAGGGCGCCTCTCTGGGCGGATTCATACCATTACCTTTTCGCCTTAAGTAAATATTTGTTCTCCCCTTCGCTTATTTGCTTGGGTTTTATAATTTTCATTGCTTGTTATTATTCATAGGCGAACCGACTCATACAACTCATGCAAATGTCGTGTAAAAGACTCAGCAGACTCGTGCATGTAATGCAAATGATGCAAAGACAACACGACAGACACGATACACTCCTTATAGGAAAATCTAATAATGCCTGAGATGTCTCTGAAATGTGGTGGCCTATCAGGGGGCTTTCTCGGTAGAGTGTAGAAAAATTCATCCTGTGTGTGACAAGTGCTTAGTTGATCGTGAGAGACAACTATAATCAAATGCGGGCTCGTAAGGAGCCAAATGTCTCCCAGGGAACGTGACACATCAAGGGGGCTCACCAGGAGGTGTGTACGAGAAGTCATCGCGAATAAGACGACCACCTGAATAAAGATTGTGCACACTGACTAGAAGACGTGACTCTTGAGTGTGGTGAGTGTCCCCGACAAGGAAGAACTCATCGGGTGAGTCAGCGGGTAGCGTGCCCCAAAACTCATCGAGAGTGCGATGCGCCATAAGATAGGCCCTTAAAATATGTGTATGCTCAAGCATACTCAAGGAAGACCCTACATACGTTATGCTCCACGCAAGATCAACTCTCTGGGGCAAGACTATAGATGATAGCGAAAGAGATGCCAATAACTCAAAGCTCATAAATAAGCGTCTCACCCGAATCGCATCCTCACCAGAATGTGGCGGCTCATCAGGAGGCTCAACAGGGGGGTCATCGTAAAACTCATCACTAGGGTCATGATCCTCTATGTGAGTACCATCGCAATGGGTCGTGTCCCCGTGAATGGGTGATATAGTCACTGCGAGATCAACATCAAGCTCTGGGCTCTCGGTCGTGATGTGACTCGGGGCAATGACATTGAGAGAGCAACATAGACCTACACTCAAGAATGAGTCTTTGGGTGTAGTGTCAAGAATTAGGTCTACGGTGAGGGTGTTAACTAACCTGGTGCATGGGAGAAGAAGAGGTGTGGGTGAGGGACACAATACTGCAGACTCAATAGGTCGCTCAGGCTCACTCTCAATCGGAGTCGCAGGAGACGGGTCAGAGACAAAAGATAGGTCACTCACTGAGCTAAGCACCTCACTGGATGAGAGCAATCCGCCTCGTGTATCACTTCTGTCGTGGCTAACAAGATAGTGGTAGGCGTACTGCAGAGGTCAGGGTGAGAATCCCATCGACCAGCTCTTGCGGATCTTAATGACTGTTCATAACGAAGGGCGAGCTGATATGTCTACTCGAGGGACTCCGAGATATGATAAACTACCTTAGTATGAATGTTTGATCGAAACCCAGACCGAAATCTGGTAGTGGTCATTGCTGGGTCCTCTCGAAGATCGCTCCTCACAACTAACTCATCAAAGCGATCCTTGTACTCAGTGACAGAAATGGATCCTTGTTGGAGGGAAAATAATTGGTCGAGCAAGCGACTCCGATATGACGAAGACAGATATCTCTGACACAATATATGCTTCATGTCCGCCCAACTAGTGATGCGACAAAGACGGTCTCGCTCGCGGGTCCTCTCAATGCTAGCCCAATAAGCCCTCACCTGATCTAAAAGTCTAAGTTTCGCAAACTTAACGCGACGCTCACCGAATAACTCAAATCGATCAAGATAATACTCAATATCCACGAACCAATAACTGAAATACTTGAGACTCGATGAGTTGTCAAAGGAAGGGGAAACTGTACGAAACTGACTCTCAAGATCTCTCTCAAAGTGACGACCCTCATAATAGTCATCCCTAAGGTAATCGGGTCGAGTCGAAGGATCAACACGATCCGCTCGCGTGCAAGGATATGAACAACGACAATCATCATACTGATCGTCTCTGGCATAGTGAGGTGTCGGTGGGTCAACACGATCTCGGGAAGTGGTGTGTCGCGGACAATAATAATCATTATGATAACATGAAGGTTTCTCTGAACTCGCTCTATGAGATTGGGTATAGGCGGACTCAGAATCCCCAAGGAGAGGAAAGGAATGACGATGATAATTAGTCTTGGATGAATCTAAAGACTCTATATGACCTACCACTACATATATAAATTGCCTAACCTTGACTTCTGATACCAAAATGATGTAGGGGTAGACTACAGGTGCACAAAACCTACAACGCTAGGTGTGAGTGCAAGGGTAACACACTAATCCAACTCTACATGCAATGCGATGTCTATATTTCAACCAATAAGTTTAAGCAATGAAAATTCAGCAACCACGCAGATATTAAAAATAGAAAAACAAATATTTATTTTGGCAATTTTATAATGGCTTTCCTCTGCTCGGAGGGCCAAAGCAAAGCGCGCGGTTTATTCCAGTCAGGAAGGATGCTCCAGTTGCTGTTCTGGTGAGATTGTTCGTGGAGCAGTTCGTCAGGTACCATGACATCCCCAGAACGATCGTCTCAGACCGTGATGGTCGGTTCACATCGAGGGAATGGAGGGCTGTGCATGCTTACTTGGGTTATCAGCTCACTTTTAACACCGCCTTCCATCCGCAGACCGACGACCAGACCGAGCGGACCATCCGGACCATGAAGGATCTGCTTCGTCTATGCATATTGAATACATGGAAGCCTTGGGAGAGGCTGCTACCATTGATCGAGTTCTCTTACAATAACAGTCACCAGGCAAGCATCGGGATGACGCCTTACGAGGCTTTGTACGGAAGGAAGTGTCGGACGCCTCTGTCTTGGGTTCAGGATGTGGACATGAGGACTCTTGGTTTTGATTATGTGAAGGATACGGAGGCTCAGGCTCGTTTGATCATATGAGAAAGAAGTCCACAACACTGGACCACCCCGCTCGAGCATTAGTTTGCGGACAAACTATGCAACAGAAGCAATGGTGTGCCCATGTGTAAAAAGTCACATAAAACAGTCCATTAAATACAATGAGTTAGGCCAGTTCTGTTTTAACCTTACCTTTATGCAACCTCCACAGGTCGCTGCGCCGCAGAATGTGGTTCCTCCCCCTCCGGCTGCCACGCCCTTTCTACAGACAGAGATGGGGCAAACTTTGACGGCTATCCTGGAAGCCTTCAAAGCCCAGCAGGTCCCGGCTCCGCAACCAAATCCGGGGTCAAGCTGTTTGAGTGCCTTCAAGAGCCTGTCCCCACCAATGTACCGTGGGACGGAGGATGCTGTGAAGACTGACAAATGGCTGGAGGCCATACATGAGATATTGGCAGGCATCAGCTGCCCGGTCAGCCAGGCAATTCCTCTAGCCACCTCTGCATTAGATGCTCATGCAAAAAGATGGTGGAAGTCCGTGCGAGAGTCCACTTATGCTGACTGGGAGCTGTCGGACATATCTTGGGAGGAGTTCGGCGAAGTATTCTTGGATCACTTCGTATCCACCACAGACAGAGATGCACTGGAAGAGAGGTTTCTGAACCTCAGGCAGGGGAGCGGATCGGTGATTGAATAGCAGAGGGAGTTTTCCCACCTTGCCAGGTTCGCAGGGATACATGATACAGACGACAGGAGGTATGCCAAGAGATTCTACCGGGGCCTTAGAGACGACTTGAGGCAGACCCTATTGTTCATTTCTCACGACACATCAGCCCAGATCATCGAGATGGCCAAAAAACTGGAGGCAGAACAGCTGATGGTGCAGAATAGAGGAAAGAGGCCGCTGGATGGGTCATCACCCGGGGAGAGTAGCAGGGGATCCCAGCGAGGCCGAGTCATTATATATAAGAGGGGTGGGGGACGTCGTCGTCCCAACTTCAGGCAGGAGCAGGGGCCTGCTACAGTGTTAGCTCCCCCACCTCTACAGGTGCATGTTCCGAGGAGGCAAGATGACCGTGGCCACCGGCCGGTAGTTTGTTATGGATGCCACCAGCCCGGGCATATTAGATCGGAGTGTCCGCATCAGTTCCGTCCACCTCCTCCTCCAGTGGCCCCTCCAGTACAGCAGGGCCGAGGCCGAGGCCGAGGTCGAGGCCGAGGCCGGGGATATCACAACCGAGGACGTAACCAGGAGCAGATGTATGCATTGGACCTCACGGAGCAAAGGAACCCCGAGGAAGTGATTACAGGTACTTAAATGTGTCTATTGATTTATATTATAAAGATACATTATCTTGAGATTTATCTAGTGGTTTGTCTTGAAGTTTATATAAGAATTTATCTAGTGGTTAATCTAATGATTTATCTATAGTTTCGTCTAACCTAGAGTTTATATATGAGTTTATCTACTTGTTTGTCTAGAAGTAGATCTATAGTTGTCCTTGGTGTTTATTTATTGGTTGACTTAAAGGTTTATCTAGAGTTTTTCTAAGAACTTGTTTGTGTTTATCTTGAAGTTTGTTATAAGGTTTTTGTAGGGTTTATAAATGGGTTTATCTCCTAGTTTATCTAGTGGTTTATTGTGTATTTATCATTGTGCTTATATATGAGCTTATCTATGAGTTTTGTTGAAGGACGGGGGCATGGTGGCCAAACATCCGACCTAACCGGACTGCAGTCCAAGCATCCCAACCAAATCACCTCCGGTCTAACCCTCATCGGGAAAGGAGGTTCCGAGTTTGATCCCTGGCCTCAACAACCTACCCCTTTCAGCAGTGGTCAAAGTCCCGATGAGGGTTAGACCGGAGGTGATTTGGTTGGGATGCTTGGACTGTAGTCCGGTCGGGTCGGATGTTTGGCTACTGTTGAAAGGGGTAGGTTGTTGAGGTCGGGGATCGAACCCAGAACCTTTTTTATCAAGGCCTAGAGAGAGCTCTTGATACCGAACTGAGCTGCAACTCAGTTGGGTATCATGAGCTCTCTCAAGGCCTTGATAAAGGAGATTCCGGGTTCGATCCCGGCCTCAACAACCCACCCCTTTCAACAAATTTATTTAGGGACTTATCTAAAGATTTATTGATCTAGGAGTTTATCTTTGAATTTACCTAAAGGTTCAGCTAGAGGTTTGTCTAAGTGTTTCTCTGAGAGTTTGTTTATTGGTTTGTCTAGGATTCATCAAGTGGTTCATCTAGTGCTTTATCAAGGATTTTATCTATGGTTTATTTAAGGGATTATTTAGGTGTTATCTATGGTTTGTTTAAGGGATTATTTAGGTGTTATCTAGGTGTTTACTTATGGATTTATCTAAAGATTTATCAAGATGTTTATTTAGTGTTTATCTATGGCTTTATATATGTTTATCTAAGAGTTTATTTAGAGATTTATATGAGATTATCATTTATTTATTTATAAATTTATCTAGGGGGTTTAACGATGAGTTTGTCTAAAGGTTTATGGTGAAGTTTATTTGATGGTTTACTTAAGAGTTAACCTCAGGGTTGATTTTTGGATTTATCTATTAGTTTTCTCAGGTGTTTCTATAGGAGTTTATCAAATTTTTTTACTCTAGATGTTGATTTTGCGGATGATCTGAGTTTATCTAGAAGTTTATCTTGGGTGCATGTATGGTTTTATTTATAGATTTATCTACGAGTTTGTTTATTGTTTTGTTTGGTTTGTATAAGGGTATGTGCCTTCGAGTTTTTCTAGTGGTTTAAGTTGAGAGGGTAAAAACTTAATTGATTGATTAAAGAGGACTCCCCACACCTATATATGTAGGGGAGAAAGATACAAAGATAACAATACCCTTATGGGTAAATACAATAGAAGAGAAATAAAAAGACTTGATCTCAACTCTCCCCCTCAAGTCGAACGGTAGATATCTATCATTCCGCGTTCAGTGAAGACATCAGATTCTAGACTCTTGGTGAAAATGTCAGACAACTGATCTATGGAGTGAATGAAGGGTGTGACTAAGCTTCCTTTTTCAAGATGATCTTTGATGAAATGACGATCTACCTCAACGTGCTTAGTCATGTCATGCTGAACTGGATTGTGTGTTATGCTGATGGCAGCTTTGTTGTCACAGTACAGGGATATGAGAGCTTCCTCCTGAAGCCCCAGATCTTGCAATAG
This sequence comes from Platanthera guangdongensis, assembly GCA_039583875.1. NCBI lineage: Eukaryota > Viridiplantae > Streptophyta > Magnoliopsida > Asparagales > Orchidaceae > Platanthera > Platanthera guangdongensis. The sequence continues at coordinate 279,752,785 of CM077151.1, read as the reverse complement.
GGTACGCAACCACAGGCCTTCACAGAGGCCTTGAGACATTTCCCGGTACTCAGCCTCAACACTAGATCTGGCCACCACATTCTGCTTCTTAGTACGCCATGTGACCAGATTTCCTCCAATGAATGTGCAATAACCCGTTGTAGATTTTTGGTCATCGTGGCATCCATAGCCCAGTCAGCGTCAGTGAAAACATCGATCCGCAAATGATTGTTCTTAGAGAACATTAGCCCCCGTCCTGGGGACTTCTTCAAATACCAGAGGACATGGTAAGCCGCCTCCTGGTGTCTGACCCTTGGGGCATGCATGTACCTACTCAGGATCCCAACAACATATGTAATGTCGGGGCGAGTATGTGAGAGATATAAAAGCTTTCCCACCAATCTTTGATAACTGGAGGCTTCTGTACGATCACCATTGCTATCCTCCTCGATCTTATGGTTCTCCTCCATATGGGTATTTGCAGGGGCACAACCGAGCAGACCGGTCTCCGTTAGCAGATCCAACACATACTTGCGTTGGGAGATTAAAATACCTTTGTCAGAATGAGTCACTTCAATTCCTAGGAAGTAGCGTAGCCTTCCCAGGTCTTTTACTTCAAACTCAGCTGAGAGACGGGCCTTCAACTTGGAGATTTCATCTGTGTCATTTTCTGTGAGCACAATGCCATCAACATAGACAATCAGAACAATAATTTTCCCTTCATTTCTTCTGACAAACAAAGTATGATCAGAGTGTCCCTGCTTGTAGCCAAACTGGATCATGGCCTTGTGGAATCTACCGAACCATGCCCTCGTGGACTGCTTCAGCCCATACAAGGACTTACATAGGCAAGACAAGGCTCTCTTGTCCCTTCCTCACAAAGTCTGGAGGAAAGACCATGTACACCTCTTCCTTGAGGTCTCCGTGCAAGAACGCATTTTTTATGTCCAGTTGATGAAGCTCTCAATCTAAAATCACAACACAAGATATGATCACACGAATAGAGTCCATCTTTGCAACAGGTGCAAAGGTCTCTTGGTAATCAATCCCCTGAGTCTGGGTATAACCATGAGCAACCAACCGAGCCTTATATCGCTCAACTTTCCCATCCAGATTCTGCCTGACTGAGAAGACCCATCTTGAACCAATGGGTTTCTTGCCAAGTGGAAGAGGGATGATATCCCATGTGTGATTCTTCTCCAGAGCGGACATTTCTTCCTTCATTGCTTGAGCTCATACTGGAATGTCAAGTGCCTCCTGCCATGTCTTAGGAATAGAGATCTCGGACAAGGAGGATATAAAAGACTGATGAGGCTTAGAGAGATGATTATAAGCAACATGGTTAGAAATGGGGTGTTCGGTACACCGGACCTTTGCTCTTAGCTGAGCAATGAGAACATGTAAATCAACATCAAGATCTGAGTCCAAAGGCAGCATTGGCAGCTGCGGAGCAATGACAGGCTGTTCACCTGGTTTTCGACGATGATAAACATGAGGCAGCGGCGTGATGAGAGATGGATGATGAGAAATGAGTATATGAGAGATATCTGTAGTGGATGATATAGTGGAAGGTATACGCGGCATATCTGTAGTGGATGGCATAGTAGTAGGAGCGGTACCAATCACAGGGGGGATAACAGGAAGAGGAACTGTACCAATAACATCATAATCCTCCTCCCCCTGACGATGAGGAGTCAAAGTTAAGTAATAAGATTCGTCTTCGCGAAACGTCACGTCCATGGTACAATAAGTACGTCTGGAGGGTGGGTGATAACACCTGTACCCCAGGTGGTGGTAGAATAACCAAGGAAAACACAATGGATAGCTCGAGGATCGAGTTTGTCACGAAGTGGTTGATGAACATGAACAAAACAGACACCCAAACACGCGGGGTGGAAGAGAAGAGGTTTGAACAACCGTCGTAGAAGAAAGACGAGCTAGAGGGGTAGTATACGCTAAAACCCGTGAAGGAAGACGATTGATAAGATGAGCGGTCGTCATGATGACATCACCCAATAAGGTTTCAGAAGGTGCATAGAGATGAGGAGACAACGAGCAACATCTAGGAGATGCCTGTTTTTGCGTTCTGTCACACCATTTTGAGTGGAAGTATAAACACCCAAAACAGAAGGTCCCCAAACTCACCACGATCATCATATTCCCCTCCATTGTCGCTTCGAAGAACACGAATGGTTCCATTGAACTGTGTTTGTATCATCTTATGACAAGTTTGAAAAACAGAAGCAACTTCTCCTTTCCTCTTCAGAAGGTAAACTCATGTAGTACGAGAAAAACAATCAATAAAAATAACAAACCATATATAGCCAGTTAAAGATACAATCGGGGAAGGTCCCCAAACATCAGAATGTATAACAGCAAAAGGTGTACTACTAGGAGAAGATAAATGAGATGTTGAATGACGAACATGTTTAGACATTACACATACATCACATTTCAAACTAGGAATAAAATGAGATAAAGCAGGAAAAAGTTTTGAAGATAAATGGCAGACGGATGAACAAGGCGCAAGTGCCAGTGACGAGCGTCAGTAGCTGTAGCAGCAGAAGAAGAAAGAGAAAGGGATGGTGGTGTAGTATCTAGGTAGTACAAACCAGCACGATTCCTACCACTTCCAAGTATCCGCTTCGTACCCAGTTCCTGAAAAATACAAGTCATAAAAAAGGTTACAGAACAGTTAAGGGATTCAGTAAGATTGCTAATAGAGAGTAAACTGCGGGGAAACGAAGGAACATGCAAGACGAAAGAGAGAGGAAGAGAAGGGGAACATGAAAAAAAAACCTTGGCAGCAATAGGAGACAAGGTATCATTAGCAGAGACAACCGTGTCCTTACCAGACAAGGGAGTGTAGGAGGAAAAACATGTAAAGGACCCGGTCATGTGGTCAGTGGCTCCGGAGTCAATGATCCACTCAGACGGAGGAGACACAACGACATGGGAAGTGAGCATCGCAACAGTAGCAAACAAGGAGGAAGTACCACTCGAAGTAGGATCAAACTGAGAGTGAAGCAGGCGTCGCAGAGCATCCAATTCTGATGTGGTGAAGTGATCCGGGAGCAGACCATGATGACCCTCCTGCATCTCTGTGGAATAAGCAGCATCATGAGAGCGGGTACCAGTCTGGCGGGATCCCCCACGTCCAGGGTCACGACCACATCCACGGTCACTGACATATCCAGGTGGAGCAAGGTGTGGATGAAGCTTGAAGCACACTTCGCGAGAATGTCCCCGACGACCACAATGAGCACACGTGGGAATCGTGCTGGTATAACTGGAGCCACCACGTCTAGTACTCGTAAATGCAGAGCGGTCAGGGAGAAGAACCGCAGTGCTGAGAGAACGTCGACGATCTTCATCGCCAAGAACCATACTGAAGGTCTCTCGGAGAGATGGAAGAGGAGACCGATGAAGAATATTGGTGCGAACCATATCCGGCTCCATCCCCAAACCCATCAAGAACACATGTAGGCGGAATCGTTCGTCTCTCTTCGGCAACAGGACTGCATCGGCAGTGCAGGCAAGTGTAAACTGGTCGAAGTAGTCCAACTCCTAAGATATACGCTCAAACTCGGAGTAGTAGGTGGAAACTGTCATAGATACCTGCCGTAGCTCCAACATACGACGGGTGAGCTCATAAACCTGAGTGGAGTTCCCAATCTGATAATAAGTCTCCCGTGCTTGAGTCCAAATCTCGTAGGCTGAGTACACCTTGGGGAACATAGAATGGAGAAGCAGGGATACCACCAGAGAATTTTCAGAATCCCATCGCGACCAGGAAGAATCAGCCCTAGATGGTGCCACCTTAGTCCCATCAATGTATCCAGACAACTGATGACTGCGGATAACATGCTGTGCTGCACGAGACCATTCAAGGTAGTTTGTTCCATCCAGTGGAACAATGGTGATCTTCAAGGAGCCAGCATGGCCAGAGGGCCGCTGAGGTTCACCCATCGGGGAAGCCATAACCATTGGGGATGTAGAATCAACCGCAGCTGAGGAATCATCCATGACGAAGGGACAGAAGGGCAATGAGCTAACCACACAAAGAAAAAAAACGCAGCTGACACGATCAGAAGGCTGGTTGCAACAAATGAATCGGCAGAGGTAGCAGAGAGATCAAGCACTAGTAGCAGCTTACAAAGGATCAAGATCTGCCTGCATCAGGAGTAGCAGTGATGGCGCGGCGTCGATATCGGGACTGCATCGGCAGAGGTAGTAGAGAGATCAAGCAGGAGGGGTGTCAATGTCGGGTAGCGAGAGAGAGGCAACGACCGCAACGGGCAGCAGAGAGCGGGAGTGCATGCAACGTTTTCGGCGATGCTTCATGAGGAGACGGCTGGCTCCTTCAGCGTCCCCCGCTGCCACCGAGAGAGCCGTGGGGCTTCATGCCCGATGGAGGCGACAAAATCGCGGAGGGCGAGCGGCCGAACAACGAAATCGCGGAGACGGACGATGAAGGACGAGCGGCGGCGAGAAGCGCTATTAGGGTTCGGGTATTTTGCTCTGGCACTAAGTTGAGAGCGTAAAAACTTAATTGATTGATTAAAGAGGACTCCCCACACGTATATATGTAGGAGAGAAAGATACAAAGACAACAATACCCTTATGAGTAAATACAATAGAAGAGAAATAAAAAGACTGTTTATCTAGTTGATTATCAAGGGGTTTATGCTCACCGTTATCTATGAATTATTTAGGTATTTATCCAGCAATTTATCTATAGGTTTATTTAAGCATTCATGTTGGAGTTTTTTTTATATGTTTATCTAAAGATTTATTTGTGAATTTATCTAAGAGTTATCAAGGAGTTTATTTAAGGGTTTTTGTAAGTGATGTTTTAGGTGTTTATTTATCTTATATTGTGTGTTTATCTTAGAATTTTTTAAAGCATTTATCTAGGGGTATATCTAAAAGTTTATCCATAGAGCTTTTTTTTCGTTCTGTTTTTATTATTAGTTATTTAGTGGTTTATATAAGGGTTTATTTAAAGTTTTTCATGGGATTTATCTTGGGATTTCTGTTGAGATTTATTAGTGGTTTATCAAGGAATTTATCTTGGGGTTTACCTACATGTTTATGTAAGGTTTTCTCTAATGATTTATATAGAGCCTTATCAAAAGATTTATCCATGAATTTATCTAGAGGGTTTTCTACGACTTTATTTAGGTTTTTGTCTACCTATTTACCTAGTGATTTATTTTTTAACTACCCAAGTTTCTAGTGGGTATAGATCTTATGCGAGTTGCCCAGACTATAAAGAGAATCTCTTGTATGTGCAAAAGTTTACTGAGGAGTTTAGACCCTAGAGATGAACTGAATCTCACATCAGAATGAGAGAAATTATCGGGCTTAAGTTATTATTCAGATCCCTAAATATCAAAGTCCTTATTCAAAGCACATTGTCACGATTTGCTAGTTCAAGGCGCAACCGTGATCGTAGTTTCATGCGCTGATGATGAATAAGTCACATGTTGAGGTGATTAAGTGTCAAAGAGGTCGAAGGCTTGGGTGTGGGAGCCCTTGGAACAAGCATGACTCCATACTCAAGATGATCATGCACAAGGGAAGTGTATCAAGAATATTCTAGAATAGGATGCGGAAGTCTCAAAAACATTGAAGAGAGGCCTTGAAGATGAGTGAAAATTCTAAAATGATGCAGTCTTTCAGAAGATTCTAGAGTCATGTAGAGTACTCTAATATATTATGGAATGGTGTAGAGATTTCTAAAATATTTTAGAAGGGGTAAAACAATCTAGAATATTATATAAGAGTATGAAACCTTCTAGATAACTCTAGATTGAATAGAGGTATCTAGAATGGTATGAAGTTTTGTAAAAGTTTGGAGTAATCTAGAGTAGTCTGGAGTACTCTTGAATATTATAGAATAGTGTGGAGGCTTGTACATAGCTATGAGAGAAGTGTCAAATAATTTAGAAAAGTCTAGAATAGAGAGTTTCTAGAGTCTTCTCTTGGTTGGAGGAAAATCCCTTGGAGTCTATAAAATGGGGATGACTATTCACTGAAGTCAATGAATCTTAGCAGCAGTCTTGAAAGCAATCTTGGAATCAATCCAAGCAATGTATGTAAGCCACTAAAGATTAAAGAGTCAAGAGTTGTAAAGCTTTAAAGCTGTGAATAGAAGTTTGAGTATTGGTGCGTGTTCCCCCCTTTCCACCATATACTTGTGTGTGTGCATATAATTCCGCTGTGTCCGTGACATTTGGTATTAGAGCTAGGATCCACCAAGCTGGGAGAATTTATCAAGGTTACACAAGAGGCACATCAATCAACAAGGCATATGACGGAAGAGTTCCGTTTGAGTTCAAGGAGTCATACGACAACATCACGGAGTTGCATGGGCAATATGGAGTTTGCCATGATGACAATCCATGCGCGGAGCAAGGACGCATCCAAGTACATGATGAAGCCAAAATCCAAGGAGGAGGTGGTCCAAAGAGAGATGCAAGATGTTCTTGATGTCGAAACAAAAAGAAAGTGGAAATCAATGGGTAGATCACATCACTTCGTCATTGTAAGATCATCAACCTCAAGTGGTGTGACCCCAGGTGGTTTGAGGGACTCAGAACAACAGAAGAAGTTGATGATTTCGTGGAGAACTTGGAGCAACACTTTCTTGCAAACATGATCATTGACGAGGAAATGCGGATAGGAATCACTTGATTCCACTTGGTAAGAGAAGCTTTACAGTTGTGGATTGAGATGCAAAAGAGAGGGATAATCAAGTCTTGGGAGGATTTCAAAAGAGAACTTAGATAATCAAGTCTTGGGAGGATTTCAAAAGAGAACTTAGACATCAATTTGATCCTAAGTTCTCGAATGAGAAGACGATGGTGATTCCAACACGACGTTGTTTCTGATACAAGGAGAGTCATAGATTGATGGATTGCCCACTGCGAATTCTTCGTAAGCGGGCATGCATCTTTTGCAAAGGAGACCATGATTTAGAAAGTTTTCCAATCAGGCATGGATTCGGTGCTCTCAAAAGAACCATGCGTCAAACCTAAGCAAGATGTGTAGTCGAGTTGCCAAAATGACAACACTTTCGCGGAGGAAGAAGTGGTGTTATGCGATGTGGAGCAAGATGTGGGTAAAGATCCTAAGTGCCAAGAGGACGGAGCTCACAGGAAGGAACAAATCATGAGGATCAACAAGTAGCCAATTGAGAACGCGGAGTCCAAATGCCGAGGGGGCTAGGATAACATAGAATATCTAGTTGAGGAGTTCAATGGTGGGCAATCAAGGAAAGAGAGATCTGTGGAGGCAAATGCTCACACAAGGGCACCATGTACTACGATCAATATAGAGCATGAAGTGGACATGGTGTCAGATATCCAAGGGAGCAGAGTTTGTGTTGAAGATCGGCTTAATGGTAACCAAAGGAAGACGCAGAGTCCACATCATCTGATTTTGTGATCTTTGAAGATGCGAAGAAGTCACGGTTTGATATACACATTATTAATTATTATTAATTTTTACGTTTCTTTTCCGCCATCGTTCTTATGTAATCCACGTGATATGTCACATGTTGTGAACTTATATATATGTATGCTATTGCCCGGTTCTAGGGCATCCTAATTCTAAAATTCATCTTTCCACTTGGGATCAGAGGCGAAAAGACCGATCCCGCTCCGCCGCTTCCGATCAATCCCGCTTCGTTCGCTTCCGCTCGATCCCGCAACCCTTGCTTTTGCCTGATCCCGCTACGCATGCTGGCGACGTAGCCGTCACTGGCTCCGTAACCGCCGATCCCGCACCGCTGGCGCCGTCGCTAGCTCCGTAACCACCGATCCCGCTCCGCCGATCCCGCACCGCTGCTCTCGCACCGCCAGCCGCACCAGCCGCCACCGCATCTCTCTTCTTCCGATCTTGCATCTCCGGCCGGCTATTTTGTCCTCCATGAGGGCTGCCGGAGACACAGTGCTCACATCCTCCAATGTTCCTTTCAGCATCAAGATCTAAGGGACACCCGTAGGATGTGCTTTCGTCTGATGTGAGATTTGCATTCTCTCCGATGGAAGATCAATCTGACATCTCCCCGGATACTCAATCTGGTACTCTTACCGGTTCCTCTGACAATCCTCCACGGAGTCATGGACACTCTGGCACGTTGAAGATTACCAATGTTGCCTTGGATGACACAAATTATCTGGAATGGTCCAGGGCAACCCAACATGCTATTCACAGTCACCAGCTATATGGACTCATTGATGGTACCACCGTTGAGCCACCTCGCGCCGATCCCTCATGGAGAAAATGAGATTCAGACAATTCGTTGGTCGTCTCGTGGTTATTGCATTCGATGTCCCCTCAGGTGTACCGCAGTTATATGTTGTTGGACTCTGCTTATGATATTTGGACAAGGGCCCGTGATACTTACTCTCAGGTCGGCAGTTCGATGCAAGTGTATGAGCTCACTCGCCGTGTCCTGGAGCTGAAGCAAGAAAATATGACTGTTGTCGCGTACTATTTTGAGTTTGAGTGCATCTATCAGGAGCTGGATTTCTTCAACACATTTACTGCGGCCTATACTGCTGTTGCGGTGGCCCTTCAGAAGGATAAAGATCGATTCTGGGTTCATGTATTCCTTATGAGGCTCAACATGGAGTTTGACGCTGTTCGTCTGCATGTTCTCCATCGTGTGTCGCTTCCCTCTCTTCGGGAGGCCTTCAACAAGCTCCTCAGTGATGAGAATCGTCGTCACACTCTTGGCCCCCCTACTGATCACTCTGCGCTCGCTGGCATGTCTCGCGGATCACCTCATACTTGTAGTCATTGTGGGAAGAAGGGCCATACCAAAGACTCGTGCTTTCGTCTGCACCCCCACCTTGCCCCTGGTGGTCGTGGATCTGGTTCTCGTGGTTGAGGTGGATACCGTGGTGGTGGACGTCACTCTGGTGATCGCTCTCAGTCTTCTGTGCACTCTACTGAGGTTCTGGAGGACGTCTCCCAGGGCCTGTCTGCTGTTGCGAGAGGCTTTCCGCCGTCTGTTGCGCTTCCACACAAATTCTACCCCTGCTAGTTCTTATGCTGCTGTTGCTACTTCAGAGCTGTCTAGTGCTCATGCTGTGTCATCTTCCCCTTCCGAGTGGATTATCGACTCGGGTACAACAGACCACATGACTGGCTGTGCATCAGGTTTTACCTCTTATACTCCTCTTTCTGGGCGTGACAAGGTTATTGCTGCTAATGGCTTTCTCTCAGTCATTGCTGGTAAAGGGACTGCCACTTGTTCTCCCGACCTATCAATATCTTCTGTTTTGCACGTCCCGTCTTTTTCTCGCAATCTGCTTTTCATTAGTCACTTGACTACCTCCTTAAACTACTTTGTAACCTTTTACCCTGATGTTTTTGTGTTTCAGGATCTGGATACGAGGCGGATGCTTGGCAGTGGTAGGAACGTTGACGGACTGTACTCTTTCATCCATCAGATCTCCGACCATTCATGACATTCGGCGCTGACACCAACGCCTTGGCCACCCTTCTGCTTTATATCTTACTAAGCTGTTTCCTGTTTTTCAACATTTAATTCAGTCGTTTTCCTGTGACACATGTGAAAAATCGAAGCATGTCCGTCAAAATATTAGTCATTTGTCTTGTCCTAGTTTATGTCCATTTGATGTTATTCATTCTGATGTTTGAGGTCCATCCCCGGTGTTATCTTTATCTGAGTATAACTGGTTTGTTACGTTTATTGATTGTCATTCCCGCATTACGTGACTTTCTCTGCTTAAAAAAAGTGACGTGCTCTCTTGTTTTCAGTCCTTTCATAGGATGGTGGCCCAACAATTTGGTGACACAATTCGTGTGTTTCATAGTGATAATGGTGGAGAATGTGATGACCGGGGGGGGGGGGGGGGTTGGGGCCTATCTTGCCAATCATGACATCATTCATCAAGCCACTTGTGTCCACACATCCACCCAGAATAGGATCGCCGAACGGAAGAATAGGCACTTGCTGGAGGTGGCTCGATGTTTACTTATTGCTATGCACCTTCCCAAATCCTACTGGGGTGATGCAGTTCTCACGGATGCGCATCTCATCAACCGTCTTCCGTCTCGTTCCATCTCCTATGATACGCCCCTCTCTCGTCTCGCCAAGAACCACATCATCCACACCTCTCATATTGCTCCTCGTATCTTTGGTTCCGTCTGTTTTGTCCACGTTCATACCCCGCACCGTGACAAATTGGATGCACGTTCCATTCGATGCGTTTTCGTTGGGTACTCTCGTACCACCAAAGGATATCAGTGCTATCACCCTCCGACTCGGCGCTACTATTGCACTGCTGATGTTACATTTTGTGAGGGGGAGTCGTATTTTGGTCCTCGTCAGGGGGAGACTAGTAGTAGCAGTGACGAGAACATCGACTCTCCTCTTTCGATTGTCAACTCTCTTTCGCTTGTCGACTCTCCTTCTGCTGGTTATCCCTCCTCATATTTCCCCTTCCAATGGTCCGCCTACTGCCCATATTTCTTCTCCTTCCGCTCCACATATATACACATACTCCCGTCGTCCCAAGGCTGTTGAGCAAGTGCAGACTGTTGATGTTCCGACAGTGCCGATGACGGTTCCCGCTCCAGATTCTGATGATGATCTTCATGCTCCTCTTGCTTGTCTTATAGGTAAAAGGGGTGGCACCAAACACCTCATTGCCAACTACATTTGCTATACTCATTTCTCTCAGACCCACAAAGCCATTATCTCATCACTTTCATATATTATGATTCCTAAGACTTGGCAGGAGGCTGTTCAGATACCTGAGTGGAAACAGGCAATGGAAGAGAAACTGCGCTCCTTGAAACAAAATGAAACATGTCGGCTTACTAGCCTTCCTCCTGGGAAGCGAACATTCGGGTCCCGATAGGTCTTCACAGTGAAACAAAATCAAGATGGGGTGGTGGAGCGCTACAAAGCTCGCTTGGTGGCTCATGGGTGTACCCAGGCACAGGGCATTGACTACCAAGAGACTCAATTCAAGTCCTCTCCTGTGCTGCGAGTTGTGGATGGGAGCTACAACAGCTCGATGTCAAGAATGCGTTCTTGCATGGTGATCTGGAAGAGGAGGTCTACATGAATATTTCCCCGGGTTTTGTTACCGAAGGATCCAATGGGAAGGTCTGCCGTCTGCAGAAATCTCTGTATGGCCTAAAACAGTCTCTGAGAGCATGGTTTGGACGGTTTAACAAGACCATGATTCAACTAGGATACACCCAAGGTCAAGCTGATCACACTCTCTTCATCAAGAGAAAAGGTGCGCAGGTTCCTATTCTTATTGTGTACGTGGATGACATCGTCATTACCGGAGATGACTTGGAGGGGATTACTCACCTGAAAAAACAACTGGGCAAGGAATTTGAAGTCAAAGATCTGAGAAAGCTAAAATACTTCTTAGGAATTGAAATTGTGAGGTCTCGACGGGGGATCTTCATCTCTCAAAGGAAGTATACTCTTGATCTTCTGGAGGAGACTGAGATGCTTGGGTGTGCCCCCGTGGACACTCCAAATGAGGCTAATCATAAAATTGATTCAGATACTAGTGGGGAGAAAGTGGATGCAACAAAATATCAACGATTGGTTGGGAGACTCATATATTTGTCTCATACTCGCCCTGATATTACGTACGCTGTGGGCATCCTAAGTAGATTTATGCACTCTCCTTCTATACGCCATCAACAAGCTGCCTTTAGGGTGTTGCGATACCTCAAGAAGACACCAGGGCGTGGCATTCTGTTCAAAGCTAATCAACCTTTGGTGGTTGAAGTGTTTACAGATGCTGATTGGGCTGGTAGTCAAGATGATAGAAAATCTACCACTGGGTATTGTTCATTTGTGGGAGGAAACCTTGTATCATGGAAGAGCAAGAAGCAGAATGGTGTAGCACGCTCGAGCGCTGAAGCAGAATATAGAGCTTTGGCGCAAGGAGTTTGTGAGGGATTGTGGTTGAAGACTATTCTTCAAGATATGTGTTTCCAGGTGAATAAACCTGTTACTATCTACTGTGTCAACAAGGTAGCCATCAATATTGCTCACAATCCAGTTCAATATGACAGAACCAAACATGTGGAAGTTGACAGACATTCATCAAAGATCACATCGACAAGGGAAATATCTGCACCCTCATTTGTGAACACATTTGATCAGCTTGCAAATGTTTTCACCAGGGGACTATGCAGTGACAACTTCAAGGACAACACTGACAAGTTGTGAATGATCAATATATATTCCTTACTTGAGGGGGAGAGTTGAATATACACATTATTAATTATTATTAATTTTTACGTTTCTTTTCCGCCATCGCTCTTATGTAATCCACGTGATATGTCATGTGTTGTGAACTTATATATATTTATGCTATTGCCTGGTTCTAGAGCATCCTAATTCTAAAATTCATCTTTCCAATGTCACTACTCAACGTTAAGTCGGTGACACTACTTGATGGAGTTAAAGACCACCAAGCAGTGATGGTTTATTGGAGGCAAGACCTTTTATGTGACAGAGGTGCAAATGTTCGAATAATGCTGCTACCTGATATATGGTTGCGACGAGGGCGTTGCAAGAATGGGTGTGGTAGAATGTCACAGGCTGCTTGTTGAAGACGCAACCGTGACCATAGTTTCATGCGTGAATGGTATAATAAGTCACATGTTGAGGTGGTAGGGCGTCAAAGAGGTCAACGACTTGGGTGTGGGAGCCCTTATAACAAACATGACTCCATACTCAAGATGATCATGCACAAGGGGTGAATGTCAATATAAGGCTTAAGCATAACCATCAGAAAGAAGACTTGAAGATGAGCAAAGATTGTAGAATGATGTGGAGTTTTTCAAAAGATTCTACGGTCATGTAGAATATTTTAAATATTATGAAATTGTATAGAGTTTTCTAGAATATTCAACTGAATATTCGTTTTTATTTTTGATATCGGGTTTATGTATTCTACGTGATATGTCACGTTCTAGTGTACCTATATATATGAATGTGTTGCCCGGTTTAGGGTATCAACAAATTAATTCCCGATTTCTACTTGTTATTAGAGGATTAGGTCTTCCGCCGCTCCAGTCCTATCGTCGATCCCGCTCGCTTCCGCCGCTCCTGCCGATCATCGATCCCGTCGCTCCCGCTCGCCGCTCGCCTCCTCCCGCTCACCTTCTCCCGCTCGCCCGCTCGCCTCCTCCCGCTCGACCGCTCGCCTCCTCCCGCTCGCCCGCTCGCTTCCGTCGCCATCGCCAGTCCATCTCCAGTGTCGCCATCGCCAGTCCGCCGCTCCCGCTCGCCTGTTTCTTAAGGCCGTTTCTCTTCCGCGGCGCTCCTCCTCCGGAGGCCTTCTCCGCCCGGCCTTCCGGGCGGCCCCCGCGTCTCCGGTCGTTTTGTCCTCCATGGGGCAGCCAGAGACATCTTGCTCACCTCATCCGGTGTTCCTTCCGGCGTCATGATCTACGGGGGACCCGTTGTAGGCCGTCTTCTCTGATTTGGAGCTCTTCAATCTCTCTTCTCAATGGATGATCAATCCACTATCTCAATGGCTCCTCAATCCGGTGTTCCAACCGGTTCGTCTGCCGACCCTCCTTGGAGCCATGACCAGTTTGGCTCGTCGAAGATCACTACTGTTGCCTTGGATGACACGAATTATCTGGAGTGGTCCCGGACGGCCCAACATGCTATTCACAGCCACCAATTATATGGACTTATTGATGGTACTACCGTTGAGTCACCACGTATAGATCCCACATGGAAAAATGGGATGCGAAAAATTCTTTGGTTGTCTCGTGGTTACTTCACTCGATGCCCCCTCAGGTGTATCACAGTTATATGTTGTTGGACTTCGCATATGATATTTGGACTCGGGCCCGTGATACCTACTCTCATGCAGACAATTCGATGCAAGTGTATGAGCTCACTCGCCGTGTTCTGGAGCTGAAGCAGAGCACACTGTCTGTTTCTGCCTACTATTCCAAGTTTGAGCGCCTCTATCAGGAACTAGACTTCTTCAATACTTTTACGGTTGCTTGTACTGCTGATGCGCTGACCCTTCAGAAAGACAAAGATCGTTTTCGTGTCCACGTCTTCCTTATGGGGCTCAACATGGAGTTTGATGCTGTTCGCTTGCATGTTCTCCACCGTGAGCCACTTCCCTCTCTTCGGGCAGCCTTCAGCACGCTCCTCAATGCTGAGAATCGTCATTGTACTCTTGGTGTCGCTCCTGCTACTGATCATTCTGCGCTTGCAAGGGCTTCACGCGGACCCCCTCTTTGTAGCCTCTGTGGGAAGAAGGGTCATACCAGGGACTCATGTTTTCGTTTACATCCTCACCTTGCTCCTGCTGGTCGGTGTTCTAGTACTCGGGGTCGCGGTGGGCACCGTGGTGGTGGCCGTCAGTCTGGCGCTTGTCCTCAGTTTTCTGTGCACTCTACTGAGGTTCAGGAGGACACCTCCGGAGGCCTATCTGCTGTCGAGTTAGATGCTCTTTGTCGCATGCTGCGCTCCCACACTGACTCTCCTACTGCTGGTTCTCATGCTGCTGTTGCTACTTTGGGTCTCTCCAGTGCTCATGCTGTGTCCTCATCTTCCGAGTGGATTATTGACTTGGGTGCGACCGATCACATGACTGGTTCTGCCTCAGGTTTTACCTGTTATACTCCTCTTTCTGGTCGTGATAAGGTTATTGCTGCTAATGGCTCTCTCCTCCATCGCTGGTAAAGGGACTGTCACATGTTCTCCCTACCTATCACTGTCCTCTGTTTTGCATGTCCTGTCTTTTCTTCGCAGTTTTCTTTCCATTAGTCACTTAATTTCTTTAAACTGTTCTGTGACCTTCTTTCCTGATGTTTGTGTATTTCAGGATCTGAATACGAGACAGACGCGTGGCAGTGGTAGGAACGTTGGTGGACTGTACTTGCTGGACCAGTCTTCTTCCAGTGCTTTTTCCTCCACCAGATCTCCGACTCTACATGACATTCAACGCTGACACCAGCGTCTTGGCCACCCTTCACCTCTTTATCTTACTAAATTGTTTCCTGTTTTTAACTCTTTAATTCAGTCCTTTTCTTGTGATGCATGTGAACGCTCTAAACATGTCTGTCAGAGTACTAGTCATTTGTCTGACCCTAGTTTCTGTCCATTTGATGTTATTCACTCTGATGTTTGGGGCCCGTCTCTAGTGTTATATTTATCTGGTTATAAATGGTTTGTTACTTTTATTGATTGTCACTCCCGCGTTACGTGAGTTTGTCTGCTTAAAAAGAAAAGCGATGTCCTTTCCTGTTTTCAGACGTTTCATAAGATGATGAACCAACAATTTGGTGGCACAATTCAGGTGTTGCGTAGTGATAATGGTGGAAAATATGATAACTGGGGTTCTTTTGGGACCTATCTATCTAATAATGACATCATACATCAAACCACATGCGTCCGCACTTCCACCCAAAATGGGGTGGCCGAACGGAAGAATAAACACTTGTTGGAGGTGGCTCGGTGTTTACTCCTTGCTATGCACCTTCCCAAATCCTACTAGGGTGATGCAGTTCTCACAGTTGTTCATCTCATTAACCGTCTTCCGTCTCGCGCCCTTTCATTTGATACGCCCCTATCGCGTCTTGCCAAACAACACATCGTCCACACCTCTCATCTTGCTCCTCGTATCTCTGGCTCCGTCTGTTTTGTCCATGTTCATACCCCGCATCGTGATAAACTTGATGCGCGTTCCCTGCGGTGTATTTTCGTTGGGTACTCCCTACCACCAAAAGGTATCGTTGTTATCATCCTCCGACTCGGCTCTACTATTGCACTGTGGATGTAACATTTTGCGAGGGGGAATCGTACTTTAGTCCTCGTCAGGGGGAGACGAGAAGTGACGGTGACGAGAACATCGAATCTCCTCTTCCAATTGTTAACATCGAATCTCCTCTTCCAATTGTTAACATCGAATCTCCTCTTCCAATTGTTGCCACTCCTCTTCCTTCCACTTCCGCTCCACCTATATTATACACGTACTCACGTCGTCCCAAGACTGTTGAGCAAGTGCAGACTGTGAATGTTCCGCCAGTGCCAGTGACTGTCTCAGCTCCAGATTCAGATGATGACCTCCATGTTCCTCTTGCACGTCTTATAGGTAAAAGGGGTGGCACCAAACACCCCATTGCCAACTACATTTGCTATACTCATCTATCTCATGCTCATAAAGCATTTATCTCCTCTCTGTCATCTATTGTGATTCCTAAGACATGGCAGGAGACTGTTCAAATACCTGAATGAAAACAGGCTATGGAGGAGGAACTGAGTGCCTTGGATAAAAAAGAACATGGCGGCTCACTAGCCTTCCCCCCGGGAAGCGAACGGTTGGATCCTGTTAGGTCTTCACCGTCAAACAGAACCAAGATGGGGTGGTGGAGCGATACAAAGCACGTTTAGTGGCTCGAGGATATACCCAAGCTCAAGGCATTGACTACAAGGAGATCTTTGCTCCTGTTGCCAAGATGAACTCAATCTGTGTGCTTCTTTATTGTGCTGTGATTCGTGGATGGGAGCTACTGCAGCTCGATGTCAAGAATGCATTCCTGCATGATGATCTGGAAGAGGAGGTCTATATAGATATTCCTCCGGGCCTTTGATGTCAAAGAGTCCAACCGGAGGGTCTGTCGCCTGCTAAAATCACTCTATGGCTTGAAACAGTCTCCAAGAGCGTGGTTTGGGCATTTCAACAAGACCATGCTACGATTTGGATATACTCAAAGTCAAGCTGATCATACTCTATTCATCAAGAGGAATGGTGCTCTGGTTTCTATCCATATTGTGTATGTGGACGACATCATCATTACCGGAGATGACTTGGATGAGATCAAGTACTTGAAAAAACAACTGGGCGAAGAATTTGAAGTCAAGAATCTTGAAAAGCTGAAATATTTTTTGGGAATTGAAGTTGCGAGGTCCCGGCAGGGGATCTTCATCTCCCAAAGGAAGTATACTCTTAATCTTCTGGAGGAGACTGAGATACTTGGGTGTGTTCCTGTTGACACTCCAATTGAGGCTAATCATAAGATTGATGCAGATATTAGTGGGGAGAAAGCGGACGCCTCAAAATACCAACGACTAGTTGGGAGGCTCATTTATCTGTCCCATACTCGTCCGGATATCACGTGTGCGGTGGGTGTCCTAAGCCGGTATATGCACTCCCTTACGTTATGTCATCAGCAGGCGGCCTTTAGGGTGTTGCGATATCTCAAAAAGACACCCGGGCGTGAGATTCTGTTCAAGGCTAATTAGTTGTTGGAGGTTGAGGTATATTTACTGATGTTGATTGGGCTGGTAGTCAAGATGACAGAAAGTCAACCACGGGGTACTGCACATTTGTGGGAGGCAACCTGGTTTCATGGAAGAGCAAGAAGCAAAACGTGGTTGCTCGCTCAAGTGCTGAAGCAGAATACAGAGCTATGACTCAAGGCATTTGTAAGGGACTTTGGTTAAGAACCATTCTCCAAAATTTGGGCCTTCAAGTGAACAAACCTATTACTATCTACTGTGACAACAAGACAACCATCAACATTGCACACAAGCCAGTTCAACATGACAGGACCAAACATGTGGAAGTTGATAGACACTTCATCAAAGACCACCTCGAAAAGAGGAATATTTGCACTCCGTTTGTGAGCTCATTTTATCAACTTGCTGATGTTTTCACCAAGAGGCTATGCATCGACAACTTCAAGAACAATACTGACAAGTTGAGAATGATCGATATATATTCCCAACTTGAGGGGGAGAGTTGAATATTCGTTTTTATTTTCGATACCGTGTTTATGTATTCCACGTGATATGTTACGTGCTAATGTATCTATATATATGAATGTGTTGCCCGGTTTAGGGTATCAGCAAATTAATTCACGATTTCTACTTATTATAGAAGGGGGTAGAATAATCTAGAATATTTAAAAGAGTGCGGAACCTTTTAGATAACTCTAGATGTGTATAGAGGTGTGTAGAATGATATGGATTTGGTAGAAATTTGGAGTAATATAGATTAGTCTAGAATACTCTTGAATATTGTATATAGTGTGGAAGCTTGTACATAGCTATGAGAGAAGTGTATAATAGTTTAGAAGAATATTGAATAGAAAGTTTCTAGAGTGTTCCCTTGATTGGAGGGAAACCACTTGGAGTCTATAAAAAGGCAATGAGTGTTCATTGGAGGCAAGGAATCTTAGAAGCAGTCTTGAAAGCAATTTTGGAATCAATCCAAGCAATGCATGTAAGCCACCAAAGAGTCAACAACAGTAAAGCTTCATAATTGTGAATAGAAGTTTGAGTATTATTGAGTGTTCTCCTCTTTCCACCATATACTTATGTGTGTCTGCTACTAGAGCAGAGGTGAAGGCTGTCTTAGATATTATGATGGGCACAAAAAGGAGCTAAGGCCGCATGGATAGGTTTGAGCGTGGGTATGTGTTGGAAAAATCAATAGTTAAGTGTGCCCTCTTGAGAGTAATATTAAGATGAGTGATCTCCTGGGAAGTGTTGCAGGCTACCTATGGAAGGGGAAAAAATCATGCAATTTAGCTTAGTGTGAGATGAGTTGAACCAAAATGGACAATACTTTTGATATTATGGGCCGGGTTGTAACATACTTATGAGTTTGTATAGTGATTTATATAGAGGTTGATCTGGGGGTTTATCTAAAGTTTGTGTTATCTATGATTTTATCTGGGATTTGTCTAGGGGTTAATTCAAGGGCTTGTCGTGAGGTTTGACTAATCATTTCTTTAAAAGTTTGCATAGGAGTCTCTCGTGAGTTTTATATAGGGTTGATCTAGTGGTTTACCTATGGATTTATCTAGGTATTTATCTAAGAGTGTATCTACATGATTATCATTAGGATTTATTTAGGGGTTGTCTACATGTTTATGTTAGGTTTATCTAGGGGGTTATGAATGGTTTCCTTATGATTTCTTTATGGGTTTATGTAGGGGTTAATCTATCTTAATTTATGTAGAGTTTATTTAGGGGTTCCTTTAAGAGATTTGTTTAGGGGTTTGTCTTGTGTTTGTTTATATGATTTACCTCGGAGTTTTATCTATGAGTTTATCTAGGTGTCTAACTAGGTATAAATCCGGGGGGGGGGGGGGGGGTGTCTGAGTTTATTTACTAGTTAACCTAGTGGTTAATCCGAGAGTTTATTTTAAAGTCTATCTAAATTTTTATCTATGGATTTATCACGAGTTTGTGTAATAGTTTGCTTTTGGGGTTTGTCTAGGAGTTCATCTATGAGTTTGTCGTGTTCGATCCTGCCCAATCATTTTATGCCGTGTCATACACTTCTGCGTATGCAGCCGAAAAGAGCGGAAAATGAGCGGTGGAGAAAAAAAAACAAAATCGGTGTTCTGTACGTAAAAATTTTCTGGAGTTTCGGGCAGTTCTAAGCTAATTAAGAACGTGTGGATTCGGATATAGAAAAGGCAATCATTGATCAAGAATATTTAACATATGGTGGTGGTGGTGGTCCTCTCTTAAAGATGATGCTGTTAGCTTTGAAAAAGAGAATCCTTTATAAGCAAAAAGTAATGGTGTTGGATTGAGAATCAGTGCAAACTATACACGGATGCATAGACACCCCAAATTTAGAGGAGAAACATTTAAAAAATCAAATAAATTTCACTTCTGAGTGAGTAATTTACCACACGGGCCTTGTTTGAATGCCTGCAAAAGATGAGCTTGTAAAAATATGATAAATTTATTTAAGTTAATCAATCATTAAATATATGAATACCAAATTTACTAACTGAAAGAGTTTTCTAGAAATTGATTAGCTCAGAAATAAAATTAATTAATTTTGAATTTCTTGCGGTTTATTTTTTTTGTTGCTATTTCACCCTAAGCAAATATTGAATATTGGCGAGACACTTTAGAAAAGAAGGGTTTTAGGTTGAGCAGGATAATGACGGAGTATCTGGAGCTTAAATTTAGCAGTGCAAAAAGGACGGATGTCTTCGTTATTAAGCTGGGTGATCAAGATATTTCCTGTAGTGAGTGTTTTAAATATCTTGGATCGATAGTTCAAAAAGATGGAGGTATTGATAAAGATGTGACACATAGAATCCAAGTGAGTTGGTTAAAAGTAGAGAGGCACGTCAGCGATCTTATGTGATTGTTATTAAGCTGGGTGATCAAGATATTTCCTGTAGTCAGTGTTTTAAATATCTTGGATCGATAGTTCAAAAAGATGGAGGTATTGATAAAGATGTGACACATAGAATCCAAGTGAGTTGGTTAAAAGTGGAGAGGCGCGTTAGCGATCTTATGTGATCGTAAAGTACCATTAAAACTTAAAAGAAAGTTTTATCGTGCTGCAATTAGACCAGCGATGCTCCATGGTTCTGAGTGTTGGACAATGAATTGTGTACATGAGCAAAAAATGAGTTGCAGAGATGAGAATGCTTAAGTGGATGTGTGGACACACAAGACTGGATAAAATTAGGAATGGATGTATCAGGGATAAGACAAGAGTAGCACTAATTGCAGAGAAGATGCGAGAAGCTCGATTAAGCTGGTTTGGACACGTACAAAGAAGACCATTAGAAGCACCTGATAGACATTGTGAGAGTCCAGTCACTAGGCATGTTAAACGAGGGAGTGCTAGTCCAATAAAGACTTGGAATGAAACTATAAGGAAAGACATGATGTACTTAGACATTAGTGAGATTATGACTAAAGATAGGGCACAATGACAACAAATGATCCATATAGCCGACCCCACTATAGTATGATAAATGCTTGAGTGTTGTTGTTGTTTTGAATAATGAAAATACCTAAAAAATTAAGGCAATAACTGGGTAGGCTGACTTTGTCTATGTGCAAGCCAAAGCCTATACTGGTTATTTTAAAAAAAAGCCTATACAGGTTCACAACTTCCTATGATTTTTTTAGTTTGGCCTACATTTATCCTTATACTGCATATAGCCGAAAATGACTTGCACATAACATCACCCAAAATTAATTACTCCTGCAAATTAATGAAAACGGAGTATTTTTAAGCCCTAGCAAATTAATTACGCCACAAAACTCAGGTGATCACTCCAGCCTATTGGATTTTCCAAGCATTGGTGAGACTAGAGCCCGTTTGAGGGGACTTATTTTCACCGTTCAAGCGGTTATGACCGCATGAACCGGACCTTAATTAAGATCCGGTTCATGCGGTCGTAACCGCTTGACCTGTGAAAATAAGTCCCCCCAAACGTAGCTTTGGCCCCTCATTAATAGTCACACCTCACTTAAATACTCGAACAATATTAATGGGGGTCCATCCTACCACTCAGGTGATTGATAATGTATCGGATGGTGTTCAAGCTAGAAGAAAAACTTTTACCGAGGCCATGCTCTTTGGCTCTGTTTGAGGGGACTTATTTTCACCGGTCAAGCGGTTAAGGTCTGGTTCATGCGGTCGTAACCACTTGAATTAAGGTCCGGTTCATGTGGTCGTAACCGCTTGACCGGTGAAAATAAGTCCACCCAAACGGAGCCTTAAGTTCCATATCCCAAATGAAGCGTAATAAGGCTCCGTTTGGAGGGACTTATTTTTACCGGTCAAGCGGTTACGACCGCATGATCCGGACCTTAATTAAAGTCCGGTTCATGCGGTCGTAATTGCTTGACCGGTGAAAAGAAGTCCCCCCAAAAGGAGCCTCAGTTTGAAGATGTAAATAATGATCCTAATTGGATTATGCTATGCAGGAACAAACCGAGTTTCGCCGCCACCGGTTGGAATGAGGAAGGCTGACGGACACTCGTTCTCCTCCCATTTTGCTGTGGACCGGTGAAGAAGCCCACTGGCTGGAAGGACCAAAAAATTCAGGTAATCAGCTAGCATAGTGCGAGAGCAGGGGTTAAATGTTGATGGAATTACTCGAGTGCTTGGTTTGTCATTTCACAAGATCTAGGACGCGATTTCGTATCATAATGATCTTGATGCTTCGAATAACGACACGACGGAGAACACCAAACGAAGCTAATCTCTGTAACATGCGACCCCGTCTTATATCTGCGCTCTTTTAGTGCTGATATTGTATTTGCGATCTGCAGTCTTTTTTATTGTACTTCAGGCACAAGCTTGTGACAACAATCTTGTTTCAGGCTTGCTGATCAATGAAATTCACGGGATAATTATGTAAAAAAAGGTATTGTATTTTTTCTTAATCAAACGGTATACAAATGGCATGATACCCTAACCTATATATCAAAGTCAGAAATGCAATGCTCTTTTTTCATAAGGATTCATAGTATTCGGGACTCTCAAATAAAATTAATTTTCTAGTGTACGTATATATGATATTTGAGTTTTGATGTGTAAATCATAATGTGAACGTAGTGGTTATGAACTGTCGTTCTTTAATGTCCGATCTGATAAAAAAATCCGTGCATTTTATGCTCAAAATTAGTTTATTTTTTTGGTAACGGTGATAGCCTGTCTTGCCAGACATACATTCTATGATAATAATGTTTTTGATCAAACTCAACTCACTGGAGCAGATAAGTAATGCCAAATGAAGCCAATTTGTCACAAAAAAACATTATTTGGATAATAAAAAATGTTTTTTTATTTAATGTTAATTTATCATCACTTCATTCATAATGGGCAAACAAATAGAGGCTAAATATTTTCTCATTCTTGTATTATTAGAGCGCTTATATTTGCATATCTGTAATAGCTATTTGCATTCTCAAAAACTTTAATTCTTACTAAAAAAATAACCTCTAATTATCACCCCTCATTTGGAGCTTCGTGCTTCCCCTCGACCTCTGCGGTAACTCACAACTCCCTGCAAACAATTTCCTACAGTTGATGCCACCACCGCGTGGAACAGCCTTATTACTTCGCCCCTTCATTCTCGCTCTGCAATAACTCTTACGACCTACAATTACAAATATATGCGCTCTAATAATAATAATAAGTAATAGTGGGCAAATTAGTGCGAATGGATTAATGGAATGGATTTTTGACAATGAATTTTAAAATATTTAATAACTATTTTAATATATATATATATATATATATATATATATATATATATATATATATATATATATATATACGAGTCGCAGGCACGGGCCTACGGCCCGATGGCTACGCGCCACAGTACCTGGCCGCGGACGGCGGGCTTCGCCCGCCCCCACCACCCCCGGCAGGCTCCGCCCGCATCCCCCGGCGGGCTCCGCCCGCCCCTGAGACGACGTGACAACTTTTTTATAATTGCTCCAGCTTGACATCTGTTAATCTATGATATGATTCATGATAGTATTTGTTTATCAGCAAAAAAGCTTTTACAGATTTATTAGTCGTCAAACTATTTTCAGAACTTAACATGATCTACATTTGCCCAGTATTATATGATACTTCTAATCCAAGACATTTTTATTCAAAAAACGTGCAAGTGAACAAATATATATAACTTTCTTATTTCTGGTGTAAGCTTTTGTAACTGGCATGATCAAGTCATGCTCAACAAATTTAAAGGAAGCCAATAAATTCAAAGACTACCTCATAGAGATGCATCAAGGTGAATACAGGAAAACATACCCTCTATTCCTAAATCCAAAATTTGAAAGCGAGATAGTGTATTCCAAAATTGGTTGAAGAAAATACTTTTTTGCAGAACATATGCTATTGTCAGTGAAGAAGAGGTGGGAAGGGAAAAATGGGAAAAAGTATTTTGGGGAGAAAAACTAATTTGCAGAACAGTTGGTAATATATATCACTTTTTCTTGATGTAGAAGAACAGTCTAAATTGTAGAAATCTGAAGGCGTTAGTGAAAATTAGGGTAAATGTTAAAAGAATACAATTAGGCTTCAAATTCTTATTCAGCTATATGGAGTTTCAAACATTAGCCTAAAAATTGAGAACCCCAACTGAAGCTTATTCAGACATCACATGACTGAATCCAGGAAGTCAGAGAAATGATAATATAAACCTTTTAATGAGAAATGATAATATCTTATTCAAAAATGACATGAGTGAATCTGGAAATCAGAAGTGGAAGAGGATAATCCACACTTAACAGATTTTTACCATCCCGTATTTGCGAAAAGTGCCAGTAAAAATGATTGAGGAGGGAAAAAAGAAGTAGAGGAGGAAGAAAGCGGGGAGTGGAGGAGTTTCGTACCGATGATGCCGGTGTGCGCCTTTTACAATCCCGTATTTGCAAAAACTGCCAGTAGAAATGATTGAGGAGGGAAAAAAAGAAGAAGTAGAGGAGGAAGAAAGCGGGGAGTTGAGGAGTTTCGTACCGATGATGCCGGTGTCCGCCTTTGACAATCCCATATTTGCAAAAACTGCCAGTAGAAATGGTTGAGGAGGGAAAAATAGAAGAAGTAGAGGAGGAAGAAAGCAGGGAGTGGAGGAGTTTCGCACTGATGATGCCGGTGTCTGCCTTGTGGAGGCCTTACTACAGCAATCGACGGCGGGTTGGCTGCGACAATCAGTGGCAGCAACGTGCGACTACTTTACCCATAGCGAATGGCCGTCAAGAGGAGCAACCATCGGGCAGTGGACGTCGTCTGCAGCGGGAGGATGGAGTCCGCGGTCGTGGCCGGGCGGGAATCGCCAGGTTTCGCGAGTGGGATTATTTTTGAGTGCGGGGAGACTGCGGGATTAGGGTTGGGGAATCAGTTAGTTATAGGAAAAGTTGAAGTTGATCGGAGGGTAGATGAAAAATCAAGTCAGACTGAACGGACAGTATTAATTAGTTGATTTTTGAACTCACGCTATTTGCAGGCCGCAGTATATCTTTTTAAGATAGTATAGATATATATATATATATATATATATAATATATATATATATATATATATATATATATATATATATATATATATATATTACTATTCTAATATATATATATGTCATCATATTTGACTGTTTTATTCCTGAACCGTTGGATCTGACACTGCAAATAGCGGATTAGGTTTGCAGATCTGTGCCTCACGGTCAGGGCCACCGCCAGCGGTGGCCCCGCCAGAGCGTCGCCGGATTACCGCCGGCAGGTTCGCCTGATCCCGGTCAGGGCGCTGGCGGTCTCCGGTCAGGCCGCCGGCGATGGAGGAGACCGTTTTTTTTTTTAATTATAAAAATTAAATATAAAATATATTTAAAACGTAAATTAAAATATTAATATATAAATATATTTAAAATGTAAATTAAAATATATTGAAATTTAAAAAGTAAAATTTAAATTATAAAATAGGTGTCACATTGACCCGGGGGGCGGGCGTAGCCCGCTGGGGAGTGGGAGGCGGGTGGAGCTCGCTGTTGCCGGCCGGATATTTTGGCACGTGGCCCTCCGGCCCGTGTCTGTCACTCGCGTGTGTATATATATATATAAATATATATTAAATAAGGAATACCCAATAGGACGAGCCCTTGAAGATGATGGCTACTTTTTGGCTCTGGTCATGCTTTTTAAAAGTGAGAAGTAGCCGCGGACTCTGAAGTCTGAACCCACTCTTCTCAATTCTGTCTCTCCTCCCCCTCTACGGGCGGCCGCCATGTTCTTCACCGCCGGCGCTCTGCTGTCCTTCCTCCTCCTACTCTGTCTAGCGCTAATCCATGAAACCCAAGAAGCCGCCTCATCTAACATAGGCGTGGGCTCTAGTCTCTCCACCAACGCCGCCGACTCATGGCTCTCCCCATCCGGCCGCTTCTCCTTCGGCTTCTACTCCAAGGGAGAGGGATTATCATTCCTAGCAGGCATACGGCTCATCATTAATTCTTCAGCATCCATGGTGGTTTGGACGGCCAGGCCAGACCTGGAGCCCTTTTCCAAGTACGCGATTCTCACATTCGCCGCCGGCGGGTTTCTCCTTACTCCGAACAGTGGAGGCGCTCCGCCCTTTTTCCTCTTCAACTTCTCCTCATCCGCCTCCTCCGCCGCCATGCTCGACAAGGGCAACTTCGTCGTCTACAGAACAAACCCCCCTGTTATCAAACAGACCTCGGCCGCCGCCGCAGCGGACAAAGAAGGCAAGCTCGGCCCAGCTGATTCCGCATTGGACCCTAACAAAGGCGACGGATCGCCCTATTCCAGATGTCGTGCAGACGGCCCCTGCCCGGATCCCTATGACCGGGGCTGTAGCAGCATTACTGGTTGCAGGGCCAGCTCAAACTCTACCAGCATCATCTGGAGGAGCTTCGATTACCCGACCGACACCATTCTAGGAGGCCAATCCCTGCCGTGCGGCCAAAACCTCACCTCCACACCCGCCGCCGCCGCCGCCGGGAACAAAAACCCATCAATCGAGGAGGCTCACGTCCTCAGTATGCAGTGCGATGGTAACCTCGTCATCTACCCTGCTAACTCCTCCGCCGCGATCTGGGCTTCTACAACTTCCGGCTACTCCTACAGCAGCCTCGTCCTCGACGAAAAGGGCCTTCTCTACTTGCAAAATGATCTGGGCAGCAACAAGGATCTCTCCGGGTATAAGCCCCAAAATATACAAGAAGATATGATCTACGCCGCGAGGCTCGACGCCGGCGACATTTTCCGGCTGTACGCGGTTAACCTCGACGCCAACACCAGCACCGAGGTGAACGATATTCCCTATTACAAGAACAAGTGCTACGACCCAGAAATCTGCGGCGTGAACAGCTTCTGCTTGATCGTAAACGACGCCCCAGAATGTAAATGCGCGCCCGGTTTTACTTACATTCAACAAGCCAGCGCGGAGAGAGCCGGGTGCCAGAGGAGCCGAGTGTTGCCTAGATGTAATACCGCCGGAGGCGCCGTCGCCGTCTCGATGGAAAAGGTGGAGCACGTCGTCGGGCTGGATGAGCTGGCATACCTCGTCGTCTTCTCCGCGACCGGCGACGACTGCAGCACTAAGTGCTTGCACGACTGCGACTGTTACGCCACCGTTTTTCGAGAGCAGCAGTGCTCCAAGCTCAGGCTGCCGCTCTCCGGCGGGAGGATCGACGCCGGCGATCCCGGCGTTGCCTTCGTGAAGCTGGGGGTTGAAGCAGGCTCCAACCGTACCGGGAGCGAGAAAACGAAGCGAGAGATCCGCGTCCTCGCAATTGCAGTCTCCGCTTTCGTCTCCGGCGTGATTTGCCTGGCGGTGCTAGCCGGCTGCGGCGGCGCGTATTGGCTCCTCTTCGGTCGGTTCCGAGGGCAATGGAAGAAATGGGAGCTGGCCTTCTCGGAGGAGATCGCGCCCCGCTACTTCGACTACAAGCAGCTCCTGAGCGGCCCCCCAACGTCATGGAGTGAGCTGGGGAAAGGCGCCCATGGCACCGTCTTCGAGGTTAAACTCCCCATGGGCGGCATTTCCGTCGCCGTGAAGATGCTCAACGGAGGAACGGAGAGTGATGCAGAGAAAGACTTCAGGACGGAGATGAGTCTCATCGGAAGGGCTCGCCATGTGAACCTGGTCCGCCTTCTCGGCTTCTGCCATGACGGCGGCCCTTCCCGTCTCTTGGTCTACGAGTACATGTGCCGGAAATCTCTGGCCAAATGCATCTTCGAGAGCCAGAAAGACCGGCTTGGCTGGGCCCGGCGGGTCGGGCTCCTTCTCGGCGCGGCCCGGGAATTCACTACCTGCACTGCGAGTGCGAGACCAAGATCATCCACCGCGACATAAAGCCGGCCGGAGAACATCCTGATCTCGGAAAACTGGACGGCGAAACTCTCTGATTTCGGGCTCGCCAAGTTTGTGATTGCGAGCCAGGCTAGTGCGGCTACCCGGACCGCGGCGGTCGGGACTGACGGGTATATCGCGCCGGAGTGCCTGCGGGGGGACGAAACGTCGGGGACCGTCCTGTTCACGGAGAAGGCGGACGTGTACAGCTACGGCGTGGTGGTTCTCGAAACAGTCTGCAACAGGAGGAGGAACGGATCAGACGATCTCTGCGATTTGGCTCGCAAATGTTGCGACACCGGCGAGATATGGAAGCTGGTGGACGGTGAATTAGTGGTGGCATCGGAGATTGAGAGGATGGTGAAGATAGACAATGAGGAGGTGAAGGAATCTGAGATTGAGAGGGTTGTGAGGATTGGGATATTGTGCGTTCAGGAGGAGCCGCTCGCCAGGCCATCCATGCAAGATGTGGTGATGATGCTAGAGGGGGACATGGATGTTCCAAACCTACCGACATTTCCAACACTGGAGAAGGGTATTCACTGTGAAAGCATCTAGCTATAACTGTATGTGTTTCCATTCCAAAACCCGGGTTAAGAATTGGTGACAGTGCCTATTATAAGCACGAGTGGCCCGCAGTGTGTGACTATTTTTAGGCTCCGTTTGGGAGGACTTATTTTCACCGATAAAACGGTTTCAACCGCATGAATATTTATGGTACGATTCATGCAGTTGTAACCATTTGACTGGTAAAAATAAGTCCCCCCAAACAGAACCTTAGAATGCTTTTTTATTCATTATGAACCATTCAACATCCTGTCTCATCAAGTTCATCAATTATGTTCGATCAGTCATGTTTGTTTGAAAGTTCCGTTACGAAGATGGTGTATATATGGTTTGTATGGCAACCTTATATATATAATTATAAATGTCCTTTAATTTTATTCTTGACATAGTTGCCTGAAAAAAAATTTCAAATCCTTGAGACTTTGACCCGATTGAGTGAACCGCGCCAACTCGAAGGGTTTAAAATCACCCCCAAAATGAGGGACGAAACGACGCCCGCACGCACCTAAGCGGAAACCACGCCGTGAACCACAAAGCAACGCGAGCGTGCGCTGCCACAAGCACGCCACAAATATATACACATTAATATATAGATACTCAACTTAGATGTGTCTAATAACCCAATGCATGATTTTTGAGTTAAAGGTCTTGGGGGAGTCTTGCAAACTAAGGCTACGTTTGGGGGGACTTATTTTCACCGGTCAAGTGGTCATGACCGCATGAATCGGACCTTAATTAAGTCCTGGTTCATGCGGTCGTGACCTCTTGACCGGTGAAAATAAGTCCTCCCAAACGGAGCCTAACTCTTTTTACCCTACAAAACGTGTGGTTGAGCATTGCTCCTCACTAGAAGGCGCCAATCATACAAGTTGAGTAGTGTTAAATAAATATAAAATAATACATAGTCTTTGCTCTAAATGGGCTTAATTTTCATTAAATATAAATATAAAGAAGACCGCAACAAGCTCAAATCATTATTCGCACATCATTGGCCATAAAAGTCTACAAAACATATCCAGTAAAATAACTTAAAACACAGCTATAAAACAGGTTGCTATAGGAAAGCACCCCGTCACAGAATACGACAAATAGGAGCGAAATCCGCTCTCAATCGCAACCATAACTTTGGTCCATGGGATGCAAAGGCGCGAGTGCGGCCATGGATTTCATCATCAATCACTGATGGTAAAAAATCCGGCGTTCAACTCTAACCTTAATTTATATTTGGGGGAAAAGAAGACGGATGCCTCCAAATATGTGCAGTCGCAGCAGCTTTGTTGTGCAAATCGTGTTAAAATTGCTCGGCATCACCCTTACCCAGTTCGCCCGCTTCTCCGCTCGGCTAACGCAAAAATATGAATGGAAGATCGAATAAGTTAGAAGCAGATCCGTCCACAAGTTAGAGAGCTCACAGAATAGACACTGTACCTGAATCTGCCGCAAGAGTTCATCAAGCTCAGCGCTGATCTCTGTAAAGGATGGTCTTTTGGCGGGGCAAGCCTCCCAACATCTCTGCATCAGGCTCACCAAGGCTGGGTGCATATTCTCGGGCATCTCAGGACGAAGGCCCTGAGAATATAATTTTATATATATCCCAACACGATTAATTAGCTACTCTTGTGTGATGAAAATTGAAAGTGCAAAGAAAATTATTTCCAATGAAAAATAATTGGATAGCCCTTCTAACAGAAATAATGTTTAGAGCTCCCAGCAAAAAAAATAGGGATGAGTTGGAATCCACGAGAGCTCCCGGAAACAAGTAACGAAGAATTTTTGATGCATAACTTGTGAGAGATCTCAAATTTCTGACCAATCTGCCTGAAGTAGGCCGTGTCGACATGCTTATCATCGGAGAATAAGGGCCAGTGAGGGCTTCAAAAGATCATAGGGGAAGGTGTGCAGGTCGATGCAATCAGCGGAGCCTGTCGATCAATTTGAGCAAAGATGAAGTCGAGGGAAAATAAGAGCCAGTGAGGGTTTCATCATCACCAGTGAGAGCTCCATCTTCACCAGTGAGGGCTCCATCTTCACCAGTTAGGGCTTGAATTTTCGCGTCCCAACAGGGATCATGCGGTTGCTTCACCAGATCAGATGCCGACTTCATGCCCGAACTGGAACAGGAGCAGTTTGTTGAACGGTGATGCGCAGAAGAAGGGAGATGATTTTGTTTTCTGCTGCGGAACGACCTGTGAGGGCTTGTACGTGCAGTTGGAGGTAAAAAGGAAGTATATGGTGGCCTAAGCTTAGTTCAAAACCTGGCCAAGCTCCAGTTTGGCTTAGTTCAAAACCTGGCCAAGCTCCAGTTTGGCAGCTCCAGACTTGCGGAATTGAACTAACTACACGGTGTTGAACTATTGTGCATTTAGTGTTTAAGAAGTACACAACTAGGTGAAACAAGAAATACAAATTTAAGAAGACAACATGAGCAAGGTTGCGAAATATGAATGAGGGGGTTCATGATTTTGGAAATGTCAAAGTGGTGGCTTAGAAATGGTGGGTGGGTGGTTGTAGGAGGTTAATTAGTTATAGTTGTTAGATGATATAGGAAAAAATAATGTAAAGGCCCATTTCTAGCCAGACATCTTCTGTATAGGATTCTTTCTCCTTCTCTTCTCCTATATATTTGTATTCTCTCTTGTATTTTAGACATGAAGAAGTATATACAAGGTTTGCCTATTATTTTCTACCTGTTATCAGAGGGAACCGGTCCGGCCTGTCTCTAACCGCTCGGCTTTCCTCTTCCTTGTCCGCTCGGTTTCTCTTTTTGATCGGGCGGCTTGGTCTTCCGCTTTACCGCTTGTTGTTGCAGCTTCTCTCCTCTCTATCCGCCTCTTTCTTATCCCCTGTGGATCCACCTCTCTCCCCTCTTCTCTGCCCCCTTCTATAGCCTTCCAGTGTCTGACTCGTGGACCTCACCTCCGTTCGGTTAGTTTTTCTTTTAACCGTCTCTGCATTCTCTATTCGTTGCGGCCTCTCCTTTCTTTCCTACCCACTCGGCCACTCCTAACCGCTCAGCCTCTGCCTTTGCTGTGGTCTACTGCTAACTGCACGGTCTGCTGCTGCTTTCGACCTGTTGTAATCGCGTGGTCTATTCTTCCTGTTTGCTGGCCGGTCTGACCGTCTCGGTCCGTCTTCTTATTCTCTCCGTGGCGACTAGCTTTCACCCGCCTCTTCTCACTGCCTCCAGCAACCTGTTCTTGTCGCTGCCTGCTTCTCTTCGCAGCTTTCTCTACCCGCTGCGACTTCTTCTACTCACGGCAGCCACCTCTTCTCTCCGTGGATTCCTCTGCCTGCGACGACTTCTTCTACTCGCGGCGACTTCTTCTACTCGCGGCGGCTACCTCTTCTCTCCGCGGTTTCCTCTACCCGCAGCGGCTTCTTCTACTCGATGCGGCTTCTCATCTCCGCGGCTTCTTCTCTCCGGCTTTGTCTCATCACCACTCTCTGCCCTTCTAAGCCGTTGGTGCTGACCGGCTAGCCGCGTGCTTCTAACCGCCCGGTCATTGTGCCTAGCCGCCCAGGGATATGGCTTTTGATTCCACCACTGCTGCTGATTCTACTCTCTCAGGATATCCTCGTGCTGCTCCATCTGAGCTCCGGGATGAGCTGCACATTACCACTATTTCTCTTTGTGGAATGGGTACACTATGTTCGGCATGTACTACAAACTAAAGATTCCCTTCATCATCTTACCAAGACTCCTCCCACTGCACCCACTGATGAGTGAATCTGTAACGACGGACGGGTTCAATTTTGGCTTCTCAATTCTCTGGACTCCGAGCCCTATTGTATGGCTATGTAACATGAGACCGCTCATGCTATGTGGACTGATCTTCATTCTCTCTACTCTGGAAAGGACAGTCTTCGACACCTATTTGACATTCTTACTGATCTTTAGTCCCTCGACGCTGGAGTTACTGGAAAAATTACCTCCTTTGTTGCGCGGGCTAAAACTCTTGTTGAGGCTTGTATCCAGCATCAGCCTCTCACTACGGACTTGGTAACTCAACGACAGCAGAAGGAGGCAGTGGGGATTGTTATGATGATGGCGCGTGTCCGCTCACATCTTCATAGTGTCCGCGCTCATGTTCTATCATCCGTTGTTACTCCATCCCACTCGGATGTGTGCTCAATGCTTCTAAAGGTTACTCCACCTCCGGAAGTTCCGACTTTGCCTCCCTCTCTCCTTCAGCAGCCAGTGGTCACTCTCGCTCCATCTACTCGTGGTCCACCGCTCTCGTGGTGGTCTGCTTCCTCATCTTACTGCAGCGGTCGCTCCCTCACCTCCCTCCAAAACTAGTGATGATATTGCTGCATTACGGACTCAACTCCAACAACTTCAAGGAGCGGTTAATCGATCCTCTGGCTTCGTCTCCTCGATCTCCAATGAATGTATATTTTGCCTCTCTCATAGCTCTCACTGGATAGGATTGTGGACTCGGGTGCTACACATCATCTCTCTCCACAGCAGCCGCCTCATATTTAGATACTCCTTACCCCAAGAACATCACTGTGGTTAATGGTGACACGATCCCGGTTTCTCTCCTCCGCCTCTTACTCCTCTCTCTTTATCTTCTTTTCTTAATGTTCCGGTCTCTCCGTTTAATCTCCTTTCTGTTAGCTGTCTTACACAAGATATTGATTGTTGCGTTACTTTCGCACGCTCTTTATTTGTTGTGTCGGATCGACTAACGCAGAATATACTTGGTAGAGGGCGACTGTTGATAACTTCCCCAAAAAAGTTATCTAGCTCAATTTTCTGTCTTAATATCTGTTATAAATGCTTAAAATGAGTTTAAATAAAATAAAAATGAGAGTTTAATTCATATTTATTTAATTTCGAGCTAATCCGGTCTTTTTTCCATGTATTAGTGCGAGAATTGCCAAGAATTCTATAGGAAAAAAAATCTGCCCAAAGAATCATAACCAGGAAAACAGGTCACAACGCGCAAAAAACAGGTTGCAACGTCTGTACGAATTTCAATTTTCAAATTTCAAAATTGCGTCATTTGCAATTTGGAAAGATGCATCCTTTGGGGAAAGGGTTGGACGTTTTTTTTGGCTGATTATGGAGGAGTTAGGGGGATTCATTCAGAGAATTACATTGGAAAGGAAAAAGGAGGAAAACCTAGGTTGCTATTCTTACGCGAGGAAGACGACGAATCTCCGGACGGATCAAGCGAGCAACCTCGGGAAAAGGGTTCTACAGCGGTTTAGGATTAATTTCCATCATGTTTTGTAAGAACTTTCCAACCATGGTGTGTGAATGGAGATCAACGTCGACATTGGCCCACGCACTTGTATCCCTGCCGAAAGCGGGCGTGATTTTTATGATCCTGCACTTTGAGGGCCCTTCCGGACGATCCGAGTCTGTGGATGTGTCCGGAAGGTCGACGCGAGTATTTTTATCTCGTATTTCGTTTTCTTTTATTCGGACTATGTATTGACACTTATTTGGGCACCCGGAAGATGGCACCTAGATCTGAGCCATCGATTCTGGATGCCCCTAGCCTCTTTTCTATTTATAAACAGA